>CAESWR010000211.1:167918-182808 GCA_903171835.1 Mullus surmuletus | reverse complement strand
AGAATACGGGGGGGATCCACTCACAGCACAAGGACATGGGGAGATCCACTCACAGCACAAGGACATGGGGAGATCCACTCACAGTACAAAGACATGGGGGGATCCACTCACAACACAAGGACACAGAGAAAATACTCACAACATGAGGGATCCACTGACAACACAGAGACAGGAGGATCTACTCACAGCACGAGGACACGGAGGATAAAGTCACAACAGGAGGACATGGGGGGATCCACTCACAGCACGAGGTGGATGCACCCGCAGCACCAGGACACGGGGATCCACTCGCAGCACGAGGGGGATGCACTCGCAGCACAAGGACACAGAGGATGCACTCACGACATGGGGGGATCCACTCACAGCACGAGGGGGATGCACTCACAGCACCAGGACACGAGGATCCACTTGCAGCACGAGGGGGATGCACTCACAGCACCAGGACACGGGGATCCACTCGCAGCACCAGGACACAGGGAACCACTCGCAGCACGAGGGGGATGCACTCACAGCACCAGGACACGGGGATCCACTCGCAGCACCAGGACACAGGGATCCACTCGCAGCACGAGGTGGATGCACTCACAGCACCAGGACACGGGGATCCACTCACAGTCGCAGCACCAGGACACAGGGATCCACTCGCAGCACGAGGGGGATGCACTCACAGCACCAGGACACAGGGATCCACTCGCAGCACGAGGGGGATGCACTCACAGCACCAGGACACGGTTGGAGGTTGTGGACACACTAAGCCCAGCACTGAGCAGCTGCCAGCTGAATGAGTCTTGTCTTGTTATTTTGTGTCGTGTTGCGTTATGTCGCGTCATGATGTGATGTCGCGTTGTGTGGTGTTGTGTGTCGGCGGCCCACCCACCTACACACTGGCCCCCCTGAGCCAGGAGGCCCTGAGGGCAGGTGCCGCAGGTGAAGCCCCCCGGCGTGTTGGAGCAGATGCCGGACGGACATACGGACCTGTTGGTGCACTCGTCCACATCTGTGAGCAAACACATCGAGCATCAGCCTCAACTCGGCCACCTTCTTCTTCTTCTTTGGTCTTTAAAGGCAGCTAACATAAGCACACAGCATACAGCAAAGGTGTTGTGGGGTGGGCGGGGCTTAGCGGGGGAGGGGCTCTCCAAGCCCAAGAGTCAATTAGAAGTACCCTTTACACCAATGCCCTGTGTGTGTGTGTGTGTGTGTGTGTGTGTGTGTGTGTGTTTCCATGGCGACTGCAGCTGCCTGTGGTGCCAGTGGCCTCTTATTAATAGTTACCTGGCCTGCATACTGACAGTATATAGACCAGGCCAGTCAGTCTGAGCCGGACCCCTCGTCGCCCCCCACGGAAGAGGAGAAATGTGATCATGGCGAGTCTGCCCTCACTGCTCTAATTCAGGATCATTTTGCTGGTGAGGGAAGCTGTGCGGAAATGGCCGGAAACCACGTAATGACAGACAGAGCCAGCGCCTCATATTTATATCCGGGGGGGGCGGGGGCACGGACTCTATTAGCAGACACTTGTTGAGACGTGTTTGTTAGAGGATCTCAGGGCAACATCAGGACACACACACACACGTTGCACACTGGCATTCCATGTGAAAATGTTGCCCTGTGTGCCTTTAAAGGGATAGTTCTGATTTTTTGACATGAAGTTGTACGATCGCACCATCATCAGATCAGCTGTTTCACAGCGTTTACATGCTCAGAAAGAGAGCGCTGCGACGCGTCACCTCTCGCGTCTCAGCGGTTTCCTTCCGCCTCCTTCCTCCTCCAGCAGTTGAAAAGGTGCGCGCAGTGATACGAAGGGAGGGAAAATAGTGCCGGGTGATTGCGAGGTTGGACTTTTTTGCGGCCAAGAATTGGTGATGCAGATGGATTCCTCCTTGGTTTTTTGGACGGAACTACTTTCTGCAACAGAGAAACCGGGCTGGAACTCGGCTCACGGGACGCAGTGGAGGAAAAGTCACTGCTGATGAAGCTCACTGATGGTGAGCAGCTCATACAACTTCATGAAGAAAAACACCAACTAGCCCTTTAAGAGAGCGACAGAGCCGCATCCCAGCCCGACCCGACCTGCTGGTGTTGCCCTTCTGGCAGCGAGACAGGAGTGTGTGCCGAGGCTTCCTCAGGACAGAAGAAGGGAGAGTGAAGGAAACAGTGAGGAGTTCTTACCCGAGCAGCTGGTCCCCTCCTCGTCCACCAGGAAGCCCCGAGGACACAGACACAGGAAGCTGCCGTCCGTGTTCCTGCACTGACCGCCGAGGCACAGCGACGGGCTCTCCTCACACTCGTTCACATCTGTGCACACACACACACACACACACACACACACACACAAACACACACACACACACACACCACTGAGCTCCACAGGCAACAGATGAGATCATTTGTAATCAATGTGCTGATGGATGGATCAATAACACACACACACACACACACACACATAGTTCCCCTCGGGGGGGTTTAACCCTCTAAATGCCAGTTTGTTTATGTAACTCCACAGTATTTTAATCCAAAAACATAGAGAAACTCAAATAATTTCCACCAAATGCAATTCAAGGAGGATTTAATCATCATTATTGTTGTTATTATATAATCAGTTGCTGTTTTTAACAGACCCCCTCACGTCGCAGTCATGTGTTTTAAGGTTCTCTAAATGTGTTTGTAATTGTTTTAATGTTGATTGTGTCTCGATGGGATTGTGTGGTTGTTCTTGAGCCCTGTGAGAGAAGAATTTCTGTATTATTACAGCCTCAGATGGGTCAACGATTAGCAGCAACATTGTTTTTCATACTTTTTCTGCAGTGGCAATTTTTTATAGCAAACTCTCATATTAGTTCCTGGGGACTAAAACCATGTACTAAGATTTTTTTCCAACTTTGAATGAGTCCGTCTTGTTAATCATCTCAGACTGAAAGATACATATCCAATATCACATGTTTTTTAGGGATGTTGACCCTCGAAATGCTCAAAAAACGTCCCCAGGAACTGCTAAGGGTTAAGGTCTTCCCCCTCGTCCCAAACTGGGCCAGTGGTCCCTGTGTGTGCTGACCAGTGCAGGTGTTGTGGGAGTGGTCCAGCTGGTAGCCCTCCTCACAGTGGCAGGTGTAGCCCTCCACCGTGTTGTAGCAGACCCCCTGCCCGCAGATGTAAGGGTTGATCTGGCACTCGTCCACCTCTGGAGAGAGAGGAGAAGAGCAGGCAAAGGTCAAAGGTCGCACAGAACCCAGGCAGAGCGCAGGTGTGACGCTGACCTTCACTGATCAACATCAACACTGACATGAATGAATGCAAGCCTCTAGAAAAGGTCCCCAGTTACCGTATTACCTGTACAAGATGTGCAAAGACACGTATCAGCACGGTTTGCTGACTTGAACTTCCACTTTCCCGTTCATCATTTCTCCTTCTCTGTGTCACCAAGAGGCAACTTTTGGAGCAGAGGGGCTTCTGGAGCCCACCTCACTAGGAAGGAAGGAGGGAAGAAAGGAGGGAAGGAAGGAAGGAGGGGAGAAAGGAAAGAAGGAAGGAAATCCTTCCCTCCTCCCTCTCTTCCTCTTCCGTCCGCTCTTCCTTCCCTCCATCCTTCTTTCCTCTCTTCATTTCTTATTTCCCTCCTTCCTTGATCTCTCTTTTCCCTCCCTCCTTCCTCTGCCCCCATTCCATCCTCCCTCCCTCCTGTCTTTCCTTCCTTTCTTCTTCCCTCCCTCCTTCCTCTCCCTCTCTTACCTCCTTCCTTTCTTCTGCTCTCCCTTCCTCTCCCCTCATTCTGTCCTTCCTCCATTCCTTCCTTCTTCTCTCCCTCCTTCCTTCCCTCCTTCTCCCTCTCCTGTCATTGTGTCCTTCCTCCCTTCTTTTCTACCCTCCTTCTTTCCTCCCTCTCTCCCTTCCTTCCTCTCTCTAATCCTTCCTTAATCTCTCCTTTTTCCCTCCCTGCTTCCTTCCTCTCCCCTCATTCCATCCTTCCTGCCTTTCTTTCATCCTTCTCTCTTCCCTCTCCTTCCTTCCTTCCTTCTCCCTGCGCCCCCACCACATCCTTCCCTCCCTCCCCTTTATTTTACCAGGTTAAACCAGCTGAGATCAAAGAGCTCTCCCAGTATACCCACTAGAAGAAACCAGCCCAAACCACTGGTCTGGTCCCTCCACCCAGCAGACAATGAGGAGGTCTCACCTGCAGACTGAGTGGGCGCGATGTCCTGGCTGGCTTTGGACGGGAGGATCTCCACTGGAGCGGGAGGAGAGCTCCTCTCCACGACCTCTGAGCGCGTCACCAAACAACCAATCAGAGAAGAGGACAATGTCAACAAACGACAGCAGCTTTGTTCGTGTGTCTGAGGGTGGTGAGATGCTCTGATCGCCGTGAGCAGCACCACAGAAGAGCCAACCTTCTCATGCTCCGTCTGACAACACGTCTCCTCCTCCAGGGACCCCAATTACACCTCCAAAGTCAAGATGCTTTTCACAAGCATTTCAACAACCTCATCGTTTCACTCCAAGACCTCATGCTCATATATTTATGGAGCGGCGACGTCCCGCCCTTCAGTTTCCGCTCCATGGGTCCCCAAAAATGTTTCTGAATGACAGCCAATGAGGAGATAACAATTATTTCTGCCCCCGTTCAAATTGTGACATTTGCTGTCGTTGCACCAAAATTGTGGCTTGCACCCCCCTGAAATTAGACTAGAATGTGGAATGTTTTAAAGGGAGGTTGAAGACCCATCTTTTTTAATTTGCCTTTGTTTAATTGCTTTATATTTATTTATCATGTGTTATTTCATTTTTTTTCTCCAATATTTCTATCTACGTCTCATTCTCTTGAATTTTTATTACTTCTAAATGTTATTGAATGTTCTGTTTTTACATTTTCTATTCATTGTAAAGCACTGATTTTAATCTGTCCGTTTATCGCATTAGATTAATTAATTACGCCACAAATTAGTGCGATATGAAAATTAACGCAAAACTTTATACGAAGTAGCAAGTCAATGTGCCTTTATTTTCCCCGGCCGTAGGCTGCTGTTCAATCCCCGCCGTATTTTGTCCCATTGGACGAGCCGTCCTTCGCCGTGACGTCACTTCACACATGCTTCGCCGACCAAAACATAGAAGTTCATGCATCCGTTTGCACCTCGGCAGAAAATCATTCAGTGTGCATGGAGGCGACAAGGGAGGCGAGCCAAAGCCAATCACTAGTCAGACCTTTGAATGGCAAGTTCCTTATCAAAAAATGGCGATGGAGCAATAAATAAATCGGTGGTGATATGGACCTTTTGCAGAAAGGAATGTGCCTTCCACCGAAATCGCCTCAACGCTAAACACCGCCTGGCTAGTTCCAATGCTAACGCTAGCAACGTTAGCGCCAGTCCCAGTGCCACTAGTGCGAGTGCAGCTCGCTCACTTTGCCAACCGACGCTTACGGACGCTTACGAGCCAATGAGTTAATCTACCTGTGACAAACGTAGCGAGTGCCTGCAGTGGATGGATTCGGACTGCAGAGCCACAGCACTACTGCAGGACGGGGGGCGGAACTACAGGACCACCACCTTAGAGGCTGCGTTGCTGCCTTATTGTGAGGCCTGTTGTTATCATTCATTTTCAATTGCCTTATTGAGAGACTTTTTACTTTTAATTTCATTTGAAGATCCACTTGAAAGTGATATTATTTGTCATTTTATTTTGGACAAGATGCCGTGACTTGTTCATTCATTAATATAATGTGGATTTCGAAAGCATTTCTTCTCGGTGTGTTCAATTGATTAGTCACCTTCCACAATTATGTTGAATTTAAAATCTTTATATGGGACTTCACCAGCAAAAGATCATATGCAATTTAAATGCGATTCATTGAGATTAACTGATAACAAATCCTGTAATTAATTGTATGTGGAGAGTTTTAGTGATGCTGATGGCGAGAAGCGGAGGGGAGCGGAAGCGGATGTCACACGTGCGACATTTCTATGTCGGGTTGGTGAGATTAATCCGACTTCACAGGAGGTTCTGATTTAAATTCTGACTTGGCGCCTGGAACATTTGTGTACAACTGGAACACACTCTTTCTCATCGCGTTTTCAGAAGGAATTCGCAGAGAAACACTGCGACCAGAAAATAATGACTTTCTCTCCACTGAAACCCATTCATTTCTTGCGATAGCTCCCATGCCCCTTCCCTACGGGAAGGGGCGGGGCTTAGCCGCTCCAAGGCTAGGCTGATGATGTCATCGCCCAACGCCAGAAGGTCACACAGCTTCAACATTTCTGCTGGGCGACGGAGCCAGGAAGGCCGGGGGCTTCCTGCTCGCTGAGAGGACGGTGCGAGGTGGAACATGATGGGAAGAGGTCACCAGCAGGACATTCAGCCTGGAACACACCCTCAGCTCTGCTCCTGCTGCTTCTTCTTACATGGACACTTTGGCTTTGTGGATTTTAGCTCCTATGTTCCAACTCTACATCAGGATATCTTATTTCTTTGGTACCTGCGTGCGGAGAGAAACACGGCCAGACTCCTGCTGGCCAGTGGAGCTGACAGTGATCCTCATGGCTGCCGTCCCTCAAACCAGCTGGTAAGTCCATCACCTCTGTACTTACTAGGGGCGTCCCGATACAACTTTTTCACTTCCGATACCAATATTGCAGCCTCTAGTATTGGCCGAAACTGATATCAATACGATACGATAGCAGCAGGAATCATACATACTTTTATGACATATTTTGTAGTATGGAATGTTAGAAAAGGCGTGATGAGGTGATGTTACTCAAACAGAGAACAATAGTCACTAGAAACACTGACCCATTGATTATTAACCAGTGTCTTACTGTGCTGTCTATACAATTCAGTGTAAGTCACAGATGCAGTGTTTCACATTGGGATCGTGTGTGAGTGAGTTCTGTATGTTTTTGACCCAACAATGTTGCCGTTGTTGGAAAACTTACAGTCGCTTAGTTTCTCTGTACTTTCAATGTTCGGCTTGTGAGTATGTTCAAGTGTATTGTTTGATGATACTGTTAAAACCGTATATTATGTGGATTAAACATAAACCATATATTTAACGGATTGCCGCCAATCGTTGTAAATGTTAGCGTTAGCATATACATGCATTTTTCCATAGATGTTAGGCGGACGCTAACGCACCTTTTGTATGGCGGTATTTCCTGTCCATGACACCAATCTGTATATTTCATTTGTCCAGTTTTACAGTGTTTTCGGAGTAAAGACTACGCGGATCTTCTGAGTCAGAGTTTTCTTGGGTCCTGTTGTCTATCTGCCCAGCTGTGTTAGCGGGGGGCAGAATATAGTAGTGCTGGAGCGGAGTCTGGAATGGACTTCTTGTATCGGAGATTTTCGATGCAGTCCAATTTTTGTTTTTGCTGATATCGGACGTACTTCTGATATCAGTATCGGATCGGGACACCCCTAGTACCTACACACCAAAGTGCGCGGTGTGATCAGCTCAGCGCAGGGGCAGGGATGGACGTGCGGGGTCATCACTCACTGGAACGCGATTGGTGTATTGATTAATTTGGAGGAGGGCAAGGATAGACCTTTGACTCGACCTTCTGCTCTGACCAACCAGCAGCTCTCACACTGCAGCCAGCAACCACTTCACATCAGGAGACCAAAGGCAAAGGAAGACACACGTGTGGCTTCATCTGCTCACCAGAGAACCAGAGAAGCTTCTTGCCTTCCGCTGACCCACATCAAAATCCAGCAGGGACGCAGATGGGAGTTTTGAGCTGGCAGGGACCAAGCTGTCAGCAAATGATTTCAACTCAACAAGTTATTTTTGTGTAATTGGGCTTTTACCAGCGCTGAAGCGGTTACTCCTGTCACAGCCTTTGGGCCAACGGTCTGCACTCAAAAGCCATTGGAGAACTTGAATTTGAAGTCATGGATAAACAACAATGAGCATTGTTGACTTTAAGAGTTCCTGGGGACGTTTTTTGTCCAGATGTTTTTTTGACCATTTCGAGGGTCAAAATCCCTAGAATTTGATATTTGATATGTATCTTTCAGGCTGAAGCGGATTAACAAGAGACTCATTTAAAGTTGGAAAAAATATGAATATATGATATTTTTACAGCAGTCGTTTGGAAGGAGATGCTTTTTGTCCCCAGGAACTAATAAGAGAGTTTGCTATAAAAATCTGTCACTGCAGAAAAAGAAGTAAGTTAAATGATGAATAAAGATACATATGTATACAGTAAATGAAATTCACATTTCTTTTGACAGAAATAGCACTTAGGAACTCTCTATAGTGCAACAGGCACAGGATAGACTACTTACATTGTCTGTTTTTTTTTACTCTTTTTTTTTTTGTTTCTTCATTGAAATGAAATCATTCGCTCTATTATAGTAGATAACGGTCTGATCACCGCAACAGGCGCAGCCACCACTTCCTCTTTAAGACCCTGGGGAGTGAGAGTTTGCCTCATGGTGCCTTCAATCACAGGTTGAAACATGGAGCTCCCGGAGCTCCCAGCGCTCCCAGCCTTACTCACATACAACAAAACATATACCTACTGTTTAGCAGTAACAGTAGCATGATTTCTATGTCGGGTTGGTGAGATTAATCCGACTTCACGAGAGGTTCTGATTTAAATTCTGACTTGGCGCCTGGAACATTTGTGTACAACTGGAACACACTATTAGTCAAAGCACACAAACGCGGGCTCTCAATGAACGCTGCAATGACATTAATCCTCTGTTTTACCGGCGATGTTTGTCACCTCATACTGGGAAAGTGTGTGTGGGGGTCCGTGTCCCGCCCCGACCCTCGTGCCATCTGAGCGCATCGGGGGGGACATGTGAGTGAGCATCACCCACTGACACCACAGCAAACCTGCTCTGTTTTGTACGGTGGCCTGGAGGCGCAAACCAACATTTCAAAATGTGAAACACTTACAAAGTTTGGGACAAATTTACATTTGAGAATACATTTTTTACAAATCATAAAACAAAATTACATTACCATGAAACAAATGTACATTTCCGAAACTTTCTATTTTGGAACGTGGCTTTGTTAATTTCAGCAGAAAACCCTGCTTTTCTGAGTCGTCAAGCTGATGTGAACACGGTGTAACGAGTCTCCCTCATTCAAATCTCCATGGCTCCGCTCCATGGCTCCGCTCCATG
Organism: Mullus surmuletus; assembly: GCA_903171835.1. Lineage (NCBI taxonomy): Eukaryota > Metazoa > Chordata > Actinopteri > Syngnathiformes > Mullidae > Mullus > Mullus surmuletus. Next base: position 173,679 of record CAESWR010000211.1, on the reverse strand, counting down.
CCCCTAAACACTCTAAAGACCCACCACACGGAAAACAAAACCGCCTTAATTGGCTCATGTTCGCCACAAGACGGGCAAAACATTCCTGGATCGCTGTGTATTTCATTTTCAATTTGCTTCACTTCACGATTGTTTAAAGATGCTGATTCTGTTACATATGTTTCTTTTACCGTATTATATGCACCTGTTTTGTAAGACAGGCCATTGTCAAGATTTCATGCTACAATGTTTAGTAAATGATGTATTTTAAAACATCCTGGGTCCTGGGTCCATCCCGGGTCACCATGAACTCCATCGACAACAACAACTGGAATCGGCCGCTCCCCCTGATCACTTCTGGTTCAACACCTGAGTTGGTACATTCCTTGTAAATTTGTTTTGGGATTTGTAAAACTGTTTCACGTCTTGTCAATTTGTTTTCTGATTTGTTTCGGGACTTATAAATGTGTTATGGTAATGTACTTTGGTTTTACGATATGTAAAAATGTTTTCTAAAATGTAAATTTGTCTCAAGCTTTGTAAAAGTGTTTCACATTTGCACCTCCAGGCCACCGTAGTTTTCTGCCCAAGAGTAGTTTTGAATTTCAGTTGTGGTAGCATTAGCATTAGCATCCTGACGATGGCCCTCCGGCACGTGGAGAGCCGAGGCTGAGCGTGAGACCAGACGTGAAGGGTATGAGGCAGACACCTGGGTACGCGGCCTCCATCCTGACGGTGGACACGCCCGGGGACAGCTGGGGCAGGACGGGCTCGGCCTCGGGCCGGGAGCTGGCCACGCCCACTACCAGCTCCTTCAACGACAAGACACACACAACAGCACCACGGCAACACGGTCAGCGCTACCTCTGGAGGCACATTCGCATGGAAGCGCGTCTGCAGTGCAGCTAAAGCGCACTGCTCCCATCATGCAATGCGGCTGCCAGCTGGGGAGCAGATTAGCGTTCATCTTGAATGTCCGATTAAAGGTATAGTTGGTGTTTTTCCTCATGAAGTTGTATGAGCTCCTCACCATCAGTGAGCTTCATCAGCAGTGACTTTTCCTCCACTGCGTCCCGTGAGCCGAGTTCCAGCCCGGTTTCTCTGTTGCAGAAAGTAGTTCCTCTAGTTGCTGGAGTCACACGGATGAAGAGTTTGGCTCAAAAAACAACATGCCTTCAAAAGAGTCATACATTTGCATCGCCAATTCCAACCTTGCACTATTTTCCCTCTCTTCGTATCACTGTGCGCACCATCATCAGCTGTTTCACGGTGTTTACATGCTCCGAAGGAGACCGCTGCAAAAGACATGTCGCAGTCTCCTTCCGCCTCCTTCCTCCTTCAGCTGATCGAAAGGTGCATGCAGTGGTACGAAGGGAGAGAAAATAGTACGGAGGAAAAGCTTACAACACCTCCTTCTAGTGGCCAACTCAGGTGAGTGCAGCTGCAGGAAGGAAGGAAGGAGCACATATGGAAGTAAATCTGTGCCATCTGATTTTGAATTGGAATTTCTACAGCTGATTTTTTTTTTTTCTTCGCATCAAAATCAGACTTGCAACTGTGAAACAGCTGATCTGGAAAGGCGCGCACAGCGATACTGAGGGAGGGAAAATAGTTCCGGGTGATTGTGAGTTTTTTTCCAGCCAAGAATTGGTGATGCAAATGCATGACTCTTCTCAACGCATGTTGTTTTTTGGAGCCAAACTCTTTCTCCGTGTGACTCCAGCAACTAGAGGAACTACTTTCTGCAACAGAGAAACCGGGCTGGAACTCGTCTCACGGGACGCAGTGGAGGAAAAGTCACTGCTGATGGTGAGGAGCTCAGACAGCTTCATGGAGAAAAACACCAACTAGCCCTTTAACAGGAGCTCAGCTTGGAAGCCAGAAGCAGAAATGCCGGCCGCTGTGACACACACGTCTGGTCACACGTGGCTGCAGGAGCGACTCATCCTGGTACTTACAGGAGCATCTACACAGCCGAGGTCTGCACACGGACCGACCAGCGCAAAGTCATGCACGGCTGACTGCATGCAGAGGTGGCGGAGCAGCTGTGAGCGCTTGGCGTGAGCATGCAGGCCGCCTCCGAGGGCCGGAAGCCGCCCAACCTACCTTATCTGGCGCCGCCGTCGCTACTGAGCACAGACAGAAGGAGACAGAGAACGTCATCAGAGTCGGTCTGCACACCCTCTCAGCCACTCGCCTGATGGACGTCTCCACCATTCCTGCCGATTCATGCTCGACCTTTCTCCCTTTCCAATCCTGTCACATGACATGACTGTCATGGCGACAGAGCGCGAGGTGCTCTGCTTGCTGAGACAGCAGCACACGCTCGCCTTTGAAAGCCATGGTGATCATTATGGGATGCCTCTATAATTATTGCAGACTGCAAAGCCATATATCAGCGAGTACAATATAAATCAATGTAAAGTCTGTGAATGGCTTTGTTTCCACGCAGTCAATAAGCCTTTTCTAAGCGGAATATCAGCAATAACCCGGTTGCGCGCAGCAATGAAAACACCAATAACCCATCTGAATAAGCGGAATAAGCTCATATTCCGGTTTTAAAAAACCTGAATATTCCTCCTGGGTTCCTCCTTCTCTAAGGTGAACATGTGATGATGTCTCCTCCTATCAGGATCTCCCCATCAAAAGGAAGATGGATTAGTGTTGTTTTCATGTTCTATCAGCAAGGAATCTTGGTCTTTGGAGTCCAGGAACTCCTTGTAGACATGGTCAAGTTTTTAACCAACAGAGACAGTACATTCTAAAGCTACCAAGTACATGCTAAGGTTACTGAGTACTGAGTACTTGCTAATACTAACATTACTGAGGACATGCTGACCTTACCGAGTACATGCTAACGTTACTGAGTACATGCTAACATTACTAAGTCCGTGCTAATGTCACTAAGTACATGTTAATATTACTCACATGCTAACACTAACATTAAGCTAGCAGCTACAATTATTTGCGGTGTACTATGTTTACATGCAGTCAGTAAGCCTTTTCTTACTGGAATATTAGCAATCCCCATCAAAAGGAAGATGAATCAGTGTTGTGCTCATGTTCTATCAGCAAGGAATCTTGGTCTTTAGAGTCCAGGAACTCCTTGTAAACATGTCCAAAGGCGAGAGCAACACCACGCCACACTTTTGGAGTGAGGAGGAAACCAATCACTTCATCAGATGATGAAAGACACAAACATCCTGGCATTTGGAGACGCTAGAAAGTAGCGGGATAGAAGATCCACAAAAAGGGGAGCGCAAAGTTACGCCAAGCAGGGTTTGTAGCAGACCTTCTCCGTGCGTGGCTGCTTTGATCGCCATATCACCATTGATTACAGTCACCATGGAGACAGGAACAACCCTGTTTGATCACCATGGAAACGCCTTATTCACAATGTTTCACTAACTGCAATATGGAGCTTCACCCCAACATGGACTGAGTGGAAAAGACATTCAAACATGGGTGAAGAAGATATTGACCACTCTCTACCCCTCAGAAACATGTGAGGGTGAAGCTGCCAGCTGGTGTGGTGACCCCGCGCTACATTGGGCCAAGGCCACCAACATGAGCCCTGATCCTTGGGTGACTCCGCCTTCAATCATGGACATTTTTTTCTCCTCTCAAAACGTTTGTGTGAGATGTTTCATTCCAGGCTCGATGAAGTGGACCTGACCAATCATCAGCCCGCTGCCCTTCGATCCCCCCTCTCACTCACCTGGTAGGAGGTCGTCCGGCGATCCAAAGGCCTCCACTGACCTCTCCAGAGTGGGCAGCGGGTGGGGGGGGGCGGGGTCAACGGGCTTCTGCTGAACCACTGGTTTCTTGGCAGGTGGGTTTGGAAGAACCGTGTAGCCCATCCCACCAGGGCAGATCTCTTTGAACTTGGCTATATGATGGAAACAAACACAGGTGCTTATCTCCGTGACGACAACAAATAAGCAATCCTTTAACCCTGAAGAGTTCCTGGAAACGTTTTTTGACCATTTTGAGGGTCAAAATCCCTAAAGATTATTTGATACTTGATATGCATGTTTCAGGCTGAAGCTGATTAACAAGACTCACTCATTTAAAGTTGGAAACAAATATTAATATATGATATTTTTACAGCAGTCTTTAGGAAGGAGACGCTTTTTGTCCCCAGGAACTAATAAGAGAGTTCGCTATAAAAAAAAAACTGTCGCTGCAGAAGATATAAGAATGCCTGAAATTCAATGTTGCTGCTAATCATTGACCATCTGAGGCTCTGATAATAATAATGATCATTAAATCCTCCTTGAATTGCATTTGATGGAAATAATTATTTTTTGTATTTTTTTTATTAAAATACTGGCATTTAGAGGGTTAAAATCACACCAAATAATTAATATTTGATATATATATATTTGATATATATATATTAAGTTGATTCAAAAGACTCATTTAAACTCATTTAAAGTGGAAAAAATACAAATATATGTTTTTATAGCAGTTTATAGGGAAGGGATGTTTTTGGTCCTCGGGGACGATTGAGAAAGCTTTTCAAGCAACTCTTAAGGGTTACTTGGACAAACGTTAAAATTGTGTATTTCAGTTCAGATCAGCTGACTAAAGCAGGTTCCTGTCCATGTTCTGAACCTCAGAGCCATCACACCAACTCCTGACCCCAAGGAGGAGCGTCTGCGTCTGCTCTGCTTCAGCTCGCTTTGCGGTTTGTGTCTCTGTAAACGCTGCCCTTCACAATAAGAGCGTAAATACTGGACACCATCTTATTTACACACACAAGTGACAGCTCCAGATAAACTCACCACACTCACTCAGAGATCCAACTAAAGGCAACGTGTGTGTATGTGTGTGTGGGTGTGGGTGTGCGTGTGTGTGAGATTGGGGGGGGGGGGGTGCAAGAAGCTTTGGAAGCTTTGCTCATGTAACCTAAAAGCATCTAGAAGCAACTACAGAGCCAAGCTGTGAAACTCATGCAGACACAAAGAGGTCATCAGAGGTCAAACAGCGGTGTGTGTGTTCTCCATCTTAGCAGAGTGTGTGTTGTCCGTCTCAGCCCATGGCAAAGTGTGTGTTCTCTGTGTCAGCCGAGTGTGTGTTCTCCGTCTGCACCGTCTGCTCACCAGCGAGGAGATACAGGCTTGGTTGTGTGAATCAACAGTAGCACTGAAAACCACAGACATCGGCTGATTGTAATGATGGAGGGAAAGCTAGCGGGCTAACAGGCTAACAGGAAGCAGCCACCTCTGAGTGCTACATGTGTTGAGATGACTTTCACGTTTGCAAATCTGATTAGACAGAAATGTGACACCAAGTTTCAGGGGAATTCATCCAATAATTCCAGGAATGCGTCATTTCATTCCTGGAGCCTAAAAAGCCTGTCAGGTCTCCTTGCAGCTTGTGGTGAGTGTGAGCTGATGATGTTCTCTGCGTGTGAGCTGCTGAGGCGGGATGAAGACCTGACGTGACGGAGGCCTTACCTGTTCCCGGAGGCGGACACCTGTCACAGTGCGGACCCCAGGCTTTGCCCACACTGCAGCAGCAGAGCTGCTTGCTGAGCTGGGCCGACACCGGGTGCAAACACTGCCTCCCTGAGCTGACCAAGCGGAAGCAAGCTCCCTTCTCCTCGTGGACGGCAGCGGACGTGTCGGCTGAGGAGGAGCGCAGCGGGAGCACAGAGAGGAGGGCAGAGGCAGGAGGTGCAGACATGTGGGAAAGAGAGTGGAGATACAGAGGTCCCTTCACCAGAGAGAAGCTGCTGCTAACGACACAAACATGGTTTCATCATCTGTGTGTGCAC
>CAESWR010000211.1:163660-167879 GCA_903171835.1 Mullus surmuletus | reverse complement strand
CGACTACCAAGCAAAACACAGAACAAACATTCAGACAAACATGTTGGTGGAAAGACGGGAGAGGTGATGGAGTCATCCAGGGCAAAGCTGCGTGCACTAGAAACTACATGCTGCAGTCACACATATTCACAAACACCTGGAGATGATCTGAGGTGGAGCTCAGAGGGAACATCGAGCTGAGAGTGGCAGTAGGAATCAGATGGATCACCTGGAGAAATCATCTGAGCTTCAAGGTCAATATTTGACGTGTTTCCAGAACAAACCATCAGGTAAGAGAGGAGGACAAGGTGAACATCTGGACCACTGAGCCAGGATGATGCTCAGCATTTTTGGGAAACACCATCACTCGGTTTTTCTTTTTTGGGAGCAAGCTGAGAAGAAACCTTGTGGATCCTCGCCCACTGATGTTTGAAACACCTCGTGTTTATTAAAGACTACAAAGTCTTGTGTTTATTTGATTTCAGGCTCAAAGAGGGCCTGATTCTTAATGAGTAAATGTGCTTCGCGCCTGGAAAATGAGCAAATTCCACAATTACTCAAGTAATTCATTACTTCGATCACAAAAAAAGGATTAAGGAATTTTGAAGTAATCCGTTGTTCCTTGTTTTCACACAAGATGGAAGTTATTAGGCGTGTTTGGAACACTAACATGGTTGATGCCGCTAATGTAGCCAATGTAGCTAATGTTTCTAATGTGGTTAATGTAGCTAATGTAGCTAATGTAGCTAATTGGCTAATGTAGCCAATGTGGCTAATGTGGCTAATGCAGCCAATGTAGCTCATGTAGCTAATGTGGTTAATGAGGCTACTGTAGCTAATGTGGCTAATGTAGCTAATGTAGCTAGTGTAACTAAAAAAAAAATTCTGGACCTTGTTCACATCATAAAATATCACTTTCACTTGAATTAAGTATTTTTTACTTGGTAGAATACTCAATTACTAAAATATTGGATTGCTGCAGCCCTGAAAGCATTCTTCATCATCATCACTGAGAGACCAAGAATCTGTCACTCTCTGGAGGGATGCCTCTGCCAGACTATCGACGATAAAGAACATCTCACACACGAGCTTCTGCTGCTCTCAGTGACGGTCCAATCGCAACGTTTCTCAGTTCAGAAAGAGGAAGTGAGTCAAGGCAAAGTCTCAGTGAAAGAAATAAAAATGCCTCCATGTTTAACGTTCCCAAGAGTAAAGTAAACGCCCACGATTGTGAAACCGAAGTGGTGTGAAGCCACTACAGCTTGCTGCACAGTCGGCCATCTGCCCGACGTGAGGAGACAAAGGCCCATCAGACCTGGTGAGACCTGCTGAGGAGACCGAGGCCCATCAGACCTGGTGAGACCTGCTGAGGAGACCGAGGCCCATCAGACCTGGTGAGACCTGCTGAGGAGACAAAGGCCCATCAGACCTGGTGAGACCTGCTGAGGAGACCGAGGCCCATCAGACCGGGTGAGACCTGCTGAGGAGACCGAGGCCCATCAGACCTGGTGAGACCTGCTGAGGAGACCGAGGCCCATCAGACCTGGTGAGACCTGCTGAGGAGACCGAGGCCCATCAGACCTGGTGAGACCTGCTGAGGAGACCGAGGCCCATCAGACCTGATGAGACCTGCTGAGGAGAACGAGGCCCATCAGACCTCGTCAGGGGATCGAGGCCCAGCCCAGACTGGTTAGGAGACCAAGGCCCGGCCAGACTTGGTCAGGAGACCGGGGCTGAACCAGGAGCACACACCTCAGCACAGCCAACCTAAAGCTTGCTGAACTGTTCTCTGAGGAGAACATTCCTGTGGCTTCAAGAGACAAAATTAAGCTCTTTGGTTTAATGAGAAGCACGCTGGCCAGAAACCAGCAGCAGCGTCAGGCTATTGAACGCAGAGCAGCCAGAACCTCAGAGCTCCATCAGACACTGGGCAAGAAGGGACCCCAACAAGACAGTGTGTGTCCGTGTGTGTGTGTGTGTGTGTGTGTGTGTGTGTGTGTGTTAATTGTGGGGACGTTGGAATGCCTTTAAGAAGAGAGCATCCTGAAACTGTCGTCCCACCACGGTCACCCAACGTCTGACTGACTGAGAGGCAAATGAAGATAAAAACTGTGAGGACAGCTGATCTACTGAGGAGGACCATGCAGAGAGAGACAGAGATCCTTACAAATTGCACCTCGTTGTAAAGATGACTAATCAGTCTTTCCAATGCTATAAACACAACACTGTTTGGTGTTATTAAAGGAGAGGAATGATTGACGGAAATAACATTTCCAAACTTCTTTTTGAGGAGTTTAGTTTTGAAAATGACAATATCTTAAAAAAGCATTAAAATGTGTTTATCATACTTGAACTTTAGATAAGTTTAGGTGAACTCTGACCTATTCTAGTTTGTTATTTCAGAAGAGTATGTCAAACTGGTCGCCCTTCGTAAGACTCAGGCCCCAGGAAGTCACTCTCAGGGTCTCAGGTCGGTCACCCATGTTCTAGACAAATCCAAAAGGACTTCATTGATGCGAACCCCATCTGATGCAGCAAGCCACTCCTGATTGGCCACGGTATGTCATGTCAACCCATCTCTCTCACACACACACACACACACACACACACACACACACACACACACACACACACACACACACATACACACACTGAGCACACGTGTATGACTGAGAGGATCTTCTGCTTCCTCCAGCACCATGCTACCATCCATGCACTGCATTCAGATGTACTGCAGCATTCCCAGCACCCCCCCACGCTCGCATTCTGGAGCGGCCAAGGAGCGAGACGATGGATTTCCCACATTCATGTCACATGCAAACATGACGCATCCGCATCTGCCCTGAGTAGCTGTGCTCAGAGGGAGGGTCCGGCGTGGTGGGCGGAGGCTTGGGCCGGCGCTGGCAAGCGTATACTTACGTATGCAGGCGGTGAGCGTGGGGTCGGGGACGAAGCCGGGCTTACACATGCAGCGGTAACTGCCCACGGTGTTCATACAGTTCCCGTTAGGACACGCCCCCTGCAGCTGGCACTCGTCCAGGTCTGTGAGAAACAGAGAGGGGGGCGAAGTCAAGCATGGCTGAAGCTACGATTAGCATTAGCATGAGTAGTGGAGTCTCGGTGATGCACAGCTACACGCCGTATAGCCTCTAGAAAAGGTCCCCAATTACCGTATAACCTCTACAAAATGTGCAAAGATACGATATGGTTTGGTGACTTTAACTTTCATTTTCCCGTTCATCAATTCTCCTTCTCTGTGTTACCAAGAGGCACCCTTTGGACCAGAGGGGCTTCTGGAGCCCACCTCACTGTTAAGGAAAGAGGAAGTAAGGAAGGGAGGAAGGGAGGAACAAAATCCTCCCCTCCTTCCTTCTTAACCCCCCTTCCTTGTAACCCTCCTTCTTCTTCTCCCTTCCCTCACTGTCTTCCTTACTTTCCTCTTTCCTCCCTCTAATCCTTCCTTCCCTCTTTCCTTCCTCTCTCCCTTACTTTCTTTTTGCCCTCCCTCCTTTCTTCCTCTCCCCTCATTCTGTCCTTCCTCCCTCCTTTCGCTCCTGTCTTCCTTCTTCCCTCCCTCTCTGTTGTCCCCGAGGGGGAGAGGACGGAATAGGGACAGAAGATGGAATGAGGGAGGGGAAAAAGGGAGAGATGAATGAAGGAGGGAAAGAAAGAGGAAGGAAGGAAGGAAGATAGGGAGGGGGGCAGGAAGGGGGGATACAAGGAAGGAAGAGGAAGGAAGCAGGGAAGGGAGGAAATCCTCCCCTCTTTCCTTCCTTCGAGAAAGTGAAATCTGAAGTCATCAAACCATGTTGATACGTATCTAATTGGGGACCTTTTCTAGTGGTTATACGGACATGAAAGATCAGCAGGACGGTGTGGCCGTGCTCCTCACTTATAGAGTTGGTATTTCTTCACTGGCCTCCCTGGACTCCAACAACGCAGAGCAGCTCTGACCTCTCGCTACTGACAGATGATGTTTTGAAACTCAACTGTGAAATGTTGAGTTTTGCTCAAGTTCTTCTGGTGAGAACGCTCTTGGCTCTGCTTACAGACTGTGACTCACGTCTGGATCCCACCATGACATCCAGCTTGGAGGTGAACTGGATCACAAGCTCTCCAGCCACCGTGTTTTACGAGTCTGTCGACAGCCGGCTCGCTCGGTCTTATCTGACTTTACTGTGCAGCGTCTCTCCACTAAAACACCAGCAACACTTTTTTACACCCTCCTTCTTCTTCTTCT
>CAESWR010000211.1:151160-158660 GCA_903171835.1 Mullus surmuletus | reverse complement strand
CAGACACAGAGACATCACAGAGCAGTTTCATGGAGCCATCACGGCAAAGGCCAGAACAACATCTTCATCGTGAGAAAGCACCACTGTCACACATTCCACAGCGAGGCGCTTCCCATCAGGACTTCCCCCGAACGTTTGTCCTGGCTCTGGAGGAGCACGACTCGCTTGATAAAACAGCCCTGATGATGTCATAGCAATGTCAGGACCGCATACTTTGGACCTCAAAGACAACAGTCAAGTCTGGAGGTGTGAGGCAGAGGAAACAGTCCCAGGTCAGAGATTATCTGTTGGTCCTGCTCTGCATTGTTGGAGATGAGTCCAAAGTTTGACTCACACGCTGAGAAGAAGTCTTCAAGATGAGTCACACGAGGGAAGCTGCTCTGAGGAGGCACGCTCACATCCAGCATCCATGATCTGGACAATGTAAGAAATAACCTCCATGCGCCACAAGCCTCTGACTGTTAGCTAGAGAGCCCTTCCAACCTTAGCAGCTGGTAGGGCTAGCTGTTCTTTAGCTTTAGCCTTAGCAGTTGGTAGGGCTCTCCTTTAGCCTTAGCTTTAGCAGCTAGAAGGGCTCTCCTTTAGCTTTAGCCTTAGCAGCTAATAGGGCTCTCTGTTCTTTAGCTTAATCCTGAGCAGCTGGTAGGGTTCTCCTTTAGCTTTAGCATCAGTAGCTGGCAGGGTTCTCCTTTAGCTTTAGCCTTAGCAGCTAGTAAGACCCTCCATTAGCTTTAGCCTTTAGCATTAGCCTTAATGCTGGCTTGAGTCTTCCGTCTTGCTACCAGAACTTTCTTTGGCAATGAAAGGTGTTTTCTAGGTTGGACGTGCACACGCACACACACACACACACGCGCGCATACACCGAGCACATCTACCTTCAGTGACTGCGGTTTAAATTTGACTCTGGGGTCAGCGGGGTCAGAGTGTGCTGAGCGATTCCTCTGAGGTCACAGCAGAACTCACCGGAACCCTGGCCGTTGCTGTAGGTGAGGGGCAGCGAGTGTGTGGAGTGGACCTGCGTCTGGCTGAAGCTGCCTGACGTCTGCTGCGGCTGCTGCTGTCCCGGCTGAACGGGCATCTGACAGAACTTCCCGGTGAAGTTGGGCGGGCACTGACACTTGTCCCTGGCGCTGCATTTGCCACCGTTCATACAGGGCAGGTGACACACCACTGAGGAGAGAGGAGAGCATGGTGTCACTGCTTTATACACACACACACACACACACACACACACACCAGAGAGGACCCATATCAACACATTGGTGAGTCGGCTGCGATCAACATTTGTGTGATTTTCAGCACATCTGTCAGTAATTAGGCTGAAGTGCGTCATTGTCAGATTGGGCCGCATCTGGAAGTTCAACCCCAGAACTCGTAAACATGGAGAGGAAAAAGTGAAATGCTGGTTGCTGCTTGTCTGCCAATCCGAAATGTCTTCATGAGCCGGCGTCCGTGTGAGTCGCCGTTAGCTAAGGTGACCACATTTCTGAAATGACATGCAGTGACATTTCCAGCTCAGAGATAAAAATGAATCAAAAGTTATCGGGATGAAATGAAGAAACTGGGAAATTTAACTGTGACAAGCGTGCTCTGCTCATCTTCTTCTTTTGTAAAGGCGGCGCACGACCGGCTACCGTAATAACTGTCTGTGCGCAACATGCTCCCTCAAGCTTTCTGCTTCCTACCCAGCTACCGTAATGACTGTTGTCTGTGCGCAACGTGCTCACTCAAGCTTTTTGCTCCCTACCCGGCTACTGTAATAAATGTTACCTGCGTGGTCAGCATGCTCACTCGCGCTTTCTGCTCCCTACCCGGCTACCGCAATGACTGTTGTCCGCGCACATCATGCTTCCTCTTGCTTCCTGATTCCTACCCAGCTACCGTAATAAATGTTGTCTGCACACAACATGCTCCCTCACTCTTCCTCTTTACTAGCCAGCTACCGTAAATACTGTTGTCTGCGTGCAACATGCTTCCTACCTGGCTACCGTGATAACCATTGTGTGCGCACATCATGCTCCTCAATCCTAAAACGCTGAAATCGGAGACAGGTCATCCAAAACAGGGACTGTCCCTGGGAATCGGGGATGTCTGGTGATGCTTTTCAGGTGGTGAAAACTTGAGTAGTATTGCAGGTGTTTTGGCATTTTTACAAATATCTGCATCCGAATCAACTCATAAGTTGTGTTTTTCCCAGGACGCTGAGAAAAGAAATTCCAGAAACTACATGTACAACAAGCCATCTGATGTCAGACGGCAGCAGAACGCCAGCAGAACCCTGCGTGATGCCTGGCCCTCACACCTGGTGCTCCCTCCACTTTGTCATATCGATCTGCCAGAAGGTTGAACTGCTCCTCTTGCCCCACTCCTTCATGTCAATGTGTAAGTCTCACGTGCTTCAACTGGGAAACCCAGTGTTCCCAGTTCTCCTGAAGGCAGTGTAACAACAACACAGTGGCGTGCCGCCTCTCCAAGAAATGAGCTCCTCCTTCCTTCCTCTCTTTCCTTCCTTCCTCCCTCCCTCCCTCTTACCTCCTTCCTGCTGACTCTCAGAAGGTCAGAAGGTTCAAATCAGCAGTTAATTTATTTTATTTCACCTTTATTATACCAGGTTAAACCAGTTGAGATCAAAGAGCTCTCCCAGTATACCCACTAGAAGAAACCAGACCACACCACTGGTGAGCAGGAACCAGTAACCTCAATGACCTGTTGGGCAGGTTGGCAGACCTGGTGTGTGTTTCGGCTCCAAATCTTGTTCCGGCATTCACAGGCGAGACAGAGAAAAGCAAATAATTGAAAAAACGCTAACACGTGAGTAGCCGATGGTAGGGGTCCCCGATCCGATATCAGCATAAAAACACTGGTACCGGATTATATCGGCCTGCATCTAAAATCTCCTATATAAACAGTGCAATACAAGCAGTCAATTTCTGACTCCTCTCCTTATAAATTAAAAGTAGAATTGGTTTTTATTGGATTCATTGAGGTTATTTTTCAGGGTCTTTTAATTTTTCATTTTATTCTATTTCATTCAATTGTAGAATATTCTTATTTTTAAGGTTAACATGTATGTAATTACAATAATAAATGGGTCTGTTTTTCTCATAGCTACTGTTGCTGACTATTGTTCTCTGTTTGAGTAATATCAATTGATCAAGCCTTTTCTAACATTCCATACTACAAAATAAGTCCTAAAAGTATGTAGGATTTGTGCTGATATCATATCGGATTGGCATTGGTATCGGCCAATACTCAAGGCTGCAATATTGGTATCGTATTGGAAGTGAAAAAGTTGTATGGGGACGCCCCTAGCCAATGGATCCATCAGTCAGTGTTGCCTCAGCACTCAGCAGGTAGCTGGCCTGGCTGATGTATATATATATACATATATATATATATATATATATAGATGTATATATACATCTATATATAGGGTTTTTTTAAGAATATATATGTTACGGCCCCCCCAAAAAAAGAAAAAGAGTCCACTTGTTTGAGGCCAGGTGGAGTGAGTGCCTGGATGTTGTGTGGACGGCCTCTGACACACACGCGCTGGCAGTCAGAGGCGTCTTTAATAAAGCAAGAGCGGTGCTGCGCCAGCAGCTCTCAGCACTCAGCCAGCTGCTTTACTCACCTGGAAGGACGAGCGCCAGAGCAGCTGGAAAAACACCACTTAGAGCCCCTCCCCCGGGGCCGTGGCGGGCCAAATGGGATCACATTCCACAGACTGAATCATTCACATCTTCAAAAAAATAACCTCACTAGTGGTCTATCAAGTCATTTGCAGAATATTTCCTATTATCACCAAAATACCACAGCCGGCCGCTCCGAGCAGCCCCTCATTTGCAGATTTCTCAAGCATCTGCTGAAGTGACCAGAACACGACTCTGATCCCACAGCAGGAGGAAACGTGCTTTAAGTTCTGCTCTTTAAGACCAACAAGGACCTGTTATTATTATAAGTAGAACCTGCTCAGAAAGGAGGAGCGGGACCACACAGGCGAGGCTGGGCTGATGCCCTCACCTTCTCCTAATCACGTGTGCCGGCATCCCTCTGCTCAGACACCTCAGGGTCTCCATGGTTACACACATGAACCAGTCACATGACCCTCGGCCACGAACCGCACATCTTCAAAACACCGGGTTTGGAGACGATCGGAGCGATAGATGAAGAACCGCGCCAGGGTCCCGCCTCACTACTTAACGCCTCTTGACGTCGACTTTGTGCGGATTCTAATCACACACAGTCAATGTAAAGATGGGTTAAGGAGCGAGGCGAGCAGGATCCACACAAAGTCGACATAAAGATGCGTTAAGGAGTGAGGTGAGCAGAGTCCAGACAAGGTCGGCGTAATAGAGGCATGATGCCTGAAATACCCACAACAAACCACCCCCCCCCCCCAGCTGACCGTGTCGACAGGGTGTGAAATGACCGCTGAAAGAAGAGTTGAACGCTGACTCCTCACATTATCACCTGAAGTACAGTTCAACGTATTGACTTTATTTTATTTTGAAAATTAACCGGATATTTTACTCTGTAGCCGCTGCGCTGCACTGAATTGATGCGCTGTGCTGCGGCGTCTGGCAAAATTACAAGCCTTGCGTATCCGATCCGCCCGCCGTAGCTGCGCCGCAGCGGCACCGTACGGCGGGCGGACTGTGTGGAATCACGCACATTGATTATAATGGTTGCGTATTCGATCTGGCTGCCGTTCCGCATCGGAGCGCAGCCGTTCCAGATGCGGTGGGTTTTGGCCGTGATGGAGCAAGGTGAGAAGAATCCACACAAAGTCGACATAAAGAGGCGTTACGGTCAGATGCGTGGATTCTGTACGTCTCACTCCTTAATGCCTCTTTACGTTGACTTTGTGTGAATTCTGATAATAATACTAATAATGATCTGTGCTTCTCATTCTGGTGTGGACTGCAGGTAAACTCTCATCTCCTCTGCAGCCTCCCACGCACATCAGAAGGGCAGGAAGTAGAGGAAGCTGACAAGCCTGGGCAGGTGGCGAGCACCAGGCTTCAGTCAAGGGCAGCATCTCCCACAGCTCCCACAGCAGGTTCTCCACCTTAAATCGGATCAAAGCAGTGGCTCATTTCGAAGTAAGATCCAAAAAGGAGATGTAAGAATCCCCCATCAGAAGGCCCGGTCACCTCTGGACTTCAGCCTCTACTTTGGAAAGACTAAGGGCGAGGGATCCCTGGAGCCTGTAGCCACGCCCACACGGCTCTCAGGACCATATGCTTATTATTGACTATAGATTTAGCTGATTTACATGAACACTTTGATGCACACCGCATTGTGGCTGAGAGTTGTGTGTGTGTGTGTGTGTGTGTGTGTGAGTCTGATGGCTTCTGTGAAGTCATTGTGGCTTATGTTTTTATTGGTGGTTCTGGTCCATGTGTGTCACTTCCTGCAGACTTCATAGAGAGGAGAACCACAGCGGCGGCGGGTCATCTAGAGTTAACTCTGATCTTATGACACTTCCACTCATTTGTCGAGCTGAGTCAGACAGGAATTCATCCTGCTCTGCTCTTCCCATGTTTCAGCATGTGTCAGAGCCACAGACACGGACGTGCTCCTTATACGGTCACAGGCATGTTCAGACACACACACACACACACACACACACACACACACACACACATTCGGACTCTCTGTACACCCAAGAAGATTGAAGCTCTGATCTCAGGGACCTCTGAGGGGTTTTTCTGTGAACCAGATGGGCTGAAGTGTCCTGTTGTCTCGTGTTTACAAGGTCGTGGAAGCCGCGACGCCAAGCAGCAGTCCTCACTGACAGCCCAGCCCTTCCAGCCAGGACTGGTACAAACCACAAACTCTACAAGTGAGGATACCTTGACAATAGAGTCAGGGCAGAACCATACGCAGAAGAAGATTGGGCACAAAGAGCGTCACGTAAACCACCACAGCTCAATGCTCTTTTTTGGATGCTCTGGTCCCTTTGTCAGTAGGACACCAGAAGGTGAGCTTCAGACACCTCTGTGGAACTAAACATGCTACATGGCACAAGAAACCCAAGGTTCTCATGTCTACAAACCAGGAAGTGACGGCACAGCAGCTAGTGGTGTGTGTGTGTGTGTATGTATGTGTGTGTGTGTGTGTGTGTCAGCGCTGGTTGTTAAGAGAATTATGTTAAGCTACGGTGTTCTTTGAGGACAAAAAGGAGAAATGGTCAAGAACACAGAGAATTATGTCTTTCCTAGTTCTATTCCGACTGTTTCCTGGTTACTTCCTACTTCTACTACTACGGTCGGCGTTTGTTGGAGGGTGAAGGTGAGCGCTGAGTTCGATCACTCACCCACTCTGAAGTTGGGCGCTGTCAACGTGTCGGTGGCGTGGCCGTTCTCGCTGATGATGGTGGTGGTGTTTCCCAGCTCACAGTTGTTGTGGCAGCGGCCTCCGATGCAGGTCAGCTTGCAGATGGTGGGCGTGAAGACCACCTTGATCCTTCCCGTGTGGTTCCCCACTGCCGCGGCGCACAGCAGGACGAGGGGGAGGGAGAGGGAGAGGGAGAGCAGACGCACGCCGGTTACCATCTGATCCATCGGAAAAACCTCAAAGCTCTTCATGTTAAGGCGCGTCACCATCGAGTGGCGAAGCTGCTGCTGCCAAAACAACTCTGAGACTGTGAGTGTCTCCCTGCAGTCAGTCAGTCAGTCAGTCAGTCAGTCAGCACAGCGCCAGCTCGCCATCCATCACTACATCCTGCTGCTCCAACACTGCTCCTGATCCCTGTGGCGCCTTGGAGAGGAGAGGAGAGGAGAGGAGAGGAGAGGAGAGGAGAGGAGAGGAGAGGAGAGGAGAGGAGAGGAGAGGAGAGGAGAGGAGAGGAGAGGAGAGGAGAGGAGAGGAGAGGAGAGGAGAAGAGAGGAGAAGAGAGGAGAGGGTATGTGTGTGTGGAGCTAGAGGGCGGAGCTAGAGGAGCAGGTGCTGAGGTGTTGAGGGGCGGAGCCAGAGGAGCGAGCATTGAGACGTAGAGGGGCGACGTCATGGAGCTCTGAGGCGTCAATGGGCGGAGCCATGGAGGAGTGTGTGTGTGTGTGTGTGTCATAATGCAGTACACTACCTTACATTAATACTACTTGGCACAGTACTTGGTGTGTTTCCACTACGGGTAGAAACACACCATACAAGTGTATAAGTGACTTTGGAACGGTGTCCCGGTGTCCCAGTGTTGTGGACACGAGGACACCGTGCTGTAAGACTCTGACTGTGTCTGTGTGGTGATTAGTCACAGCTGTCTCGCTGCTACACATTAGTGGACTCAAGTGTTTTGAGAGGCAAAGCAGTGACTCACCGTGCAGGGGGGCGTGTCCCACGCTGAGGGGGAGGGGCCTCTCAGGCTGTGTCTGTATGTGTGTGCCGCTGTGTGTGTGGTAATACTTGGGCTTTATCACGTACTGAGAGCTCTGACCGGGCCGGATCCTGGAGGGAGAGAAGAAATCCAATATCATTACAAACACACACACACACAAA
>CAESWR010000211.1:125197-151078 GCA_903171835.1 Mullus surmuletus | reverse complement strand
AGGGAGGGAGAGGGGCTCGCCTCTGTGGGCCCTGAGCTCGGTAAGCACGCTGAGATCTTTGACTGCTGCTGCTCAGGCTGCTTCAGACACAAATAACAGAAGCAGATCCACAATGTGAGTGACGCGCGCAGGCTGAATCGCAGCCGCTCTGATCTCTGCAGGCCTCAGTGTTTGTGGAAGCTGACACCTCACAAACACATCTGTACATTACAGCCTCCTCAGAGCCGGCGGGCGGGCGGGCGGGCCGCCACACGCACACATGGCAGCCTCGCCCGTGACTGCCTCGCCGGGACTAAATATAGACCACCAGTAAATATAGTCATGGTATATACTGTTTGTGCGGTGAAGAAACCTTTTACATCGGCTCCTCCCACCTGCTCCCACCTGTTCCCACCTCCCTGGACCACCCAACACCTGCACTGGACCTTCTCCACTCCTCTCTCCTGCTTTATTTTCATAGAAAATCATTGGTAACCGTGATAGTGAGAGGCGACACTTTGATGATCATGCAGGACTGTGGGCTCATCCCGTCTATTTGAGCGTCTAATTCCCGCCACGGGACGGAGGTAAAGATAAAAGTCACGGTGTGCTCACTCAGCTGTGAGCCACAGGAAGCAGCACGCAGCCTCTACATCCTCCGATAGCGGGAGTCATGGTGTGAATTCCTGTGTGATGGTTGGAGACAGACATGTTTGAGTTACGTCAAAGAGGCTCTTTATGCGATGGTGAAGGCCAGAGCTGAACCTCACCATCATGTGATCCCAGCTGGGAGCATTCAGAGACGTTAGTCAGGAGAAGCTGCGGAACGTAACTCAGTTCCAGAGATGATTCCTTACAAACAGATAGAGAGGAATGTTGTCAACATGAATGATGTTGATCACCTTGTTTGGGCCATCAGCATCCCTTTTTGTAACCATGGTGATGTTCTGTAGACACATTACTTAGGAGAAGCAACTGGTGGATCTGACTAAGAGACAAGAGGTTGCTGTCATGGAGGCAATTATTCATCATTAATCACCATCGCCATCATCACCACCATCATTATCATCACCACCATCACCATCACCACCATCATCATCATTATCATCACCACCATCATCATTACCACCATCACCACCATCACCATCACCACCATCATCATTATCATCACCACCATCATCATTACCACCATCACCATCATCACCACCACCACCATCACCACCATCACCATCATCACCACCATCATCATCATCATCACCACCATCATCATCATCATCACCATCATCTCCACATCATCGTCATCACCACCATCACCATCATCATCATCACCATCATCTCCACCATCATCGTCATCACCACCATCACCATCATCACCATCATCTCCACCATCATCATCATCATCATCACCACCACCATCATCACCATCATCACCACCATCACCATCACCATCACCACCACCACCATCAGAAACATCAGTGTTTCTACTCTGAGGTTTTCAGCCATGCTCGCTACTGCATGTGACAAAAGGGAAGCAACATCAGCTCCAGATTGAAATAGCTCCACCTCTCCTGGAAGAACATCTGTGATATTTTTATACAATCCAACGTTTGAAATGTATATATGTGTGTATGTGTGTGTGTATATACATATATATATATATATATATATATATATATACATACACACACACACACACACACACCAATATCAACCGACTGGCACCAACAAAAGAATCATGTGATCTTTGCTGGTAGGCCGCACAAAGTCTTGGACCATGTAGATGGGCAATACATGTGCAGTGTGAACCATTTGACAGTCGACATACTTTCATCCTATTCATATGATTGCCCCCCCCCCCCCCAGTATAAATAAACAGGCAGTGATAGCCTTGTAAATAGCTGTGCTATGACCCTGTAATGTTTAAATAGCTCTTCTGTTTGGGTTATGCAACTATGTATAGGGTGTGTGTGTGTGTGTGTGTGTAGGTGCATATAGTCAACTAAATTCAAATTGATCATTCAAACATGAACATATATATAGTGATGATCCAACCATGTTTTCAAGCTGGACTTGGACTTGGAATGGACTATCTGACTGAGCTGAAGGTCAAACCAGTCGGGTTGTAATAGAGTAACAGCTCGATGAGTCCTGTTTTTGTAACCAATAATAGGGTTGCATTTGTCGCATGTGTGGATGCCGTTATCATTAGTTAAGTTACCCAGAATTCTGTGTGACGGTGTTAAAGAGTATCGCTGCTGGAAAGTGTTCTCATCGTCAGAGTCTGCCGCCTTTTTAACCCTTAAGAGTTGCTGGGGACGTTTTTGTCCAGAGCACTTTTTTTTAAAGCCATTTTGACTGCAGGAAAAATCTGAATGCCTCAAATTCAATGTTCTTGCTAATCATTGACCATCTGAGGCTCTAATGATAATAATGATAAAGAAATAACTACAATCATTTGATGGTTAAAATCCCCTCAGATAATTAATATTTGATATATATATTTCAGGCTGAAGTTGATTAAAATGATTGACTCATTTAAAGTGGAAAAAATATGAATGTATGTTATGTTTAGAGCAGTTTTTAAGGAGGGGACGTTTTTGTCCTAAGGGACGATTGAGAAAGTTTTAAGAGTTAAAGATGCATTTGTTGCATCCTATTAATGTGCAGGTAAACTTTTAACATGACATTTAATCTTGTGCTGAGCGGAGCATTTCCCGCCCACACTAAACAATGCACAGCCCCCCCGCCCCCATTGCTCCATCTGGTCCAGATCTAAAGTTTCTCCTGCATTTGTTTTTTTTTCACATCATCTGCCTGAGCAAAGGGAAAAAAAGCCCAGAGGGATTGAGTGGGATTGTCTTCATGTTGGTGGTTGCTCCTCAGGCAGGCGTGAGTTCATTGTTTCAGGACTGTGAGCAGCTTGTACAGTAGATACACAAATTGTTATGGTACCAGATTAATAACCATTTCCACGGCGGCTTGGACCGAAATACAACAACAAAGAGCTCCGACAGCCAGCCAGCAGACAGAGAGGATCGCTATGGCAGGAGAAAGGTTATAAACATAAGATCTCATTCCAGTCTCAACAAAATATCTGGCACGGCAGCGCGTGTTGGCAACCACGGCGCCATTAAACGAAAGAGAGACTGGAGGGCATCCAAGGAGCCGCTACACGAGCCTGCGAGTCTTAAATATCAGACAGGAGATTTTACTCATTTCTACATAAACAGATTGGTGAGTCAGGGTGGAGGAGGAGAGGTGTATGTGTGTGTGTGTGTGTGTGTGTGTGTGTGTGTGTGTGTGTGTGTGTGTGTGTGTGTGGCGACTGAATCTGTTCAATCTCGGCCTTCACTGCTCTGGCTGCGATCAGCATCCCCGGCCGACCTCCCCTCCGCCGCCGTCCAAGTCTTCTCCCCCCAGAGAGCTGACATACTCCGCTCCGCCGCCATGAACCCGCTGAACCTCGCCTCGCCTCGGCCTCCTCGCAGATTAGCAACATCGCAACCCAGGACAGACGGGCTGCAGGGAAGAAAGGAGGAGGATCTGCACTCTTAAGAGCCAAGCAGTGGAGCGCATAACTGGCCGTGTGATTGGTCGCTTCCCAGTGAGGCCCAGTGCCCACCCACAATCCCCTAGGGCATCGGAGGCTGCACAGGAGCCAGCCCCGCCCCCTGGGCCGCCTCACTCTCACTTGGCAGGAAATCCATACCTCACAACTCACATGCTCCCCTGTTGATGTTTTCTCCTGTGGGGTCATTTTTCACGACTCGGTCTCATTGATTCTTGAGTGGAAACCGCGCTCCCCTCGGTTAGCCTCAGGATTTTAACAAATCTGTTTCCTTTCCAAATCCCACTTAGAGAATCCTAATCCTTAACCCTTAAGAGTTTCTTAAGAAAAACCTTCCCGTTCGTCCCTCAGGACCAAAAACGTCTCCTCCCTAAAAACTGCTGTAAAAAAAACATACATGAAATTTTTTCCATTTAAATGAGTCATCTTTTTAAATCAACTTCAGCCTGAAATATATATATATGTCAAATATTAATTATTTGAGGGGATTTTAACCCTCTAAATCCCAACTCGTTTGCGTAACTCCACAGTATTTTAATCGAAAAAATACAAAATCTCAAATAATTTCCATCAAATGCGATTCAAGGTGGATTTAAGGCTAATTATCATTAGAGCCTCAGATGATCAATGATTAGCAGCAACATTGAATTTGAGGCATTCTGATTTTTTCTGCAGTGACAGATTTTTATAGCAAACTCTCTTATTAGTTCTTGGGGACAAAAAGAGTCTCCTTCCAAAAGACTGCTGTGAGAATAACATGTTAATATTTTTTCCAATTTAAATGAGTCAGTCTTGTTAGTCAGCTTCAGGCTGAAAGATACACATCAAATATCAAATATTCTTTTAAGAGATTTTTACCCTCTAAATCAGGGGTGTCAAACTCAATCAGACAGGGGGCCAAAACTAAGAACCGATTCCAAATCACGGGCCAACGAGGGTGGATTTTTTTTCTTCCTTTTTTTACACTGAGACGAGTCCATTTAAGTGTGACAGTCTGTGTTTAGCCCTCTGGTTTGTTCTGGGGGTTAGCTGTGTTTTGGAGCTTAGCATTAGCTTACGTTTCAATCAGACATAGTGAGCATTGGATTCCAATGGGGTTTGTCAATAAATGATGATGAGCCTCCCTTAAGCCAAAAAACCCTGCTATTGCAATGCAGTCTGGGATTTGTAGTATCAGTGGTGTGCACTGAAATTACCCACGGGCCAAATCTGATAGATATAAAATACGTGGGCCGGATACAATAGTCCCGAGGGCCGGGTGTGGCCCCTGGGCCTTGAGTTTGACACATGTGCTCTAAATGGTTAAAAAAAAAAACATCTGGACAAAAACGTCTCTTAATATATATTTATATCAACAACTTATAGAGGTTCGGGCTGGGGGAAAGTGGGGCTGCAAACACTCAGTCAGATTTCATGAGGCCCACAGCCTCGGTCTGATAATGAAATATCCATCACAAAAATCACAAAACAACAAGCTGTAATTGGTCCTTTCACCACATGGTGGCAGCACCACTCTGAGGCAGCCTAGCTCTGCATCCTTGCCGTAAATGCCTCTGCGCTCATTACTGCCATGGCGACGGCAGGGGATTCCGTTAGCGAGTGACAGCTAGCGCTGCTGCCCTTGTTCACCGCGACTATGACCATAATACAAACAAACGCCCACTCACCAAATATGTTCTAGTGATATAAAACCGCTGTTTGTTGCCATGACAACACAAACACGAGTTAAGTTAATTAGCTGGTTGTGAGCACATCGCCACCTACCCTGAGTGGGTCCCATCCTGCAGTGAAAACTCACCGGGGACCTGCTGAGTAGAGTAGCGCTGGGTCAAGGCGAGTAGAGTACAGTCAAGTAAAGTAGACTAGAGTAGAGTAGAGTCGAGTCAAGTTGAGTGCAGTAAAGTCCAGTGAAGTAGAGTAGAGTAGAGTAGAGCTGGTACTATACAGTGCAAAAGCACCGTAAATGACCAACACTTAAAACATTTTTGTGCATCTCAAGCACCGCCCTCGACGCAGATCTGGAGTCTGTACTTAGTCCCGATCTTAGTATCAGTCACTTCATCAGTGTCAGCCATGTATCTAGTTATTGATCGATCAGCCAGTTATCTGGTTATTGATCAATCTGAAGTTGAGTGTTTTGAGTGTTGTGACATCTGTAGAAGCCAACAGCCCACCGATGCTCTTGGACTTATGTGTGACATGTTATTAAAGTCTTGAAATGTGAGTTGATGGTAGCTGTTGATGTGATGTACCCGTAGGTGTGACACAAACTGTAACTTACTGAAATATCTTGTTTTAAACTTTAATGATAACAGACACTGTGGTTCATGTTTGGTCACGTTGGTGCCATTTCAAAAATAAAGATAATTGTCTCAATGAAATCGTTTTTAACGGTGTGGATTTCTCATGTAACGTTTGAGGTTGGAACATTTTGAGAAGGACCTGTTGGCTCCTGGACATCTTCACGTTATCAGATCTGGCCTTCTTTGCAGCTTTAAGTCCCCCAAGCTGGTTTCAACATGCTACAAATGAAGATATTTACCAAAGTTCTAATGGAGTAACAGTCTTGGGTGCTTGAAGAGGCTGCTCTTCACTTCATTAAACATCTCAGATCAGCCAGTGATCTTCAGCCCAGCACAGAGGAGCCAATCACGAAGAATCCTCAGCTGGCCTTTGGAAATAATGGCTGCGATTTCTTGGCTGCAAATCGAGTTCAAACCTCAAGCGAATGTTTCTGCGTCCCTGTGGCAGGTGGCGCTGGCTCGCTGCGAGTGGTGTTCCTTTCCCTGCTGAGATCTTCACGTTGGAGAAGGAGAGAGCTGTCATACTGCCAGATGTAGCGTTTGAGCCTCGGAGCTGAAACATGGTGACAACCATCACGATGGCATTAACTCCAAGAAACATCTCGACAAAGGGACATGCCTCCATCTCACAGAGGGACACGCCTCCCCATCACAAAGGGACACGCCTTCATCTCACAGAGGGACACGCCTCCCTCTCACAGAGGGACACGCCTCCCCGTCACAAAGGGACACGCCTCCATCTCACAGAGGGACATGCCTCCCCATCACAAAGGGACACGCCTTCATCCCACAGAGGGACACGCCTCCCTCTCACAGAGGGACACGCCTCCCCGTCACAAAGGGACGCGCCTTCATCTCACAGAGGGACACGCCTCCCTCTCACAGAGGGACACGCCTCCATCTCACAGAGGGACACGCCTCCCTCTCACAAAGGGACACGCCTCCATCTCACAAAGGCACACCCCTCCCTCTCACAAAGGGTCACCCCTCCCTCTCACAAAGGGTCACCCCTCCCTCTCACAAAGGCACACCCCTCCCTCTCACAAAGGGTCACCCCTCCTTCTCACAAAGGGTCACCCCTCCCTCTCACAAAGGGACACGCCTCCCTCTCACAAAGGGTCACCCCTCCCTCTCACAAAGGGACACGCCTCCATCTCACAAAGGGACACCCCTCCCTCTCACAAAGGGACACGCCTCCATCTCACAAAGGGACAAGCCTCGCTACTGCGTACTTGCTAACCTTAATGCGTACATGCTAATGTTACTGAGTACATGCTAGCACCAGTAATTACATTCTGCCGTTACGGAGTATCCGCTATCGTTGCTGAGTACATGCTAGCGTTTCTAGCTGCCGTGGCATCAGAGCCAGGTTGACTCGCAGCTTGGGTCGCTTTAAGCGAGGGGGATCAATTTAATCAATCAATCAATCAACTAACTGAAAAAATACATTATACATACGTACACATTATGCTGTATCTGATGGGCTTCAGAGCGAGGGTCTAACTCAGCTCTGTTTCTAAGCTGTTGCTGATCAGTGTGTTCCTGTGATGTCATCTATCACCTCAAGTTCAGTCAACAGTCGACAGCTCCACTTCTTGTCCACAATGCTGTGCTTTCATCTCTGCTCAGGCACTTTCACACCCATTCAGCAGAAACAGCAGTAATACAAAGGTGACTCATAGACCACATGTGAACCAAGGCGGAAACGCTTCATTGGTTAGGACCACAGGTCAGGCACAGGTGGTGGAGGATGGATCTTGAATGAAACATCACACAATCCTGGGAGGATAAACTGCCTCTTTAAACCATCGCTCTGTTTCATAGATGATGCTGTATAAGCCTCTTGGTAGTGTAACTAAAACAAATATATGAAGTGCTGTTCGCAGTCCAGTAGGGTTCACCATATTGGTTAAAGCCAAATGAAGAAAGGAAGAACATATATATTTGTTTTTTGCCTGATTCTTCTAATTCACCTCTAGGCGTTTCAAGAAGTGATAGAAAAGAAAGGTCCTTATGCAGGGATCTTTATCTCAAAAACGTTTTGGAAAGATCTGTCTGTTTTACTGACACAAAATGTTCTACTTGATGTATATGTACGTACATTTATGCAAACCGTGATGGATCTCCAGTTGATTTATTAAACCTGGTTTTGATGGAGCTCTTTGAAAGGAGGCCAAAGCTGAAACCAGAGAATCTTAAAGCTGCATGTTTTAAATAGTGGCCCATAAGGGTGACCGTGACCCCTGGCCGCAAAAAGGAACCTCACTGTATTTCATACTGAGCAACTCTACTCAGCACTTACATTATCAAGAAAGTCAAGATTCCTCTCGAGTTTGTGGGCTAGCCGGTGCTTGTGAGAGACAAGTGGAGAGATAGATGGATAGAGGGAGTCAAGGATCCATCAGCTGGCAGGCTGGATCCCACCAACAAGTCCTACACTGCAGTGTCTGACATGGTCTTCTGCAGCACAGGTGAGTCCCGGGGACTGTCCTGGCCAACTTCCTCTTCACCCTCTACATTACAAAACACCGCCAACTGTGTTATGCAGACGTTCTCTGATGATTCTACGAATAACTAATCACAAATGAAAAGTACAGAGATGTGATGCAGAGCTTGGTGACCTGGTGTCCATACAGGGAAAACCAAAGAGATCGTGTGGGACTTCTGCAGACCCCGGCCTGCCCTCCCCTCCCTGAACAGTCTGTGAGGAGACACTAACAGCGGTCTCCTATAAGTACCATGGTACCTCAATTGATCTCATGACCCAGACTGGGAGAGTCATTGCAAGCTCCGCCTCCTCATCAGATGGCAGCCCCAGGCTTTTGGAGTGGGCAGTCCTTCTATGACTCCCTGGTAGGACCAGCCATCTTCTACTCTCCTGGGCTGTCCTTTGGACTCTGTGGGTGGATGTTAGGGAAAGAAGGGTGCTAGCAAAGCAAGTGTTTGACGTGGACAATCCCGTCCCCTGCAAGATACCCTGTCTCCATAGGATATCGGCCTCCAGCCTCCAACCATTATGGCGCAGGCTAGCTGAATTCAAAGAGCTCCAATAGCGTGTTCACCTACTGACTCCTCCCCCTCAAACCTCAAATGTTCCTGCTACTGTCCACTTGTCAACACTTCTTGCCGGAATACGATCTGGATGTAAGAAAAGGAGCCACCTTGTGTTGACACTCATGTAGCTGAGATATCCACAATATTCCATCTGTGTTTTATTCAGATCAAGTTCTCCGATCATGTTGATCTTTTCAAGATACTGCCTTGTGGTGTAAAACAGGAATTTGAGTCTGTAAAACCTTTTTTGGAGAACACTCTGACCAAACAGTCCGACCAACAGAACGTTTGTTTAGTGGCTCACCTGTCGGTGACATCACATCGTCCGAGCTCCCCAAGCAGCAATGCTGTGTTGTGATTGGCCACGTTGGAGCGAACTTCAAGATGTGGGATGTTTGTGACAGCTTGCCAATTACAACAGAGTGGGCTGTTCCAAGGTGGAGCCATGGGTGGCCAGAGCCCCGCCTAACCAAAAACAGACCTTCAGTCTGAGGGTCAAAAATACTTGTTTTCTTTGGGCCGTGCAGCTCGAACTGGGGCCCTTTAGACCACCACAATATAACACTCAGACAATGCTGTCATATGGCCCCTTTAAATGGCTTATTAGCAACCAAAGTGACATTGGCTTGCTATCTTTCTGTGCAAACTTTCATCAGAGAACGACAACCAAAACATTGGAACCGGATTTGTGTCTTGCCGACTACCGAGTTATTCATGCAATTCTACATATTTACTCCCAATCAAATCCCACTTAGTATTGCTGACTTGCCCTCATTCACCATCACATGCACGTTTACTGAACACTCGCTAATGTTCCACACACACCAGCATCGCACGTGAAGCAGAGTTATTATTAGAGATTATGCTTTCTTCAACAGGTATTTAAGCAGATATTTGAGGGATTGAAATGGAAGAGAGATTCAGTGTAAAATGAAGCGTGTCGCAATAATCATTTCAATTATCACGATTTGGTCATGGTCTTATTGGAGTATTTGCACATACCTGGAATTAATTCTGTACACTTAACCCTTCGTGTGTTAGTCAGTTTCTATTGTGAACCTTTGAACACTGAATTTTTAATGTCTTATCAAGGAAAATGTTCAAAATTTGCAGTCAATTATGATTGGATGAGGGACGGCCAGGGATTTGGCGGTGCTACTTACTGCTGCTGGATGTGCTGCTGGATGTAATGCGGTCGCAGAAGCTGAGGGGCCGGTTTGACAGTTAGTTTCATCTGGGCCATGTTGTTTGCCGGAGGAGGGGCAGATGCGTAACCACTGGGAGCGACCTGCTGAGGAATGGGCCGCTGGGGAACCACGTTGTGTCCGTTGGTGTGACCGTTGGTGTGACCGTTGGTGTGACCGTTGCCGTGCCCGTTGGTGGCACCATTACCAGGCAGGGCTGGGAAGGGGTGTGTGGGCACTGTCTTCTGCTCGCATGCCTTCCCATTTGAACCGGGCTTGCAGACACAGAGCTGAGGCCTCAGGCACATTCCTCCGTTCTGGCACTGTGGGATGCAGTTGGCTACACCGCAAACAGAAAAGAGAAGAATGACAATGAGTGTGATCGTAAGAGGTCATTCAAATAACACAGACAGACGTGAAAATAAATGGGCAAACCCGGCTATCTTCATTGTAAACTGGCACAGATGTCACGACTGCTTCTTTCATGCACTGCTGGTATGTGACACAGTAGTACAGAAGGGAATCCAGATTTTATCATGACATGCTATCAGTCTTTATACAAAAGCTAATACTTTTAAATGTGGTGTAGAATTCACACGCTTCCATACACAAAGAGACCACCAACAGTAGATGGACAGCTCTGTTCAGACCAGCATTAGGATACCTTATTTGTGACCTGATCAAGCGGTCACTGATGTTGAAAGTGCATTCTAATGTAATGTGTAAACTGCTACACTTAGACTGGTCCACTTGTGATTGGAGCGTCCAAGTCTGCTGTTAATAGGGTTTTGGACACCACTCAAGACCCTACCCAATGTCCTCTGGCCTCTATTCATTGAAGTACGGCTGAAACCTAAAAGAGTGCACGGCTTTCAGCTTTCCAGCAGCTTTCCACATCTTTATGATTTGGTTACAGGATGTTGCAGTCGCAGCTGCACAGCTGAGGATAAACAATGCATTGGGGTTGCAGAGATGGAGAGAACAGTCTGTATTATCATAGAGTATAAAATGTCCTTCTATATCAAGGCTTGATCTACAATTGATGCAATAAATTATTGTCAGATCGTCTTTTCAAGGCACCAACAAGACCGCTGTTGACAGGAAAATGCAGAAGTGAAGGAAGGAACTCATACAGACATGTGACCACCACGATACACTGAGATCAACAGAATACACGTTTGAACGACTGCTGAGTCGAGCCTGTAATCACAAGCAGCTGCAGATTCAAGGCCATCCATGTTCTGACTACAAAGCTCCGTGCAGCAGAAGGCTCCATTATCATCCTCCAATTCAGACAGGCACACACATGCAAAGAAGTGTGTGTGTGTGTGTGTGTGTGTGTGTGTGTGTGTGTGTGTGTGTGTGTGTGTGTCACTCATTAGTGGCTTTGAGATTTGTCAGAATGATAAGTGAAGGGAAACATAAGACGCTTCCTGTGCTTGTCGCTGTTGTATTGGGTTTGGGGTGGGCGGGGCTAAAGGTGGGAAGGGCTCAGGGTGGGCTGGGCTCCTCCACGAGCATGTGGACGCAATGATCACCATCACTCGTTAAAGGGATAATTGTGATTTTTCTTCATGAAGTTGTATGAGCTCCTCACCCTCAGTGTGGTTCATCAGCAGTGACTTTTCCCCCAGTCCTATGAGCGGAGTTCCGGCCTGCTCTCGGTCCTGCAGAAAGTAGTTCCATCTAGTTGCTGGAGTCACACGGATAAAGCGTTTCGCTCCAAAAAACAACATGCCATCAAAAGAGTCATACATTCGCGACACCAATTCTTGGCAACAAAAAAGTCCGACCTCGCAATCACCCGGCATTTTTTTCCCTCCATGGATAAAGCAAAGCGCTTTATCCGTGTGACCCCAGCAACTAGACGGAACTACTTTCTGCAAGACTGAAACCGGGCCGTAACTCCACTCATGGGAAGCAGTGGGGGAAAAGTCACTGCTGATCAACCACACTGATGGTGAGGAGCTCATACAACTTGATGTAAAAAAATCACTACTATCCCTTTAACACATGCCATGTCCGTGTGCATGTGTGTGTCCGTGTGTGTGTGTGTGTGTGCTTCTGTCAGTGTGGTACCACCCACAGCCCCCCTCCCCCCTCCACAGAGCTTTACATCACTGCTGGCTTCTCCCCCCTGGAGGTGAATCAGGTTAGCCTTTTTTCATTTTCCACTGTTTCTGAAGCTTTGCCTGTATGAGTGTGTGTGTGTGTGCTTTCTTTTCTGACTAGAGTAAATAGTTTTGCCCCCCCCAACCCGCCTGAAGCTGAGGTCGCCATCTGTTCTGTGAATAGTTGTTTGAGCCCCGCCCTCTCCGCTCCATGAAGGTCGGCCTGTGTGACGCGGCTGATGGACTAAGTGAGCGTAATTGGCTTGTTAGCCGGGGACAGGAAATAGATCCGTCATGGTGACGATCACAACCTTTTGATCAAACCCTGGTAGGCTGGCAGGCCAGCAGCTCCACGCCCACTCTGGCTGCGTGTGGACGTGCTGGCACAAACACACAAGCATAATGATTTTCTTTGTGTCGCCGACTCGCTGCCAGACCTGAAGCTTCCAGAGCTGGAGGAGGAAAGAGGCGGCGGACTGCTGGGTGAGAGCTGCAGATGTTGGCCCGGAGCAGGAGCAGGTAGCAGTGGAAAGATACGACCTGGATCCATGAGGGTCTGAATTCCACCTCCTCTGAGTCACTGCTGGCCTTTCACCTCCAGATGAGCTCTGATAAGACGTCTGCTGAAGGTCTACGAGCCTCACTGATCCTCTGGGTCAAAGACACATTCAGGTCGGCTGGACAGGGATGGTGCTGCTGAAGCCAGGGTAGGACACATCCTGCGTAGGACACATCCTGTCATCCATTAAGCCAGCGTAGGACACCTTCATCTCCTCACAGAAGACAGCATAGGGCACCTTCTGTTCCCCACAGCCTGTCCTCCATGATGGACAATGCAGCAACACAGGAACCCAAGCAAGTGCATGACTGCGAGCAAAGGACCAACATCAAACGTGAAGGCGTTCTCCACCTACATGCTGTACTACGAGGAGCTCAAGAGTCTCATGAGACCATCTTAGTGTCTGGAACAGAGCGGCAGGTCTGAGGTCCACCAGCCTCCAACCTGGCTGGACAGAGTTCCTCGGGCCCCTCATCACATTCAAGTGTGGTGTCAGTGGTTTTATGTCCAATTCTGAAATGACTGGACTCATTGTCAGTGGCCACCTTTGTGGAAGCTCTTACCACGTCATAAAATCTCCTGAAGGCCCGTACAAACCAGCCACCTGTTTCTGGAAGCCTTTGTAGGCTACAAATATCTTATTGGCCATAATGATAATCCTGCTTCTCCAGAAATCTGGTGTGAAGAGTATGGACATACTTTTGTACTGAAACTGTATTTATCAGCCAGTGAGCAGGTCCATCAGACCTGCAGACCATCAGACCATCAAACCTTAAGACCATTAGACCATCAAGCATTCAGACCATCAGACCTCCAGACCACCGGACCTTCATACCGTCAGAGGACACCAGACTGCTCGATGGTTCCTCTTACAAAGGGAGGCCACCTCACCATGAATAGAGAAAGGCATTCTTACTTAGTTATGACGTCGTAGCTGAGCGTCTTTGTCCAGAAGCTTTCATTGTTTCTGAGGAACCCAGCCACCATCCATCACGCCATCACACCATCCATCACACCATCCATCACGCCATTCATCCCGCCAGTCATCACACCATCCATCACACCATCCATCACACCATCAAACTATCCATCACACCATCCATCACAGCATCAATCACACCATCCATCACGTCATCACACCATCCATCGTGTCATCACACCATACATCACGCCATCCATCACTCCATCACACCATCCATCCCGCCATCCATTACACCATCCATCATGCCATCACACCATCCATCACGCCATCCATCATGCCATCACATGTTCACACCATCCATCATGCCCACCATCATGCCATCGATCACACCATTACGCCATCACACCATCCGTCCCGCCAGCCATCATGCCATCTTTCATGCCACCACACCATCCAGCATGCCATCCATCACGCCATCCATTAGGCCATCATGCCATCCATCACGCCATCCATTACACCATCCAGCACGCCATCCATTACACCATCCAGCACGCCAAATGCCATCCATCATGCAATCACACCATCCATCCCGCCGTCACGCCATCCATCATGCCATCGATCACACCATTGATCACACCATTACGCCATCACACCATCCATCCTGCCAGCCATCACGCCATCTATCATGCCACCACACTATCCAGCATGCCATCCATCATGCCATCCATTAGGCCATCACGCCATCCATCATGCCATCCATTACACCGTCACGGCTTCTATCACGCCATCCATCGCGCCATCCATCGTGCCATCCATCACAGCATCCATTACACCATCAGACCATCCGTCACGCCATCACACCATCCATCACACCATCCATCACATCATCACACCATCACATCATCCATTATGCCATAACACTATCACAGCATCCATCACTCCATCACACAAATCCATTACATCATCACAGCATCCAACACACCATCACATCATCCATCCTGCCACGTTGACGGACGAAATGGATGTTTCGTTGCATGAGCTGCCTGTCACATCAGCAGAAGCTCAACCGCCTGGAATCTCGTCTTATCCACTGATTTGGTGTTTAAGCTTGTCGCATTTCTAGAGCACACGGAGAAGACAACACACACACACTGCATTTGTGTCAGAGATAGTAACAAAGATCTTGTGTGTGTGTGTGTGTGTGTGTTCGTGTTCGTGTGTGACAAAGAGCCATTCTGCTCCACAGAGGCACACCGGCTGGCATTTGACTTGATCGAGTCTGGAGGAGGACCTGGAATGTCTCCTGATCATCTCCCCTGAATTAGATGAGTTCTGCGTTGCTGAGTCAAATGTTCAGGCGAGCGACCGACAGACGAGGCCAAGCACTCGCAGCTCCACGGCAACAAATCACCGCTCCTCATAAATCTGCCTCCATCTCTGTCAGAGGAGGACGGAATATAGGGAACATTCCTGAGTGACCATGAATAACCTCCAAGCTGACAGTCAGACCTCGGCAGCAGTCGCGGCCTTCGCAGAGCGCAAACGGGTGACCTGCGACCTCAGGTCCTCCATCACAGCCAAGCTCGGCGCTACAGCACGTTAGATGGCGTTCACCGCTGCCACCGAGCTGTGTGAGTACGACTTCAGAGGCGTCGTGAGCTGGACGGACACGGACAGCAGCACAACAATACTCACATGGTGTGCGCGTCTCTCTCAGATGCACACACACACACTCTCGTATCTGTCACATGGAGGCAGCGTGGCTCACCAGGGCAGGCAGAGGGTTGGATTGTTCTCAGAGGGTTACAGGTTCAAGTGTGTGTGTGTGTGTGTGTGTGTGTGTGTGTGTGTGTGTGTGTGCGCATGTGTGTGTGTCTGTGTATGTGTGTTTGTGTGTCAGGGTAGTTAACCCATGTCACTTTTAGGGGTGTCCCAATACAACTTTGTCACTTCCGATACGTTACCGATATTGCAGCCTTGACTATTAGCCGATACTGATATTGATCTGATATCAGCACGAATGAACAACAATGAACAACATCAAGCAAACAATCTTCTCTTTGATGTGAACTGTCGGGTCATCTTTCTCCGTATGTCTTCATAGGGAAACGGAATAGTGGGTGGGAGATGACGGACCGTCACAGCCGAAGCAGCAGAGGAATGTCCCCTATTGGTCATTGTCCAGAGTGTTTGCAAAGAGCTTCCTGCGCCCGGATAAACAAAGGGGCTCTCTCCACCCACAAGCCCTCAAGTGCTCAGCTGGGCTCCTGGAGGCCTTTCATGCAAACTCAACACGAGTCAAGTCACAGCAGGACCCAGCATACGGGTCTCCTGTGATCAACACCAAAGCCTCTGACAGATAAGCCCAGATGTGAGGAGTGTGCGAGGAAAGGTGCAAACTCTAAACGCAGGCTCAGGCAACATCTGGATCAGGAAACAGACACAGTCAACCTATTTAAACCCAAAGCTAAGACTGATCTACCTAGACAGGACGGGGTTCTGCACATCGGACAAGGTTCTGCAGACGGAACAGGGTTGTGCACACCCAACAAGGTTCTGCCAGCGGGACAATGCTCTGCAGAAAGGACAGGGTTCTACAGAATGGACAAGGTTCTGCAGACCGGACAGGCTTCTGCAAACAGGACAGGGTTCTACAGAGACTGTGAGGCTTCTCTGCAACAAAGCTTTTCACCCCAAAATGGTCCGTGAGTGTACAGATGTTACATCTGCTGATGCCAGTCAGCCTATCATTGTCATGCTAATTAGCAGTTAAACCTTATGAGTTCCCAGGGACATTTTTCGACAATTTATCAAAATCCCTAAAAAAAATATTTGATATGTATCTTTCAGGCTGAAGCTGATAAACAACTGACTAATTTAAAGTTGGAAAAAATATTAATATATACTTTTACAGCAGTCTTTTGGGAGGAGACGTTTTCTGTCCCCAGGAACTAATAAGAGAAAAAATCTGTTACTGCAGAAAAAATCAAAATGCCTCAAATTCAATGTTGCTGCTAATCATTGACTATCTGAGGCTCTAATAATAATAATTATCCTCCTTGTTTTTTTCAATTAAAATACTATGGAGTTACATAAACAAACTGGCATCTAGAGGGTTAACATCCCCCAAATAATTCATATTTGACATGTATTTTAGGCTGGAGTTGATTAAAAAGATTGACTCATTGAAAGTGGAAAAAATACGAATGTATGTTACTTTTACAGCAGTTTTAGGGAGGGGACGTTTTTGGTCCTGAGGGACGATGAAGAACGTTTTTTTAAGGAAGTCTTAAGGTTTAATAGTATTGGTGTTTGGACACTAGTGTTGCTTTGTGGAGAAGCTACCAAAGCTTCCTGCTCCAGACTGCAGCAGCTGGGTGCCGCTCTGAGGGAAAGCTGTTTACTTTATTCATAACAAGCTGGCGAGGCGCCGTCAATGAGAGAGCGATCTGGCCGGTGGGTCTGGGCCAAGGTGGATAATCCATTTCAAATTGTTTCTTTTTCCCCCTGAGGCCCACGCTTCGGCCAGTCAGAGGACAGCAGAGGAAAGCAACGCCTGGACCTCCTTCACTGGTTTGATCGGATGTGTCTGCAAACACCAGGAATCACCGCAAGAAGATAGGAGATGTTTGGCAAATGGAAAAGGGTCTGAAAGTCGTCCCTCCAAACACAAGAGTTTGCAAGTCAGCGGGAGAGAAGGAGGAGGAGTCGGAGGAAACCATCCAGACTCTCAGAGGACCTGCTGCGTGTGTTGAGTCATCTCTCATAAAATTTTATTAATAACTCCACTCAGCTTGTCACGGTCTGGTGGTCTTCATGGTGGGGATCTGAGCCAAGTGAGATCAAAGGTCAGACAGGCATTCTTGTGGAGGGTCTGACGTGGTGTGAGATGATGTTTGGGCCCCAGTAGGAGCAGCAGGGACCGTCAAACCCTGCTGACACGACTCTCCAGACTCCTCTGATAGGCGACACCATTCTCCAACGCTGATGTAAGACACTCTCCTGCTTCCTGCTCCCACCGTTGGCTGGTGTTTGCCCGTGGACGTCTGGCTCTCCATGTTAGCACTCACTCACGGCCTTCAACCTGGATCTGGGGGGTTGCTGCTCTTCATGATGAACTAAATAAGGTCAGTGAGGAGTTTGAGGATCTTGACAAGTCTGGGGCTTCTTCTTTGTGGAGACGAGACACTGAGCCATTGTGCTGCTGTCACCAGAACAAATATTGCTGGACGATATACTGTCCCACAAATTATTGGCAATAAACGTTATTCTTGGCAACATTATTTTTCATTATCATTTTTTAACTAATGTAATGATACTATGGCATAATATTGCAGGTACACCCTTTAAAAAGCAGTAACTTTCCAGGAGGCCCCGCCTCCCCGCAGTGTCACAAAGATAGTGGATGACTGACAGGAGGGTTCACTCTGTTCATTCCTCTATGGAACCGAGGCGCCCAGGTGCTGAGAGCGACACACAGAGTGAACCCTCTTGACATCCAGTCTGTTTGGTGGCGCGAGACGAGGAAAACAAACACGCACGCACATGGCCGTGTATTGAGATCGGCAAAATTATCGGGTTTGGTGTAATTTATTATGTGAGTAATTGATTTATTGATTATTGTCACAGGCCTAGTTCCACAATAGGGGATTACAAACTGGTGCCTCCATTCTGTAGGGAGACGATTGGATGTTGGAGGTCCATTGGAGGTTGGAGGTCCATTGTACTGATGTTGCTCTCCATCCATCTCTCATCTACACAGCTGGATCTCCAATGCAGGACACCAACCCTCCCGTAGCTCGTCAGCGTTACTGGCCGCCCTGCATCTAAAATCTCCAATATAAGGTATTGAGGTTATTTTTTAGGATCCTCTAATTTATTTTTCATTTATTTCATTCAATTGTAGAATATTCTTCTGTTTAAGGTTCAAATGTATGTGAGCCATTGGTTAGTAAAAGGGGTCAGTTTTTCTCATAGCTACTGTTGCTGACTATTGTTCTCTGTTTGAGTAATATCACTTGATCGGTCTTGATCTTGATATCGGTATTGGCCAATACTCAAGGCCCCCCCCCCAAGTAAAGTGAAGTATTACTTTTCTTTTTAAAGTAACTAGTAATGTGACTTGGTTTACCGACTCTGAGTGAGTCCACCTGCTGAGCAACCACTCAACTTTCACAGACTTGGATGCAGGTTTGTATTTCTGATTAACTGTTAAGAAGCAGCACAAGAAACACAGTGACGACCCTCCTGAGATTGGCATGGTAAGAGTGGTGCCTCTGCCTCTGTTTGACCACCTTCACATTACCTTGCTGAGCACCAGGCTCCCACAAAACTCAACCAAAGTCCCCCCAGAGGGCACACAGCTGACAGACGAGCAGCCCTGATTGGTAGACTGTCCTTCCTGATGGAGGTCAAGCGAGAGCTGATGGGAGCATTCCATCAACCTTTGACTCTGTGACTTGATGACTGTAAGAGGGAGCAACCAAGGCTGGCAGGTGCTCTCCTCCATTCCTCATTCATAACTATCTTCTGAAGCTCCCATTTACGGACAGACTTGCTGCTGAGAAGAGAAGGCGCGCAAGTGGGTTTACTTACGCTTTGTGCAGCGCTGGGATCCCTGAGTTTTACTCCACCCATGACAGCACTGGCCTCCACAGACGTTCACCCTGCAAGAACACCACAGACACAAGCACACATGTAAGCTGACCAAACCATCCCACACTACTTCATCATCCCACACATATTTTGGTCAGCAAGTGTAAAACATTGGACTCGCACATGCTTGTTCTCTTGAAAGTAAACATGGAAGTAAGGCAAAGGTAGCTTGTCGATGTCAGCTCAAGACGATGCCAACGATTAGTCAATGTTGCAGGACAGTTGCGGTGATTCGTTAAAACTGCAACACCACCCTGAATTTGTGGGGATTGGTTGAATTTGCATAGATGTTGCAAATTGCAACATCTTGAAATCCTGCAGGGTCTGTCTAGTGGCGTTTGGCCACAACCTGGCAAAATGCTTAAACTACTCCAATGACACTGATTGGTCACAGAGAAAGGTCACCTCGCCATGACGTCATCAATGCGCATCACACACGGACTATATCCCCAACTGAGAAATAAATGTCAGAATAGCAGTTTCATCTCGCTTAATGCAGTTTGTACATGTTTTCATAACAGAATATGGGTAAGATTTCAGATCTCCATCCAGATTATCTCAACAAGACCAATTCGAAACTTTGATTCGCACCAAATAGCTTCTAGTGACGCCGCACTGGTGCGTCATGCCATGACATTGCATGCATCATCGTTGCTCCAAATATGGCCCGAGCCAGCCGACTACACAAATGGCAGCTGCGGCCACAAAGAGTTGAAGATGACATCATGGTGGTGTCGCACCTTGTCGCTATGACAACCTACTCCAGGTGTGGACTGTAGTCATGACTTGAGTCATGAATTTGATGACTTAAGAATCGACTTGACAAAATGTAAAGAGACTTGCACCTCACTTGGACTTTGGCATCAATAACTTGTGACTTCACTTGGACTTGAGCCTTTTGACTTGAAAAGACTTGCTATTATCCCTAAAACCCAAAGATTATGTTTGTTTGAACCGCTTGCTAAACCGCTCTCTTTGTGTGTATACAGAATATTTGTATCTTTCTGTGTGTCTGCGCTGTCGGCACAACATCCAATCAAATTAGATCTACGCTGTTTTGAGCCCACAGCATCCAATCAATTTGTTTTACTTATGCTGTTTCAAACGTGTTTGAAGGATTTTCTCGCAATATTTCTTGTGATAAATATATATTTTAAAAGCATGTGTGATCTGTGTTAAATGTTTTTACTCTGTTGTTAAAAAGGCTCAAAAGGACTCAAAACTCCAACTGTAGGACTCAGGACTTGACTTGAGTCTTGTCGGTCTTAACTTGAGACTTGTCTTGTGACTTGCATAACAATGACTTGGTCCCACCTCTCCTGAGTGGGTACTATCCCGCAGTGGAAGCCCACCAGGTACCATGTAGAGAAGAGTAGAGTAGAGCAGAGCCTGTACCATGTAGTTGTACGGGCTCTGGGATTCTGTTCAGCTGCTGAGACCTTGCAGACTGTGATGGTGGCCCACGTGTAGACCTGGGCCAGGATCTGCTAAATAAACTCTTCTTAATGGAAGCGGTGGAGTTTGGGGTTGAGTCAGGAGAAGATCCAGTCTCAAGTGTGGCAGGTTTCTCCGAATAAGAATTCAAATGAAAAAGTAGATTCAGCAATTCCGAACCAGTGCACCCAGTGAATATCTCTCTAGATCTGAGGATCTCAGCCATGTGACCAGGACAGCCCGAGGACACTCTGGAGACTCTGGAGGGCTACGCTGGACTTATCACAGCAGACAATCAGGAGCTCTGCTGTCTAACAGGGGGCAGCTGAATGATTGTCCCCAATGGATTGTTGTTAGAAGGCAAAATTCAAATTAATTGTCAAGAAATGAAGTGAGCAGCTGTGTGTATTGGCTCCGCCCCCTCCTCCACATTTTTCCCAGAGCTAACTGACCATAAAGGCAGGACACATGATGCGGAAGGAGATGAAAGAGGGGCTCTGTGTCGTTATGACTGAGTCTAACAGACTTGCACACGCACACACACACACACACACACACCTTATACTGCTGCTTTCTCCAGTTTGAGTGAATTACACCACAGCGTGAGCGAGGACCCTGTGAAGTAGCCCCCTTGTTCAATCCACACAGCAACAGTGTGACACACTCACCCTGTTTCAGCTTACTGCTGGTTTTCCATCCATCGCATTGTTGTTTTTGTCAGCCTCCGTCGCTGCCATAGCAACACACATCAGTGATGGGAGGGGTGTGAAAACATACTTGTGTCCTTAAAAGTACTTTACACACGATCCGCTCAATCAGCAGATCTGATTCCTCTCATCCCTCTCTCCTTAACGGCTTCAGTAAATCAAACTGTAAAGTCACCTCCACACTGAGCTACTCACTCAACCACGGGCATTGTTTCTATAGGTCTAGAGGTCTATAGTCAAATAGTGGTCTTTAACCATGTGTGTGTGTGCTCTACAGTGGGTGGTCCGGCCTCTGGTCGCGGCTCAGTCCTGTATGTGTGGGGGTGTGGGGTGACAGCACCTCAAGGGAAAGTCACACTACAACTTTGAGGAGTTGTAGAGAGGTAGACAGGTGGCATCTACACAGTCCACTCAGGGATCCAACTCAGCAGGAAGGATGGCCACCTGGTGCTGGTGGGACTCTGCCCACCATGGTGGCTTGCATCCAGGCAAGGACGGAGCTCTCCCTGCAACCTCGCTCCACAATCACATTTTCCCAGAAGGACCGTACAACCAGGGATCCTGTGTGCTGTTTTTTTTGCACTTCTACAGCTTCATGCATCCAATGACGTCATTATGTCTGTACGGGTCGCCAATGTCGCAGGCATGTGCGAAGATACGTAAGTTTGACAGTCCAGATATGTGTGAGGGGCCAGACGTATGTGAAGGTCTAGACCAGGGGTCACCAACACGGTGCCAGGTACCCCCAAGGACCACACGAGGTGCCCGAAGGCCTGTTAAAAAATGTTATTTTATTCTGTTGCTATTCTTATTTTAATCACACTTGCATTTATATAGATTTAAAACATATTTTAAAGAAGCATTAAAAATATGTTTATTATGCATGAAGTTTAGATAGGTTGAGTGGAACTCTGACCTATTCTAGTTCAAAGGTCAGAGCATATTTTTCATTTCATAAGAGTATATGGTAAACTGGTAGCCCTTCATAAGACTCAGGACCCAGGAAGTAGCTCTCAGTGTCAAAAAGGCTGGTGACCCCTGGTCTCGACATTATGTGAAGGTCCATACATGTGTTAGGGGTCCAGATGTGGCAGTGTCCAGACACTTGTGAGGGTCCAAATGTGTGTGTTATACACAGTATTTTGTGTTACAATAAGGTATTTGTGTTTTTGTTGTTTGATGTTATTTGTTATTGAATTATTGAATTCCAGTGAGTTTCTTTTTCTATTCTTTTTGGGGAGGTACCTTGCCTCTCCAGCACTTTATGTACTTTCGTTTTTATTTATTGTCAATGTAACTGTCTAAAGTCTGAACTCTCACACATCTGGACCCGTCACACATGTATGTACCTTCACATACGTCTGGGCCCTCACACATGTATATACCTTCACATACGTCTGGACCCTCACACATGTATGTACCTTCACATACGTCTGGACCCTCACACATGTATGTACCTTCACATACGTCTGGGCCCTCACACATGTATGTACCTTCACATACATCTGGACCCTCACACATGTATGTACCTTCACATACGTCTGGACCCTCACACATGTATGTACCCTCACATATGTCTGGACCCTCACGAATGCATGTACCGTCACATACGTCTGGACCCTCAAACATGTATGTACCTTCACATACGTCTGGACCCTCACACAATTGTGGATGTTAACAGACGTATGGACCCTCACACATGTGGACCTTCACACAATTATGTCCCAGTTGGTGTCCGCCCGACTCTGTGACTAATGTGGCGCGAACACACTCGAGATGAGGTTCTCCTACAGAGCCCAGCTGTTGTTCTTCTCCTGTTCAAGGGGCATGGGCCCTACACACACTGACCTACCACAGTGGCTGTTTGCGACTACATTCGTCTGCTTTGATCTCACTGATCGGTCGAGCAATTTGTCAAACCGTGCAATCATATAATAAAGATGTTTTTTATTTGGAAGAATATTCATACAAACCAATACAACTTTCAGAAAACTATGCTCATGTTAGGAACACCAAAACTTTCCTCATTTCAGGGACACAAAAACTGTCCTCATTAGAGGGCTGTAAAAATTCTACTAATTTTAGGGACACAAAAACTGTCCTCCTTTAAGGGACATAAAACAAAATAATAATGAGGTTCTTCACCAAGACAGAGTTCCTCAAAGGAAAAAGAACATGAAATCAGGAAGAGAAAAGGATAACAAACTAGAGCCAGCTGGCAGCCTCCTGTTTTCTTGCAGGTCATGGGAGCAGGTGCTCACATGTCTGGACCCTCAAACACGTCTGGACCCTCACATGTCTGGACCCTAACACGCGCATGGACATTCATACATGTCTGGACCCTCACATGTATGGACCCTCACATATGTATGGACCTTCAGACATGTCTGGCTCCTCCCACATATCTGGACCCTCAAACACGTCTGGACCCTCAAACACGTCTGGACCCTCACATGTCTGGACCCTAAACTCACGTATGGACCTTTACACACGTCTGGATCCTCACACATGTCTGGACCCTCACACAAGTCTGAACCTTCACACACGTCTGGATTCTCACATGTATGAACCCTCACACAAGTCTGGGCCCTCACACACCTAGACACCGCCTTGCTGTAATGTCGGCTGCCAACACAAAAAGTGAGTCAAGTTCCCCTGCACCATCTTCAAGTCCTTCAGACGCAGCTTCAGAAGCTCTCACTGCAGCCGACCTGCGTGTGATCACATGGCCCCGCCCCTCACTGCAGCCGACCCGCGTGTGATCACCCATCACAACCCGGATGGGACCCCAGCCTAAACTATGAAAACAATGTGACCCAAGCACAGCCCGACCCTGATGGGATCCAACCCAACCCCAATGGGACACCAGCCCGACCCCGATGGGACCCCAGTCCGACTCTGATGGAACCTCATCACAACCCGGCTGGGACCCCAGCCTCAAACCATGATGGGACCCCCAACCCGACCCTGATGGGATCCCAGCCCGACCCTGATGGGACCCCAGCAAGCAGCTGAGAGATGATGTGAGATCTAATCACAGCATCTGCTCACGTCGAGGCCGATGGATGCTACACGAAATGTTGCTATCGGAAGTCGTCCTGATAAACAGGGGCCGGTGCCTGTTGAGTCTACGGACATTCAGAAACTCTGTGAGGATCAAACCATGACTGGCTGGGCTCTGACACTGCGGCGCCTTGGTAACGGGCCTCAGGCGGCCAGCGGGGCGGTGTGGGAGGAGCTAGTGCCACACTCATGCAGTAGATATTACCAAACACGAGAGCCTCAGTCACAACACTCATCACCATAGCAACAAGGAGCAATGGTCTCATCTTGGTGATGGTGATCTCTCTCTCTGACCTCTCTGTCCAATTGGACCTGTGATGAGACGGCCCGTGGTGACCTTCACCTCCACACCTCCATCTAACCCGAGTCACGCTGCTGCTCCATAAGAAACCTGATAACAATGAACACCGACCCAAATGCCGGTTCTGGTTCTGGACTCTACTCATCACATAAGTTGGGGTTTCGGCTCTTTGAAGAGAAAAGTTCACTCTCATCTTCTCACCGTCCCACATTCCTCCTCAGCCTTTCTTACCCAGACATCTGGTTCTGCTCCTGCTGAGCAGCGACCTGGACCGGGACCGGGGCCTGGACCGGGACGGGGGGCGCCGCTGCCGCCTGGTTGCCCATCCTGCGGGTCCGGACTTGTCCGCCGAAGCTGGCGCTGAGCTCCACGTTGTAGGTGTGCGGCTGCCCGGAGGCTCCGTGACGCGTGGAGATGGAGCTGACTCGCAGCCCGCCGCGGTCCGCCGCCGCCGCCGCCGCCGCTGCCGCCTGGCCGGGCCCCGCCACCGGTCCCGGTCCCGGTCCCGGTGCGGGCTGCAGCACGTAGAGCCTCCTGAAGCCGCCGTGGCTGCGCGGCGGCGGCTCCGCGGACGCACACAGCAGGAAGAACCCGAGCGGCAGGACGAGGCCCCATCCAGCCCGAGCCATGTCCGCAGCGGACACCGAGGCGCTCCGGGGAAAGAGGCGCTCCGGGGAAAGAGGCGCTCCGGGGAAAGAGGCGCTCCGGGGAAAGAGGCGCTGCGGGGAAAGAGGCGCTCCGGGGAAGGAGGCGGGGGGCGACGCGAGTTGGGGCGGCGCGGAAAACTCCTGGGACTGCTCAACAAAAGCCCCGGCTCTTCCTCAGCATTCTTCTCCGAGCCTGAGCCGAGTCCTGCTGCCGCCACCGGCCTCCGCGGCGTCCTGCGACTCTCCGGGCGTCGGTCGGCGGGTCGTCGGCGGGTCGGTGGGTCGTCGGTGGGTCCGTGCGGAGGAACCGGAGGAGCCGCGGAAAGTTTCTCTGCTGGAGGTGAACAGAGTCAGCGCGGCAGCCTGCCTCCAGAAGTGACGTCACGAGGCGGGG
>CAESWR010000211.1:101975-113607 GCA_903171835.1 Mullus surmuletus | reverse complement strand
GTGTGTGTGTGTGTGTGTGTGTGTGTGTGTGTGTGTGTGTGTCTGTGTGTGTGTGTTACCTGGACGTCCCACCTGGTTGGGACGGGGCAGCAGTAGAAGACTTTAAGGCGCTCCGTCACAGGGCAGTCCTTGTCCTCAAAGTGGTCGACCACAGCCTGAGGAGACAAAGGGGAGGCGGAGTCAGTGTCCATCGCTCGCTTCTCCAGCAGCTTCAGTCACTTCCTGCCCGAGGAATTCCTTTTCCTTCACCAGCAGACGTCGCTGATGGGATGCTGTCGCGCCTCTGACTGGCAGGCGGGTCACATGACCAACACGGGGGTCATTAGGCGCTAAATGGTTGCTGACAGCCAACACTGACACGCACGCACACACGGATCTGTGAGTCTCTGTGGAGCTCCATGGCAGCTGCAGCAGCTTCTCTGCCACTCCTCATGATCCGTGAAGCAGGTCGCCACCAAACCAGGCGTGAAACCGGTTTGACACCTGAAGGGTTCCAACAGGACGCGTCCACCTCACTCTGATCATGGCTGAGCTCCAGGCGGGCGGAGGCAGCAGGGAGGAGGGAGGAGGGAGGAGGGAGGAGGCAGCAGGGAGGAGGGAGGAGGGAGGAGGGAGGAGGGAGGAGGCAGGAGGGAGGAGGCAGGAGGGAGGAGGGAGGAAGGAGGAGGGAGGAGGGAGTTCCTCCACATGCAGAGTGCTTCTTCAGCCTGTAGAACACAGAGCTGGAGCAGCGTGTGTGTGTGTGTGTGTGTGTGTGTGGCAATGGGGGGGGACATGGGGACGAGGTGGGGACGAGGTGGGGACGAGG
This sequence comes from Mullus surmuletus, assembly GCA_903171835.1. Classification (NCBI taxonomy): domain Eukaryota; kingdom Metazoa; phylum Chordata; class Actinopteri; order Syngnathiformes; family Mullidae; genus Mullus; species Mullus surmuletus. Next base: position 112,799 of record CAESWR010000211.1, on the reverse strand, counting down.
TGTGGACGCTCACCTGTGTCTGCATCATGGCTCTCTCCACACAGCGGGACCGGCCTCTCTCCAGTCCGGTCCTGAGGCAGAGCGCTGCCACCTCCACCGCCCAGAACTTCGGCTGAGACAACAAACACTGCAGGGATGAAGACACAGTCAGTCCTCTCGGTCAGCGCCTCCCAAATAGTTGCCCACCAGTGCCCACTAGTGGTCTGCCATGACCTTTTCTTTCATTGAACATTAAAAAGAAAAAGAAAAGTTTGCTGGGACTCAAAAGTTTCCTCTACGTTACTCCCTTAACGAGCCTCTGCGCAAGCTAACGTTCCTCTATTCACAAGCCTTTGTGTTGAGCCGGTGTGAGTTTATAATATATCACTTCACTATCTGGGCTGCTGCTCCTGGCCGTTTACCTTGGTGGTCCATGGATATGCTCGGGGGGGACAAGTGGTCAAACTATGTGAGAAACACTGATCTAGATGTCAATCATAATCACCATCTCCACCACCACAGCCCAGATATGTGGGTGGAGCTGACGGCGGCGTGACTAATGGTGGGCGTTTCTATCACCTCTCTTGGCTCGTGGCGTTCCCCAAGGCTGAGCTTTCGGCCCCACCCACCCCCAACCCCCGTCTATGCCTTTTCTCTTGGCAAAGGTATCCACAGGCAGCAAAAGTATTATTGTAGTTGAATGTTCCTGCCATTAGTGGCAGTAATATCAAAAAAACATGATGTGAGGGCACACTTTGTCTCATTCCAATGACAAGCGGGAAAAACCGCAACAAACCCAACCGATTTGACACCGAACAGTCAAGATCTGTTGTGCAAATTGTACGACGACAGTCAAGATAAGAACAAACGACAGCATGAAGTGATGCACATCTGGACGAAAAAAGATCATAAAGAAACACATCCAACCACTGTGCTATAGTTTCAGAATCATGAAGAAAACACACAGATCGAGTACAAATCTCGTACCATCCATCAATCAGAGCGATTCCGACCTGACGATGGCGCAGACTGAGACATTTATTATGCCGCTGTTTAGACAAACGAGCAATCAGCTTCTCAAAAGCAGCGATTTAAGCCTGAAGAAGAGTCCATGCCGCAGATGGATGAAGAGCTGCTGGCGCTGAAAGCCCTCCCTGCCTGCTGATGATGCTCTTCTCTTGTTTTTGGTCCTTCTCCAAAATAAATAACGGCCATTTAATAACACGGTGACTGATTAATGATGAAACAGCTGATGTGGAGCGCTGACCAGCAGCCTCTAGAACGGTGTGACCTTCAGGATGCTGCTGCACCGGGTTCAAAAGGTTTTTGATGCAGCAAACACAATGGAGAGAATTCCTTCAACCTTTCCAAGATCTGATAGTTTAATCAGGACGCAAACTACAAACTGAAAGTTCATGTTTTGGGACTTCATCATGAGATGGTTTCTGGTGCTTAGGTTGGTTTGAATACAACAATGATTCAACACACCTCTACAGGGAGCACTTCTGGCGGGATTAAGAGATTGTTTGCGTGATGACGAGTCTTGACTGAACTCCAATCTGTCACAGCCTCTTCTCCAAAGTAGAGCTGACTCTCGGTGATTGACGTCATAAGTTGGCGAAGAACCTCAAAGAATAACAGACTATCAACTCCACCTTCCAGGAAGGTAACAGAAGTCAGGCATCGATGACGACAGCCGGACATGTGACAACCATCTAACCAGCCTGCAGATTCCTGGATCCACATGTAGGCTGGGAAGATGCCTGCTCACAGAGCCAGCATCCGTCTCATCTCCAGCAGTGAACAAGTCCACGTCGCCACGCCACTTTACAAAACGAGCACCGGCGAGCCAAAACCCAAACACGCCTACCGTACCATCCGAGAGGCGAGGAGCAATCGTGGAGATGTTCCAAGTCCAGTCTGATGTTTGAGCACGCCATCTCACACATCAGGCGACTCGTTGGCCAAAGATTTTCCCCCTGAAGGCCGGGACACGCCAAGCCCATTTGGGTCAATATGTTCAGCAGTGACCAATGGAGGGTCTCTGTGCTGTGGCTCGCAAACAAAGGTAAACGATCAGCAGAGTGCTCATCAGCTTCCTCACCACCCCGTGCCAGCAGGTCGCGTCGCTGGATCATCAAAGTTGAGAAATGTAAACTTCTCAGGCGACATAATTTGTGACGGCACCACAGCAGCCAATCATGGATGCAGCACGTAGTAGTGTGTTTTTCCGGCGTTTCTTGGACCGGAGTGGTAATCGACACCGTCTCGGTCATTACAGAAGTCACAAACAAAGTTTTGCGGGGAAACTGGAAGTAGAAGCGAGCGGGCGTGACGTCACTGAAGCGATTAGAGCGTCAAGCGCCACAGTGACAACATGATCCATTTTATGGTCACGCGACGCAATATTGGTCACCAAGTCGTGGCCAGTGTAAAGGCGGCTTACGATGTCATATTTGGTCGCGTGCAGGCGCGGAGTGATGGTCCGCACTGGCAGCCCTGGGACAAACCTCACCAAGAAAGGTCGGGGCATTTTTATTTACAGACCATTTTATCAGAGAGGACAACAACCTTGGTTAGCCTCTAAAGACGAGATGCTCTCACGCTGCCTTCGTAGGACACCCATTGGAAGGGCTGGCTGCTGGCTGTGAGAAGCGAGGGAGCGTCCGAACTGGAGACGAAAGCAGTCTGGTGTGTCTTACGCTCTTCAGCAAATCTGGCTTCCTTCCAGCATTTCGGAGAGCCTCAGAAGGTGTCACACTCTGCACCACTTCACATCATAACAGCTCTCAACTCAGACCTGCTCGTCTTGAATGGGTTCACACAGAGGGATGCTACGACCTGCACCACCATCACACCGTCAGATTGAACAGCTGGTGGACGACACTGCTCCAAAAGATATCGACACTGGAACTGGAATTAAAAGTCCAACTGAAATTGCAATAGCATTGCTAGTACAGCCGTATCCCTGGATATTTGTGTCTGGTTTCTTTTCAAAAGTGGTCAAAGCTGTACTGGAGCGCCATTGCCGGTCCAGCCGCAGTTTCTGATCCCACTGATTTGTCAACGTTGGCATACTGGTGACTGAATGGTGATTGGTTTGACTTCCTGCCTCAGAGGGCAACGTGTCCAGTGTTCTGGAGTCAAACACTGAACCAATCACGGGATCTCACCAGCATACCGGAGGCCGACTCAGAGTGACACTCAACAAGGGTCGGCTTTCCATTTGGGGTCCCGACCAGGGTAAGAAATTGATGTTTTCCAGTTTTTTTTGTAAGAAATGTACCCGCCGTGATATGTTTTTAGTGGCCACTGAACTGTTCGTAATCACGACCTTGACTCACACATTTCTGGAAACTCTGAACAGTATAAAGATAATTGCTAATTGCCCACTGTTTTATCATGTTCTTCTTCTTTGGTTTTCTCACTTCGCTTCCTGCCTCTAAATGTTTCTTCTTCCTCGGTCTGACAAATGTCGAATGACGGTGGACAGCAAGGGACAAATTTCAAGTTTGAAACGCAAAAGCAATTATATAGCAAAGTGGGCATTTTTCACAATTTCACCAATGGCGAGTGACCGCATTACTTTGCTTGCCAAAACACATTTTTTACAAGCATTTGGTGAGTGCTAGTTTTAAAGCTGGGGCCCGACTCCCGACCTCCTGGAGTAAGTATCACTTCCACTGCTGTTGGGTTTAATGGTCCCCATCCCCCAGGGATGGAGGGTACAATCACTGCACAGTCACTCTGACGGGAAAAAGGCTCAGTCAGGCCCGAACAACAGCAGAGGAGAACAAACCGGGCTTCCACGATGGATGATGTTACCGTGGAATTGAAGAAGTACCTGACGAACAGATTTAAACTTGTGGGGAACTTCTACCTGCCTTAATAAAAACACTGTGGTGGAAATTGGGCTTGTCAGCACGCTTTCGTGGTTTCACGTTTCTCCTCGGGTGCTCAGCTTTCTTTCAGTTCCCCTTCAGTGGAGGAACCTCTGGCTGTGCTCAGTGCTCCATGTTTGCATGTAGAGCTGGAGGACTGAAGTAACAGAGTCATCAGCACCACCAAAGGGAAGTGCTGATGGACGTTCAGCAAAACTCTTACAAATGGAAATAAAGGTAGATTTTCTAATCACTAATGTGGGTAGCACTTGGAAGGCCTTGAGGAAATTATTTGGGACTAAACATCACCTTTATGTAGTGGTTAACGACAATGACTGATAGTCCTGGGAGGGCACTGGATCTAACTTTCAGAACCGGTATGAAGCTGGAGTTAGCCATATGTATGGGAAAATGTAAAACATTCGAGTCCTTACAAACTACATACAAACTACAAACAAAATCATTTTACAAATACTATACTAATTGTTTAGTCTTAAACAAAGACAGTCAGACAATCATTCCTCCGCAAATCATGGGAAACTCAGCTGAAGACAACAATAGATACTGAAGGATGGGAGTAAATGTTACTTTTACCTTCTAAAATATCCATATGTAACAGATTCCGAGAGATGCAATGTAATATCTTACAAAATGTCTATCTCTCCATCTATGTAAAGTAAATATACAGCGAGGGGCCTCTCCAAACTGCGCCAAATGTAAAACTAGAGATTGCACTGACTCTTGACTCTCAATATTCAACAATGTTGGCGAGGCGTGTGCGCTGAAGTTAGTGTAGCGGCAATTACAGCCTGATCCACTGAACACACACACACATTTTGAAGATCCACCTTTACACTGCTGCTAAGTCAGTGAAGTCAAATCAGCAAGTCCGTTACAGATCAATCCCTGATACTGGTCTTACAGCGTGGCCATGATCGACAGATGACGCCGTTGGTAGACGAACCTCTGCCACTAAAGGAACTCAGGGCAACATTTTCACAAAGCAGTAAAACTTTAAAACGGGGCTGACATACCGATGTGAAGGCGAGGAGTTCCTCCGCAGTCAGTTTGTGGACAGGATTGTTCCTCTGAAAGTCGGTGCTGCAAGACAACGCTGGTGTTACTGACAAAGATCGGCTGCTTCTCAAAGACACAATATTTACAGCAAGGAAGCAGACAGAGACTACGGTTCCGCTTGCAATAAAGTCAGACCAAACTTGCTCCACAAGAATATTCAGAGACATCTGATGCTTAACTGAAGATGATAATTTCAGAAAACCTGTCATGGATTAAAATAGGGGTGGAAGATTTGTCAGAAAGTCTATCGAAATCGATTCAGTGTGTTGTGAAGTTGGACCAGGGAACATCAGCACCATCTGAAGCTGAGCCTCAACTCAGGGTCTGCGTCTGTGGAGGATGCGGCCTTCAAAGCAGCCTCTGTAGGCCGCATCCAATGTTGAGATTTGGATTTCCTGGTTGTGTTCCCGCCCTCACGCTCACGTCACAGGATCCCCCAAACCAGACCCGCCAGCCAAGAGAGTTCAATCAAGAAAGAAGCCAAACATAAAAGCCTCTTAATGGATCCATGTGGCTCCGGTTCACTGACAATTATGGTTTGAAACAAAATAAGAAAAGACACGTATGGCTCTGTTCATTTTCTTTAGACAGAAAACAGCATCCGTGGCGGCTTGACTTGCTTTGAAAGATGCCAAATTTTGTCATGATAAGTAATAATAATAATAATTCACAGAAAAGTAAAATTCATTTGATTTCAAAACAAAAGGATCGGTTAACGGATTGCAGTGTTTAGTTCGTCTTTTCTTTGGTCCAAACCGAACAAAAAAGAATCCTTGGAGACATCCTGGTAGTGTCAAACCCAGGGGTTGAATCAACCGCATCTTTTCCGTCATTGACGGTTCTTTTCAAAACGACGACGGAAAAATCTGAGGGCCATCTGTCATTATACCAGATAGGAATTCACTCCCCGACCACTTGGTGGCCAGTGAGCATATTCGTCAGCTATTGACCGTGTAACGGCAGCTGAGAGTCCGAAGTTTCTTCAAAAAGCCCAATAACGATGATGTTGTTGACAAAAGAGGTGAAAAAAGATGAAGGACAAACAAGTCATCAGACCTCGGAAACTACAGAGCGAGCGAGGAGGTCGGGAGGGAGACGTCATTATCATCATTTCAGAGACTAAAGTGACGGGGAAAAACGGACGATGACAGGATTCTTATGACCCTGTCAGTCAAAATGACTGACAGGGTCTAGCGCCACCTCTGGTCGCTCGCTCGCTCGCTCGCTCGCACGCACGCACGCACGCACGCACGCACGCACGCACGCACGCACGCACACACGCACGCACGCACACACACACACACACACTGCTGTGGTGCTGAAGGTGTAGCGTGGACTGACCAGACTCCCAGGATGACGGCCTGCTCCTCGGCGCTGAGCTCGGGCAGCTGGTACTCATCGGGCTCCTGGAGGTGAATCTGGTCCAGCACGGTGTCGTCGCCCAGATTGTAGTCCTGCCGGCAAACACACACACACACACGCTGGAGCTCACACACATACAACACACAGAAACAGGAGGCGGAGCCAACCAGAGGGTTGAGCTCAGACCCAGTCGGCCCGCTGGCAGGGATCTGGATGGAGGCGGAGGTTCCCTGTTTACTGTATCAAGCCTTCTAGGTGGTTCTTTTAACCCTCTGGGCTCCTTAAAACTAACTTACCTTAAGGACCTTAGATGGACAAAAATGTGCATCTTCTACAGTGCTCTAGAAATATTATACATTCATATTTTTTTCCACTCATAACTACTAAATATTCATTTCCAGAATTTGCTGTGATGTATCACAGACCTCGATTAAAAAAAGAAAGAAAAGAAATTCCTGTCCAGCAGCCAGTATATGGAAAAATACTCAAAATTCCTGTTTTTCATAAACCATAACAGTCACCATCATATAATCAGTTGATTAAAAGATTTACGATTTAGTGGAAAAAAATCTAAACTGAAATCTTAAAATCGATTGAGATAAAAACCTTGCTACAGAAAATGATGCCATATGCATGAACACAGCCTCAAAAAGGTGCCAATGACACAGGAGGGTTAAAGACTGCCGAGCCGCCCCCCAGTGTGGCTCTGCACACTCCCAGCTGCACGCTGGCAGTGCGTGATGTCAGAACGCGGCGCGGCGTGCTGTCCCGTTTCACCCGCCAATAGCGAGGACTCTCCAAATGCGGCCAAAAAACCGCCCTACTTTCGGCTGTTTGGGGAGTGTGCATTTATGTGCACTTCGAATCCCCAGAATTCTTTGCGTGCAGCCGATGGAAGCGTTTTTTTGTGTGCGGGTGAAGAAAAAGACAACAAAACAAAACAAAACACAGCAATCCGCAAACTGGTTACTCTTTGATAATTCCATTTTAAAATCACATATATTTTACTATTCACTTTTATATTATATGATAATAATAATTATTATTATTATCATTGTTGTTGTTCCAGCACATGCCGGCCCCTTTGGGCAGACGCCAGGACGCCACACAGGCCGAGAATATTTATGAAATAAATCTAAGACGACCAACAACGAGCCAAATCAATGCAAACTGACGGATCTTTTCCTTTCTTGTGTTTCTACATTTCAGAGCGACTCCTCAGAGGCGCGTCTTCTTCACTCTCACAGTTCAGCTCCACCAGGCTCAGATGATCCAATGATCAACTTGTTTTTTCCTTCTCTTCTTCTTGATGGTTGACAAATGTAATCAATAATTCACAGCTGTTGCTCCTCACGTGCGCCGTTACTTTTTTTTTTTCAAACGTTAATTCTCAGCGAGAGAACGGCTCACGGATCCACATGGATCCATCGTGATCCGTGACGGTTATTTCTTGTTTCCTTCTCTCTTGATCTTTTTATCCGTCTCTCTCGTAAGTCGCTCTTTGGCGAGTCTGCTTTCGGGGATTTCGTGACGTCGTTGGGGGGCGAAGGGCCGGCATTTGGTGACGCAGCCAGGAAATCCCCCGGAGGGTCGACCGTGCCAGTTCAACAGTCGGCCCACCTGCACCAGGCTGCTGCAGAGCCCGGGAGCGCCGGGAGTGTGCAGACCCGGAATAGGGACACGGCCCCTGAGTGAGCACACCTCCATAATGAGCAGGGCATTGACGTACGCGCACACGCACACACACACACACGCACACACACACACACACACACACACACACACACACACACACACACACAGGGGACTTCACCGACACTCCAAGAAACGCTTCATCCACTCCCCAAAGAGAACCGTGAAGGCACGCCAGCGCGTTGGGCCGTTGGCGTGGCGCCGTGACCCTGGCCTTACCTTGGGCAGGAGGGCCGGAGGCGTCGGGGCCACACTGGGCTCAGAGTCTCTCTGCGCCGATGGATCCTGGCTTCGTTTGACCTCGACGATGAGCTGAGCCAAATACTTCTGCTGGAAGCGGGTGCGTTTGCCGAGGGCACCTGAAGAGCGGCGAGATTCCAAGTGAGGGAAAGAGCTGAGGTAGGATTCTTTAAAGGGCTAGTTGGACCTTGCACTATTTTCCCTCTCTTCGTATCACTGCGCGCACCATCATCAGCGGTTTCACAGCGTTTACATGCTCGGAAGGAGAGCGCTGCGACACATCTTCCCTCATGACCCTGGCATCCTTCCTCCTCCTTCCTCCTTCAGCTGATGATGGTGCACGCTTAGTGATTTGAAGGGAGGGAAAATAGTTCCAGGTGATTGAGAGGTCCGACTTCTTCACGGCCAAGAATTGGTGAAGCAAATGTTTGACTCTTTTGAACACATGTTGTTTTTTGGAGCCAAACTCTTCCTCCGTGTGACTCCAGCAACTAGAGGAATTACTTTCTGCAACAGAGAAACGGGGCTGGAACTCGTCTCACGGGACGCAGTGGAGGAAAAGTCAGTGCTGATGGTGAGGAGCTCAGACAGCTTCATGGAGAAAAACACCAACTAGCCCTTTAAAGACTGAAGTGCACAGAAAACAGCCCAAGACAAAGAACATTCATTCATGAGAGCAGGTCAGCAGTCAAACCGAGCCGATCGGTGCCTACCTGTCATGTTGATCTCCAGCCCCGAGAGCTCCTGAGCTTTCCTGATGTGCTCCTTGGCCGCCTGGTACTCGTAGTAGGTTAGGTTGGTGTAGACACACTCCAGGTGGAAGAGGATGGCCAGCTTGGCGTGCTCCGAGAACAGAGGCTGGCACTGCAGCACTGACAACCAGCAGAAGAGACACGCAGTCAGTCAGTCAGTCAGTCAGTCAGTCAGTCAGTCAGTCAGTCAGTCAGTCAGCACCGCCGACTCCCACCTTCTCCCCAATGAGGAGGAGACGGAGAAGGAGGAGACGGAGAAGGAGGAGACGGAGAAGGAGGGCGGGATGGTTGTCCAGCGAAGCACCAGGTGAGCCCCTGCCCCTCCAGCTGCGTCCATTCTCTTCACGGCTTCGGGACGCTCCTGCAATCCGGGAATGGTCGACATGTCCCACAGGGAAGCACCAGCCAAGAGCTAGGCTACAGCTCTGGGTTACTTATTGTATTTGTTGGGCCGATCGCGTGTCGACAACAAAGGCAAAGGGGCCCCTCACGAACCGGCAAAATCCTAAATCCAAGCTCAAAACTCAATTTCCCAGCATCCTTTGCTCAGGCTGCCTCACAGCCCATCACAACAACCATTTTGGCTGTGACGCCCCGCACCCAGCAGGGAATCCCCGCACGTCACCACTGGACGATAAAACACCAAAGGTGCCTTTGAGCGACGCTCTCCGACGCATTCCAGCAGATTGTGACTTCAGTGAGGATCATCGCCAGGAATTCCGCCATTCCTGCGCCGCGTGTCCCGCCGTCGAAGCAGTATCACGTCGTAAGGAGGCAGCAACTCTTACACGGTAAACAACCAAAGTCCGACCTCGGTATATTCCCCTGATATTCCCCTTTTTGCGCCGCGCTATACAAGAAGCGCCTTTTTCCTTTTTCCCTCTGTGTGAGCGATCCCAATTCCTGCAGAAGGAGGACGAGGGACCAGATCCCCTTCTTTGAAGAAAGTTGACACGCTGCTCCTGTTAACAAGAACGAGGAGCAGCCGCCGCATCCTGCCAGGAGGCGAAGGAAAGGACCTCTCCACTCTGCCAGCCGGACCGGACACGAGCTCCCCCTTCGCAAAGTACGAGGCTTACGTCTGGGCAGAGCTAGTTTGGTGTTCACTTTGTTTGTGTTTACATGCTTGTTTACACATGGATCGAGCAATCCGTCAGTGCTAGACCTGTCACGATAATCAATAAATCAATTAATCGCACCATAAATAAAAACGAGCTCGATACTTTTGTGCGACATGTGCGTGTGTGTTTGTTTCCTCCTCTCTCTCTACCAAAGATGCTGGATGAGAGAAGAGGTCTCACTCTGTTTATTTGTCTCCACACCTGGGCGCGTTGGCTCTGTAGCCAAACGAAGGGAGTGAGTGAACCCTCCTGTCAGTCATTCATTCAGTCTCTTTGTCTCAGTGGGGGGAGGCGGGGCCGCGGGGCCGCTGGCCCACACACGCACGCACGCACGCACGCACGCTGCAATTGAGCGTCGTAAGGAGTAAAAAGCAAGCAAAGGCAAACATGACTGAAGGAAGAAGAGCGTTGGTGTCACAGCCGAACGCCTCAGTCCCTGTGTGGGAACAGTTGGGCTTCAAACACAATGAAGAAGGTGAACATCAACACAGACGAGCCGATATGTCGCCTTTGTTCAGAAGTAGTGCAGACGAAGAGGGGGAATACGACCAACATGAATGCGCACCTCAAACACAAGTTTTCCCAACTGGGAAAGACAACTAGCGGCCGCGGTGCAGCGGAGGAGGAAGCGTTTGGTCAGAAAAGTCAATACAAACAAAACAGCGCAAAATGCTGCGCGCTCACAGACAGCGTCGTTCACTACATTAACACAGACAGGGC
>CAESWR010000210.1:412363-434019 GCA_903171835.1 Mullus surmuletus | reverse complement strand
CCCCCCCCCCCGACACACACAGACAAACCATAGCATCGCCTGAAAAACTGAAAACGATTACGTGATTACAGGGAAAATGTTCTCTATGCATTATTAGAATTTGCACGTCTTTCATGTGGATGGAGTGATACCATGTTCTCTCTCTCCGCTCCGTCTTACTCGGGAAAGATCCGTAGTGATTCCACCAAGCCGGAGAGCTGCTTTTTTTTCTTTTTAGCATTTCAACAACAAAGCATTACATCAGTGCACTTCATCGCGATTGATTTCTTAATGCACGGCGGTCCGGCGGCCCCCCCGAGCGCACGGCCCTCTCTAATCCATGCGGAGGGAAAAGCACCAACAGACAGACGGAGCTGCGGTGGCGGGGAACCAAAATAGAGCGCTGCTGCTGCGACGCTATAGGAATAACAGCATAGATCAAAGAGCTGGGAGAGAAGCCCCCCCCCCACCCCACCCTCCTCTCACGTGTCGGTTAATAATTCAGCTGCTGGTGGCGGGCAGCGGCCGGGATTGAGCCGGAGACGGGATGATGAGCTTTTGGCCCGAACACTTGAAGGCATGTTAATCACAGATGACACCGGGGGGGCTGATGGGAGATCACGGCGCCGCCCGCCGCCCGCCGCCCGCCCGCCGCCGCTCCGACAGATAACGGGAAGATCAGCAAACATGTGAGCGTTTTTACAGAAAGAGGATGTGAGCTGGTTTTCCGCGGAAACAGCGCTTTTCTTGCTGCCAGCTCGCGCTCACCTGCTCCTCACACAGTGCAGCCAAAAGTCTGTTACATAAGAGTTGGGCGTTTTTAGTGTTTTTTGCCAAATTAATATTTAACGGTTGGTTTAAATGCTTTGAGAGGCACATTTTGGCTCTTTGTTTTTTGTTACTGTACATAAAAAAGAAACACTTTGGGCTTCTATCAGAAAGTTCAGCCTTCCAGAATTAGCTGAATTCCCTGTAACTTAGAGTATTTTCAGAGTTGGTTTTTCTCTGTTTATTTCCCCCGAGCTCAATGTTGATGTCGTGGTTCTCCTGCTCGTGGACCAGTTTGACCAGCGACGCTGCTCTTCACGAAGGCGTGTGATGTAATTATTATTGAACTTGAAGCTGGATTTCCACCTTCCAGAGAGCGTGCACAGACTTGTACGCATTACCGTAAAGTGGGACTCGCCCTCCAACACAAACAAACACAGATAAGCTCACTTTTCATGATGTCTGGGGGAAAAAAAACCTTTCTGATCCTGATAACTTGCATAATTTAAAGCACTTAGAAGCAGCAGGGTAAACACTCGCAGAGATAAGATAAGCAAAGGAAATTACTCGGCCACCTTTGCCGACCCCTTCACGGCCAGACTCTCTATTTGAACCAAGTTGCAGCATCCTTTCTGGTGTGTCCTCGAGGACCTTTGGCTGCAATGCACTATGGGAGCAGTGATTTCCTGCAGGGGCACTGATTAGACCTTATTAGTGCTCCCTGGATGCTCACTCCTGAGAGTTAAGGTCACACACACATAGACACAGGTGCACAATTACACACTCTCCTGCACACGGCCCATGGGGAGCGGGACCTGTGTGTGTGTGTGTGTGTGTGTGTGTGTGTGTGTGTGTCATGCTATGAGTGTAACTCACACGCCGCCACCACTTCCCAAATAGCACACACTCTCCGCCGCAGTGGCGTCGACACACAGGGACGCTGTGTTCTTTGTCACTTCCTCCCAGGAGATGTTCAGTGCGGTCACAGCAAAATTTCATATGTTCAGATAACTGATGAACTGAAAGGGGCTGTTTTTCAGATCGCAATCCAAACATTACCGAGTTATGAACACACAGAACGAGACTTTAGCATAAGGAAGCCGCTGTAAAATAACGCCTGATAATCCAGAGAGGGAGCGTGAAACAACAATAACATAAAAACATGACAGGAGTCGTACAGCAGACGGAGGAGAGATTTGTCGAGAAGCAAAACAGCAGACTGTTGTGCAGCGGCTGCCTGCGGGCTGCCGATCTATTCTCACCCACTCTGCATGATTCACGTTAACAAGTTTCACACAAAGTTTTTTATACCAGTTCAAAAAGAGTGTGAGAGTGGAGGGGAAGAGAGAAGGGAGGGCGGACAGAGACAGGGAGGAAAACCACCAGTATCTGGAGCAAAGAGGAATGCCCTTTAGTAACCCCGGCTGAGGACAATCTGCGGAGAGGAGTTCCGTGTGTGCGTGTGTGTGTGTGCTGAGTCAGGCCCGTTCAGAAATGGTTTGACTCCTTTGGAATGCAGCAAAAGTACAAAAAGTTCTTGGAGAGGCATGAAGGACCCTCTTTGTGTCAGATTTCAATTTTAATGTGGCTTTATGTCCTCAGTATAATTCTGAACACGATAAACACGATCTGGGGCCAATATTTCAGCAGCAGCAACAAGCAAAGATGGATGAGGAGATAAACTGTGCAAACAAGGAATCCTTATTTCTTCTTATCAAAGAGGCTGTTTGATTCCTAATCGTTTGGCCTGATTTTTCTTTTTTTAGGATTCAAGCTGAAGGACTTTTTGAGAGACAACGAGACCCTCTCCCACTTCCTGCACCACAACGCCTCGCTGCCGCATCACGCACTGAAGCAGATCGTGGAGGCCGACGTCAATCTGGAGAAGGTAGGTTTTTTTTGGTTTGTTTGTTTGTTTGTTTAGTGCTTTTCCTATAGGAGATAATCACAAACCTGCCGCCCGCAGCTCTCATGCATGAATCCAGTGACCTTGGCTCGACGGGGTCTGTTGTCCCACAGGATTCCACTGCAGCACAGCTAAGCTTTTAATACCAGAGGGAAAGGAGAGAAAAAAAAAGAGTCTGCCGGGAAACATTCACAGCCTTCTTTCTTGTCCAATTTTCAGTCATTACACTCTATTTTACGCCAAGCTTTTTATTGTCATCTATTCTGTATGAGGTCGATTTCCCAGCAGCCACCTCTGCACGCATCCCCTTAAAGAGCAAATTTCCCCCGTGTAACCCGATATCACTCTCGCGCTGATTCATCCCACGATCCCACCAGCAGAGCAGCAGCCGCTCTCATCAGCGCTGCTCGGCCCCCGTGGTTGGACGGCTGGCGTCACATGGTCGCCCCCCCCCCCTCCCCTCCTCCCCTCCCCAATTCCTCCTCACGTGCAGAGACAGCGGATGGGAGACAAATTCCCGCTGTCTGATTGGGCTCCTCCCACCTCTGTCACCCAGACGCCTATTGATCAGAGCGGGCAGAGCATCCCTTAGCCCTGCAAGGTCAGCGCGGACCTTGTTCCAGGAGAGAGAGTGTTATTCCTGTGTGTGTGTGTGTGTGTGTGTGCGTTACTCCTTATCCTCTGAACATTTCGCTGCAGCACATGTGAGTGTTTTGCCAGCAGTGAAGAGATTATCAGCTGGGATCGTGTGTGTTTGTGCGTGGACACGATGTCGAGTGACAGACATGATGGCATAACACAGACCAGCCAGGGACATTAAACAGATAAATTACACTCTCTGCTTCTGACACGGATATATACAACACACACACACACATAAAATAACATCAACGTCCAGACCCCCCAACGCCACCCACCCCTCCACGGGCACAGATGTGGTTCCTCTTCGAAATAACCGTTTGTCTGGTAAAATGTCTCAAAAAATGGCTAATTTGAAGCCTACTGGGATCTCATCGGTAGTCGGAGAGCTTGTGATGGTAACATGAAGGGTCATTGTGTGTCAGAATGTTACATTTCACTAATGTTGACTGAAAAAGGGTACAAACATGGAAGGAATGTAGTCATCTATGGGAATTTCTCAGACGTTGCATTTTAGAAATGACTCAGTTTCCACCAAACCTCCTCAAAGTCTCCCTGCGTCACTAAACCCCTCTGCTGTCCCTCTTTGTCCAGGTTCTGACCAAAGGCTTCGGCTTCCATCTCAGAGACCTCTGCAACGCCACGCCACTGGAGGAGTTTGTCCACATCGCCGACCGCAACGTGTCGCTTCTGACGCAAGAAATCATCTGCAACTCCTCCAGCGAATGGCTGAACAAGGCGCAGAGCCACTTCCTGTCCAACTTGGACTTCCTCAAACCTATCCGGGTAGGTCCGGATCCGCTCACCGCGCGTGACAGGTTGAGGAACTCCCTGAGATTAACTGAGTTCATATGATTGTATAATTATTGTGATTCACACTCCTTACTCAGATGTTCTTTGAGTGCCTACAGTCACATGACCTTCGTCACGTGTCAGCTGCTTCTGGCTGACCAATAACTCCTTGTGTATTTGGTCGTTCACACAATCCACAGTGGGATGAAACATGACCCAACATGACTCATCATTTATTAGTATTAGCTAACGTAATTAGATGACTTACTGTGAAAGTAGATGTTATTGGGAAGCCAATATTAGCATTAGCGTGGCTGAGCGTGTGACACAAACCTAATTCTTTTTTGGCTAAACGACCGTGTTAGCTAACCAGCTAACCAACCATCGGGTGCACAGTTCGACGCCCTCGGCTGTAGCGCATCACTACTTCTCCTCAAGTTGTATTTCTTTAGCCACTAGCTTTAATAATACATGAAAAAGGGGGAATCATTGTTTGCACAGCTTTGGCATGAAATCAGAGATCTTATCACACCGTGTTCATCTACTAATAGAAAACAGATCGTCCCCCCGTCTTTTCCGCTGACTACAAGGCTTCGTGTCATCCGTCCTGCCTTGTTGTTCAGCCTTCAAACCTCTGCTCTCGACCGCTCGCCTCCCTTCTTTGCCTCCCCCTCGTCAACTTTCCCCTGCCTTTGCCCTCCCACCCACCAAACCCTCTGACCGCACTGTGAGTCACAGCGCTGCAGGATGGCAGGAGGTGAGGAAGAACAGTCTGCTCTGCCGGTCTTCACAGAGACGGCGAAAACAAAGGAAGGGACAGTGAAAAAAATCCTGTGTGCTGCAGAGAATAAGAAAGAAAGCAATATTCTGCAGCACAGAGCCGCGCTGTGGTCGGAGAGAACGGAATAAAAGCTCCCGTACCCGCCTCTGGAGGACAAAATCCATCTCTGGCTCGTCCCGGACATGATTCACACCAGAGCACACACTGTCCGAACTTTGATTCAAGAGTAGAAATTCCTCTCGACAAAATTGTGTAATTAAAAAAAAAAAAAAAAGTTAGGCCAAGGCCTCCTTGCATAAGCCAACTTTCTGCCTGTAGTTGCTCTGAGCGTGGGTGTGTGTGTGTGTGTAAAGGGGAGGCGGGGGGAGATAAATCCCCGGGGTGGACAGAGCACAAAGCTAAGCACTGAAGATACGGCGAAAACTACGGCCTCTTTCTCCTCGAGACGGCTGCTGTGCCTTCAGCAGCACCTGTGCTTTGCTGAGTGTCAGGCATTCCAGCAGCTGACTGCGAAGCGTGATAGCCGAGAACACAGACACACACGTGTACACAGTTTGAGTGACGGGAACACGAGAGGTCAAAGCCACCCTGACCTGTTGTTCTTTCTCCTCCTAAATCACTTTGGATTGTTGTGCTGTTGGACTTCGTCACCTTTGCTCCCCTCTTCCCCTCTTCCCCTCTTCCCAAGTTCCTCTGAGTGTTTTCTCTTTTTCCCTTTTGATTTTCTTGCACCTCACACATGTTTTAAACACGATCTTGCTCACGGTCGCCCCCCCCCCCTTTTGTTATTCCAACAGCGGGATGTGAAGTCCGACCCAAAGGTTGTTCAGGAGGTCTCAGCGGCGACCGATAGTCTTCTGGAAAGCCTGGGAGCACTGGCCGTGGAGGTGAATAACACACACACACACACACACACGTACAGAATACACACCGCCGCATGTCAATAGAGCCGCAAGCTATTTGTTTCCAAAGTTCGCTCAAAGTTTTTTGAAGATCAATTCCTTCCAAGAATCGGCTCTTTGTGAAGAAACTGACTTTACAAACACACACACACAGATCATTCGCTGACAGAAATTGCACGTGTGGAGAAGTGGAGTGAAGAATGAATGTAGCTCTGTGATGAGGAACTGATAAAGTACTCAAGCTTCTTCTTTAAATGTAGAAATACACAAATAACCGGCACGTTAGAGTTACACTCCTAATTCCCCTCCAGCTGTTTTATGATGTAAATGCTGTTTCCTCAACTAAAGGCTCATTCCGCCACAACAACACAGGAAGCAGCAGGTGCACATTTAGCCCTGAAACTCAAACAGGATAAGGGCACGAAAGGCACACGCACGGCACACACACACACAACACACACATCTGCTCTCAACAAGTGCATCAGCATGAGCTGTTGGAATGCAGTGAGAAAAGTGAGAAGCAGGGGTCCCGCCAGTGTGCGCACACACACACACACACACAGAAGCCACTGTCTCTCAGGCTCCTGCTCTGCTGAGTTTGCAAAACACTGCAGACTCAGCTGTGTGTGTGCTTCAGAGTGTGTGTGTGAATGTGTGTGTGTTTGTGGTGGCGCTTCCTGTCTAATCAGCTGTAAGAAACCTCAACAGGCTGGTTGGTTTGTTTTCTTTTCTTTTTTTTCTGAGCCCCACCGCTGATGTTGCAAGCCTTTTTTTTTTTAATCAAATTCTATCCTCCCATCTTGGTTTCTGCATATTTTTGGCCAGTGTTGCACCATCGCATCGCCATAATTAGTGCAAAAGCATTCACGCTGATTATTTTAATTTAAGCAGATGACTCCTTTTTCGCTCATATGATTTGTTTGGAAGCTGATTACGGGGCCTCGCTCAGCTGCTCCAGTTCGTGGCTTTGGCAGGACGGAGAGACACTCTCATGTAACCTCTGCTCGCTTCCCAACCGGTGATAACTCAGCGATATACAGGCTGAAAGAAACACGTTTCTCAGCAGATGCACGAAACACACATTAAAAAAAAATGCATGTGGTCTCTTCTGTATTTCAAAATCTGGTCATTGGTAGAAATGTGGGACAGGATTAATAAAATGGTTTGGGTTGAAGAGCAACATGTGGAAAGAAAGAGAATACTTTGATGATGTTTTAGACGCCACACTGTCTACTCTTTGTGACATTGTCGAGCTTTGCATGCTGATAAGGAGTCGTTATGACCACGGATTCGTGACTAAATTAAGCATTATCTTTTCCAAATATGGGGAGGGGCCGAAACTCCTGCAGTCTTTACATCCGAGCTATGTTTCAAATCTCTTAATTCATTCTCACCGTGAAATATTTGAGACTTTGATCATCTGGACCAGCTCCAAAGCTATTCTCACACTAACTTATATTTAGTCCTTCGATTATGGGATTTCTGTGATAAACCATATTAAGAAATTGTTTGTTTGTTCCTTTTTTTAAAATGTGCACATAACTTTTCAAATAAATCACTGTAATTGCATTCAACAGGCTTCTTGGAAACAGCGACATTTATATCTTCTTTATCAGCCGCGAATAGCTTAAGCCTGTTGCTAAGCAAAGTCTCAGACGCAGAGAATAAACTCTAGTAACCTCAGCTCCAAAACCTGATCATCGTGGAGAAATCCACACCCGCATATCTAGACGGGAGATCAATGAGAAGGTCTGAATCCCGGTGAAGTGAGTGCGTCTCGGCGTTATGCAAATATATCTCCACTTTCTCTCAGCTGTTTAACTCAGCTATTCCTCATAAGGTTTTGCAGCGAGCGCTCGTAAGTCAGCTGTTTTTGTCACTTCACACTGACCTGTTTGTTATCTTTGATCCGGGAGAAGTTTACTTTTTGGAGGGGAGCAGGAATTGACTTGAGATAAACAGAGTGTACAGAAAAGCTTCAAATATGTAGGTCACGACCAGGATGCTTTGGAGACGGAATTTCAAATAGTAACAGTTTACATTTCCATCTCTCTGAAATATCTCGCCTAAGAAGCTGGATGATTAAATGAATTTGAACTCTAGTAACCTCTCACAGACTCTGCTTGTGAGGTTACTGAGGGACATTCCTGTTCAGCTGAGCGTGTGTGTGCGTGTGTGTGTGTGTGTGTTGTCCCTCAGGGGAAATGACACACATATAATTCATTGTCAGGAAACGTCTCAGGCAAAAAAACAACAAGGCGCTGCAAAGGTGAAGTAATTGGATACGTGAGTGGAGGGAGAAAAATCTTCTTCTTTTTTTTGTGTCAGTGATGGCTCTCGTTTTGCAGTCTGCGTAGCCCGCGGCGACGAGGACACACTTACTGAATTTACATGCACGTCATGTCACACACACCTTTCGGCGCATAAATTCACACCAGCAGGGACACAGATATGAACACACACAGTCGCACACGCAGCTCTTCGCAGGCTAGAAAGCATGAAAACATGTGATGGTTTGATGTGGTTGAGCTGCGACATTCAGAGTCATCTGTGCATTCATGTGTGTGAGAGACGGCGCTCACTCTCTCACTCTCACTCTCGCTTTCACTTCGCGTGGACAACATTGCTGAGTTTCTTGTCAGTGAGCAGAAGGGCAGAGCGACAGTAAACAAGGCTTTGAAATGAGGCTTGTTCGGAAATCTTCTGTGTGTTTGACTGCCCAAAAGTGTGTGTGTGTGTGTGTGTGTGTGTGTTTGCTGGGTGTCATATTGGTGCACTTGTGGAGCCTGCGGAGGTTTGCCTATTAAGAGAACGACCGACAGTAACCTCTCTTTGTTCTCACTCCCTCTGCTCCTTCCTATTGTGTTGATTCCTGCCTCCTGCCTCCTGCCTCGGCGCTCTCACCAACAGACACCTCTGTGATTCATATTCTTTGTCCTTCAGTCTCTGGAATGTCCATAATATAATAATAGAAAAAGATGGCAAAACCCAAGTAAACACACACACACACAAACACACACACAAACACACACACACACACCTCCCCTTCGCACTCAGGAATCAAACAAAAGCTCCACTCTTCTACTCCAATCCTCTTTGTAAAACATCACCCCTTGCTTTCATTTCCTCCAACTCACGAGGTGGTGACATAATGTGAAATAATTGCGTGTGCATTTGACCAGTTTCGAGCCCTTTAACTCGGAGCCGCCGGTGACTCGTCTCTTGACCTGTAGTAACCTTCCTAGTCCATTCTCCCTCTTGTCCTTATGAAACGCTTCGAATGAAATCGTAGGAAAGAGAGGGCAAATTTCTCCGGAGACCTCAGGAATGTGACAAAAGGTCTCTCGTGTTTTGCGGGTTATGAAAAACGCGTCGTATCTTGGCAGCATGTGCACATCGAGCAATTATGCAAAAATCACAAGGAAGCTGATGTGTCCCTCAGATGGGATTAGGAAAAGTTAGTGAAGAATTTCACGCTTGTTTCATGGTGCACAGAATCTTTTTTAAGAACCATTAATGCTTGTTGCACAGCTCTCCCCGATAACCACACACACACAAAAAACCCAAAAGGCTGCATCATCAAGTTCTTTTTGTACTGTGCGAAAGTAGCACATCATCCCGCCTGTGTTATCTGAGCCCTCCTGCCGAGACACATGCAAATACATACGCAGGGTGAAAGAGTGCGTGTGTGTGAGAGAGAGAGAGAGAGAGGGAGAGAGAGGACGGGAGACGGTAGTTAAATTTATCTTTGTCTGGCAGACTGATAAGTGCTAAACGTCTCCGCCCCTCGCCGCGACACTCGACGTCCATGTCTAGAATACCGCTCATAGTGCAGGTGACGACCCGGGGGAACTTCAAACCCACTGTGTCTCACACGCTTGACATGAGCCCGACTGTTGTGACAGATGATCGCCCAACATGTGTAGCGGCAGACATGTTGTGTCGACCTGTCTGGGTTACACGACACGTGAGGAGGAAGCGAGCGCCCAGCGGTTTCCAACACTGACGCAGCGACACATGGGGCCGATATGACGCACGGTTCGCCCAGCAGACCCGAGAGCAGCACAAGGTCTCCCTGTGCTGCTCTGCTAGAGGGTGATT
Organism: Mullus surmuletus; assembly: GCA_903171835.1. Taxonomy (NCBI): domain Eukaryota; kingdom Metazoa; phylum Chordata; class Actinopteri; order Syngnathiformes; family Mullidae; genus Mullus; species Mullus surmuletus. The sequence goes on along the minus strand of CAESWR010000210.1, from coordinate 424,151 downwards.
TCATTCTGTACCAAGGATGAACTCAAGGCAAACTCCCAACCAGGAAAAATACATTCACTCCTTGTACTTTAAAGGACAGAGTGATCCAAATCACCCCACAACATCTGGATAGAGTTACAACTATTACAATTCTTTCCTCACGTTTTTTAACTAGAAAAATGCCAATCGGTGATACTCGGCGTATGTCACTGGAGGAGTAAACAAGACATCCACTGTGTTGCCAACTGTTGATGGTGACTTTCAATCATCGAAAAAGCTGCACCGATTCTTAATTTGCACATATGTTTGGGTCTTGTGTATTTGTTGGCCAGCCACCGTAATGCCTTGGTTTTTATCTCACCAGCTTTCCAATATGAACAGTTGGAAGGATATGCGAAAGGAGATCCTGTATCTGACTGCCAACGCCACAGGCTCGCCAAATCAAATGTACCAAGCTGTCTCCCGGATCGTCTGCGGTCACCCAGAGGGGGGCGGCCTCAAAATCAAGTCCCTAAACTGGTACGAAGACAATAACTACAAGGCTCTGTTCGGGAATCACGGCAACGACAGCGACAACGAGCCTCTCTCCGCCTACGACAACTCGTCCAGTAAGTGTCCAAAGCTGTCGGAGGTGAACAAAAACATTTACTGTCGAGGGGTTGAGATGCTAATAGCACCTGTTTTGCAGCTCCCTATTGCAACAACATGATGAGGAGCCTTGAATCCAGCCCTATTTCCAGGATGATCTGGAGAGCTTTGAAGCCCCTGCTCATGGGGAAGATCCTGTACACCCCCGATACACCAGCAACGCAAAGGATCATCCACGAGGTAAAGCTGCCCTTCATCACATCCAAAACTAACCCCTCATCAGAACCGCAGACGGATCCCCATTAAAAAGGGACCCTCTTTTGCACATTCCAGGTGAATAAGACCTTCCAGGAGCTGGGCGTGCTGCGGGACCTCGGAGGGATGTGGGAGGAGATGAGGCCCAAAGTCTGGAACTTCATAGAGAGCAGCGAGGAGATGGACTTGTTCAGGGTGAGAGTCCATCCAGCAGTGCCAGTCTCTCTGCGCTCTTCCTGTTTACACGGGAGTTTAAACACAGTAATCTGGGCATCTCTGTGACGCAAGTATAATTATGTGCCAGATGCAAAGGAAATAAAGAAGCATTCGGGTGCTAAATCTACCCCAGGCATCGCCACCCCATACTGCTTTGCAAAAGCAGGGTAAATAGAATAGAAAAGACTATTTTTCACACTGGCTGGCTGCTAGAATCCACAACAAAGACATTATAGACAACAATAGACCAGGTTCTTTCAAACATAGGACTTGATTAATTAGAAAGAGAGCTGCAAGGGTTGCAAAAGTGTAGAATTTGTGTCAGAACGTAAAGCAAAACAAGTCCTGGCCCCATTCTGTGTGATTACATATATGTGTGTCATCTTATTGCAGCGTAGACGGGAATGCTGGGTGCTGCTTATGTAACAGTCCTCTCGCATGCATTCTGATTTAAGCCAGGTTAAGTGCGGGTCAAATTTCAGGATCATCATCAGGTATCATCAAATTCCTTGGCTGGAAGTCTCAATTAGGCGTGTTTTTATCACATGGCTCCTGCAGATCAGAATTTTTTTTACCACGGGTTGGAACACACGTGCAGCAACTCCACCTAGTGGTGAGAAACAAACTCAAGTTTACATGCTTTAGGAGGAAGACAAACCTCAGAGGCGTTCTGGTGCTGTTGGTTTGGCATGACATAGTTTCCCTGAGAGGAAAATGGGAAGATGAGTGAGTGCAAGTAGCTTTGAAGAGGGATCTTAGAAAATAAGACGAGTTTAAAATAGGTCGCAAGCCTATTGTACACACACACACACACACACACACATACACAGTGCAGCAGTCATAAAAGCCACGAAAGCCTGAGGGCTCGTAAGGTGTTTTGACATTTTTTAACAGGAAGAGAGCAAATTAACTAACAGAAAATGTGACCCTGTTTGCAGACTCTGCTCCAAAACAACGCCAGCGCCGCTTTCTTCAACGCTCAGCTCAGCGGGACTGACTGGCGCGTGGAGGACGTGTCTCGCTTCCTGGCCAAATCCCCTGAGGGACAAAAACCCACAGGATCAGCCTACACCTGGAGAGAGGTCTTCAACGAAACTGACCAGGCCATCCAGACCATCTCACGCTTCATGGAGGTTAGTGATCGTCCCAGGAAGGATCCGGGGAAAAGTAGCGTGTTACTATGTTATTGCGTGACTCATTTTAAAGGACGGCACCGACACACGTTGATCCGATGTTGATCAGTATTTGCTATTGAGGTCAAGATGCAGGGAAAAACTAGTTGGGTCGCTGACGGAAATGCACTTTTACGCGCCCTTTAGGTCTATTGTTCTTTAACGCACCCTGAACTCCCAGTAACGGCTATAAACAGCCTTGAAATCAAATGTTCTTTGCCTTTCTTCCCTTATAAAATCTAATCACGGCTCGCAGAGTGTGTCAGTGTCCTCTGGTCTCTGCCTATTGGGTCAGTATGCCACAGCCTTGGTTATAACCCCCCCCAGCCCACCCACAGCCCAGACTCATGCCGAGCGTTAATCAGTGTCCGGGCCCGACTGAAAGGAAATGTTGTCCTGCCTATCTGAGTCAGGGATCTTTCTCAATCAAATGTCTCCAAAGTAAACAGTTCACTTTGAAAGATAAGCTTCTAGTCCTGTGATGTCGCCCTGATATGTAGTGATGATGAGATGATGTAACTAGAAAATTAGATTCGCTTTTCCATAGTATCAGGGTGCAGATAATAAGATGATCATCGGAGAACTGAATTCTTGGGCTTGAGTCCATCCCGTGACCAACCCATTTCCTCCGTGGGAAATCATCATGGGAGGCACAAACACAGTAATAGCCATTCACAAAGAGGAAAAGGACAAACATTCATGTCAAAAAGGATCCAACTCCATGAAATATCTTACTCGTGTCCAGACAACCCACTGGCCTACTGACTGGACTTTACCCTTTAAGGAGATCATATAACTTGCACAAGCCAGTGTTTTCTCACAACAAAAACTATGTCAAGGCCAAGCAGAGCCGTTAGCCTGACATGCCTTGCGGACTCTGGAGTGCTTTGCTTCCATCATACATCTGAACTCAATGGCATCTCACACAAGTCGGCTTATATCAGCTAAGCGTGTGAGAGGCTAATCTGCAGGAGGTCTTAACAAAAATCATGGGAATAATGCGGGTGCAAGTCGCTTAGCCTAGAGCGTAGGCGCTTGTGCAAGTAGGTGAAGAGTTTGATGGAGGCTACAAACAATAAACTCTTGATACACTTGGAGATGGTGGCTGCGATGTTTCACCAGACTCAGCACTTCATTGGCTGAATCATAAGTAGTAGTATTAGTATTTTCTAACTGAGGTGTGTGTGGTTGTGACTCAAGTAATTGTACTAAGTCTCCAATTAAAATGATTTTATTAGATAGGGCTGTTTTCCATGGGAAGGCACATTTGATCGACTCACACATGCTGATGAAAACGTGTCCGTTGTCCCACTTCAGTGTGTCAACCTGGACAAGCTGGAGCCAGTAGCTAATGAGGAGCGACTGGTCAACAAATCCATGGGCCTACTTGACAATCAGAAGTTCTGGGCGGGCATTGTGTTCCCCGATATCGCCGCCAGCAACAGCTCCGACCTGCCTGCCAACATCAACTTCAAAATCCGCATGGACATTGACAACGTCGAGAGGACCAACAAGATCAAAGATGGGTACGTTGGTTCTGCCAGGCAGTTGTATATTATTTAAGCATTTTTCAGAAATCCAGTGCTGATATTCAATTTTTTTGCTCGGCAGTTACTGGGACCCTGGTCCCCGAGCGGACCCCTTTGAGGATCTGCGCTACATCTGGGGTGGTTTCTCCTACCTGCAGGACGTGATTGAGCATGGAATCATCAGAGCACTCACTGGCACCAAGGAAAAGACGGGCATCTACATCCAGCAGATGCCGTACCCCTGTTACGTGGATGACATGTGAGCGGCCGCTGGTTAAGAGAACTCAAGGACGACTCGTTTTAGGACACGGTGACTAATTGCCGCTGCTTTTATTATTCATGTAACAGTTTCCTGCGGGTGATGAGTCGGTCCATGCCGCTGTTTATGACCTTGGCGTGGATGTACTCGGTGGCGATCATCATCAAGGGCGTGGTGTACGAGAAGGAGGCGCGGCTCAAGGAGACCATGAGGATCATGGGACTGAACAACGGCACCCTGTGGCTCAGCTGGTTCATCAGCAGTTTGATCCCACTGCTCATCAGCGCCAGCTTGCTGGTGATGTTGCTGAAGGTTGGTGTCAGCCACAGACCACCTCCCCATATTAATATGCCTGTACACATGTAATAACCTGTAATAACACTCCAATCTCATCGTATTGTGTGTTTTCCCCTTTTCAGATGGGCAACCTGCTGCCCTATAGCGACCCCGGCGTGGTGTTCCTTTTCCTGGCGTCCTTTGGCATTGTGACCATCATGCAGTGTTTCCTCATCAGCACGTTGTTCTCCCGCGCCAACTTGGCCGCCGCCTGCGGTGGAATCATTTACTTCACTCTCTACCTGCCCTACGTGCTGTGCGTGGCCTGGCAGGACTATGTGGGATTCGGAGCGAAAGTAGTTGTGGTGCGTTTATTTGATTTTGTAGTACACACACGTCGACCCAAATTGCGGGATCTGGCTTCAAGTTCAAAAATCCGTGTTGAGGCGTCTCGTCACTTTGCTGTTGCTGTACACATTGTGACATAAAAGGGCCACCTAAATCATCTCTAATCTTTTTTTTTTTTTCCCCTCCAGAGTCTGCTGTCTCCTGTAGCGTTCGGCTTCGGTTGCGAGTACTTTGCCCTGTTTGAGGAACAAGGGGTGGGAATCCAGTGGTCCAATTTGCTGGCCAGCCCTTTAGAAGAAGACGGCTACAACCTGACTACGTCCATCTGCCTCATGCTGTTTGACGCCGTCCTCTATGGAATCATGACATGGTACATCGAAGCTGTGTTTCCTGGTGAGTCAATATAATTAAAGGTGACACTATATATATTTCTCAAGTAAATGGTCTGTTTACTGAAAAGTACAATTCCTCCCAATCCAGGTCAGTATGGGATCCCCAGGCCATGGTACTTCCCTTTCACTAGGACCTACTGGTGTGGAGAGAAGGAGGCCAAGGACCTCTCAACTCCCATGTCCAAGAAAGGCAACGCTGACGGTACGGATTCTCACTTTTTTATACATATACCGACACTTCCCTTTATTGCAGCAAACCTAATTTGTAAGCTTTCTTTCACGCTCAGCTGTGTGTATGGAAGAGGAGCCGAGCCACATTGATCCCGGCGTCTACATCGAGAACCTGGTGAAGGTCTACAGTCACGGGAACAAGTTGGCCGTGGACGGACTGTCCCTGAGATTCTACGAAGGACAGATCACCTCCTTCCTTGGCCACAATGGAGCTGGCAAGACCACAACTATGTAAGTTTCATTCAAACACATTCGTCATCTGGAGTACAAGTCAGTCAGCTCATAGTTGAAGGACTTGGAATTGCTCAATTTTTGTTGTTGCCTCCGTCTTGACAGGTCAATCCTGACGGGGTTATTCCCGCCCACCTCTGGCACCGCTTACATCCTCGGCAAGGACATTCGCAATGAGCTCAGCACCATCAGGCAGAATCTGGGTGTCTGTCCTCAACACAACGTACTGTTCAGCATGTAAGTACTGCACGTCCAGTTGGTCTGAAGAAGAGGAGACGTCCAGGAGAGGATACGTGCCGCTCACAAAACATTTTCTTATTCTGATTTGATTCAGGCTGACGGTGGAGGAACACATCTGGTTCTATGCTCGTCTGAAGGGACTCCCTGAGGAGAGAGTGAAGGCTGAGATGGAGCAGATTGTGAACGATGTCGGTCTGCCTCATAAGCGACAGTCACGAACCAGCACGCTGTCCGGTTAGTTTGGCTTTTCTGAATGATATTGCACTCACTTGAGAAGCAACAGCAGTTATTTTCTCTGCCCGAATATATAGTCTGGCAGCTAATTTTCTGTTGTCTTCTCAGGTGGAATGCAAAGAAAGCTCTCTGTGGCCCTGGCTTTTGTTGGCGGCTCAAAGGTTGTCATCTTGGACGAACCCACCGCTGGTGTGGATCCCTATGCTCGCCGAGGCATCTGGGACCTGCTTCTCAAGTACAGACAAGGTGTGTACTCATCACACAATAGCTGCTTGTGCTTTCATACATGAGATGTCACCGTCATGTGGTTGAACTGTATTTCCGCCCCCTCAGGCCGCACCATCATCCTGTCCACCCATCACATGGACGAGGCCGACATCCTGGGCGACCGCATCGCCATCATCTCCCACGGAAAGCTGTGCTGTGTCGGCTCCTCGCTTTATCTGAAGACCCATCTCGGCACCGGCTACTACCTGACGCTGGTCAAGAGAGACTACGACCTGACGCTTCAGTCCTGCAGGAATTCAGCGAGCACCGTCTCCTACAGCAAGAAGAACGAGAAGGAGGACAGCGTGTCTGAAAGTAGCTCCGATGCAGGTCTTGGCAGTGAACCAGAGAGTGAAACCACCACTATTGGTATTAAATGATTACCGTTACAATTCTTGAAAAACTGAAAAATTGCCTCTTCTTGAAAAGGATCCACCTCACCAGCCTCTAATTCTCCCCCACAGACGTCTCCCTGATCTCCAATGTGATTTTCAAGCATGTCCCAGAGGCTCGCATGGTGGAGGACCTGGGACACGAGCTCACCTACGTCTTACCCTACCAGTCAGCCAAAGATGGAGCCTTCGTGGAGCTCTTCCATGAGCTTGATGACCGTCTCACCGACTTGGGCATCTCCAGCTATGGAATATCTGACACCACCCTGGAGGAGGTGAGGAGGATGATGAACGATGGCATTGAACAATTGTATGTGGGGAATTGTGTGATGTTTATCATTTTCTGTTTGATGTACTTCCAGATCTTCCTGAAGGTTGCTGAGGACAGTGGAGTTGATTCCGTGGAGCTTTCAGGTGAGGGTCATGTTGTGTTTGCAAGCTTTTTTGGTCATTTAATTGGACCGATTATGTTAGATGTTAATACTAAAAACCTAATGAAATCATTTATCCTCTGGTGGTTGCAGATGGAGTTGTGCCAACACGGATTCGCCGCCACCACGCGTTTGGAGACCACCAGAGCTGCCTGAAGCCCTTCACCGAGGACGACTTTGATTTCAACGACTCTGAAGGTGACCCAGGTGGAACTGCACTACCCAGCATGCAGTGACATGGCAGCAGCAGTCTTTGTTGCTCTCATGTATTTCTCCAAATTTGAGGAAGAGTCTGCGTTGGCAGTGACAGAGCAGATGTGCAGGTCGTCTCATGCGTCTCCTTGTGTGTGTTTGCAGAATCCCGTGAGACCGACTGGCTCAGCGGCTCTGATGGCAAAGGTTCCTACCAGGTCAAAGGCTGGAGTCTGAAGAGACAGCAGTTTGTGGCCTTGCTTTGGAAGCGATTCCTTTATGCCCGACGCTCCCGTAAAGGCTTCTTTGCTCAGGTATGTTGATGCTGTTTTCGTAGCCTCATATTTAATGCATAGAGGCAGTCACTGTTTACCCTGTTTCTGTCTTGCATCAGCCATCCACTTTTCCGAAGTCAGTCATAATAAATCCTCTTGGTGTTTTTCAGATTGTTCTTCCTGCCGTGTTCGTGTGTATCGCTCTGGTCTTCAGTTTAATTGTTCCTCCATTCGGAAAGTACCCCAGCCTGGCTCTTAATCCCAACATGTACGGAGAGCAGTTTTCCTTCATCAGGTAAGATTATCTTTGTGTTCTCTGGTTTATGTATTTCTACCCAGGATTGACTGGATGTTAAAAAGCATTTGATTATCAATTTACAGCAATGACATGCCAGACGACCCTCACACCAACAAACTGTTGGGAGCTCTGATGGAAAAACCAGGATTCGGAACGCAGTGCATGGAAGGAGAACCCCTACTGTAAGTGCTTTTATTTATATCGCTACATTAGAACCACACTGTGAAATAGTTTTTACACTAGTTTAATCACGGATGTGTTTTAATTCTGTAGTAAATAACCGTATTTGCCGTGCAGGGACACTCCGTGTACGGCGGTGGAGGATGACTGGTCAGTCCCGGAAGTGCCTCAAAGTGTGATGGACATATTCGACCAAGGCAACTTTAGCATGGAGAATCCCTCTCCTCTGTGCGAGTGCAGCTGCGAAGGGCGCAAAAGGATGCTGCCTGAGTGTCCAGCCGGGGCCGGAGGACTCCCACCACCACAGGTTAGTGAAGCCTGAGAAAATCAAGGTTCATTAGGGTGTAACTGCTGCATTATCTACATTATGACCGTTTCATTCACTCGCCTTCAAACGGTGAACATTCTGTTAAACCTATGAGATATGAAATAACAGTTTTGCCCATTTTCTTGTCTAGATGAAGATAAGCGATCAGGGCACGCTTCAGAATTTGACTGGCAGAAATGTCTCAGACTACCTGGTGAAAACCTACGCTCAGATCATCGGCAAGAGGTGACCCATATTCCTTCCTTCCTCACAATGCTCTTCCTCCGTTGTTTCAATTTCTTTTCTTAAACTTTTGGCTTATCTTTCTCCTCCTACAGCTTAAAGAACAAGATATGGGTCAACGAGTTCAGGTAGGTTTTCTCACATCATCTAATTGAGCACTCTGGGGGTAGAATTGATCTGGCCTTGTCCGTGACTGGTACTAAAATGCCCCTTTTCTCCACAGATATGGCGGATTCTCACTGGGCGCCAGGAATTCTCAACTTCTGTCCCACAGAGACGAAATCGACGACGCGATTGCTGAACTTAGGAGGCGCTTCCATCTGGAAAGAGTAAGAGCTTACGCAAGGAAAGCTCACTAATTGTGGTTAACAAACAAACACGTGCCCTAAACGTCCCCCCCCCCACCCCCCTCTTCCTGTCCTCACCCACTCTCCAGGGAACAGCGGCGGATCGTTTTTTCGGCAGCCTCTCCAGCTTTATCCAAGGACTGGACACAAAGAATAACGTGAAGGTTAGCAAGACTCTCGTGCTGGTTACGCAACAACACGCGCCCCCCCGTGGGGTTACGTCAGGCATCCCCTCAACAATTCCTTCATCACTGCAGCTGTTACACCCTTGCACACACAAAACACTTTGTTCTCTATGCCCGTATTTTGTAATTTGATTGCATAACAAAGGATTTCTGCTCGGTTGCAGAGGTTAGATTTTGGGCGCCATGCTTTCTCACAAGTTCTGAGAATAATGACATTGAACTTTGGGATAAATAAGCTTTGGCGGGTTGTTCAAACCTATTGTTTAATTACTTAAGCAAAGCAAAGGGAGGAGAAATCGTGAAAAAACATTTGCTCTCAGGCTGCTTTGTTTGCCCTTCTGAGGTCACACCATCTTAAATCTCACTTCTCCATCTGCAGATCTGGTTCAACAACAAGGGCTGGCACAGCATCGGCTCGTTCCTCAACGTGATGAACAATGGCATCCTGCGTGCGAACCTGCCCGCCGGCAAAGACCCTTCTAAGTTTGGCTTCACTGCCTACAACCATCCGCTCAACCTGACCAAGGAGCAGCTGTCACAGGTTGCATTGTGAGTGCTGAGAGGGTGCCTCTTCAATATTCTTCTTGTTTTCATGGGAGAAGTGTATCCTGATCCGCCATTCCTCCCTCAGGATGACCACATCGGTTGACGTGCTGGTTTCCATCTGCGTGATCTTCGCCATGTCCTTCGTGCCGGCCAGCTTTGTGGTTTTCCTCATCCAGGAGCGGGTCAACAAAGCCAAACACTTGCAGTTCATCAGCGGAGTGCAGCCATTCCTCTACTGGCTGGCCAATTTTGTCTGGGATATGGTGCGACATTTTGCCTCTGCTCTCCCTTTTCTCCTCACGCATTCCCCATTCTCCAAACGCTGATGGATCTTACAGAGCTCTTCTCCTCTTACAGTGTAATTACATCGTCCCGGCCACCCTGGTCATCATCATCTTCGTGTGTTTCCAACAAGACGCCTACGTCTCCTCGACCAATCTCCCTGTGCTGGCCCTGCTGCTGCTCCTATACGGGTGAGTCTCAGAAACCTTCAGTATGTCAGGCCTCGTTCTCTCATCTGTTCCCGCCATTCTTCCTCTAACCCATTTGTCTTCTCCAGGTGGTCCATCACTCCTTTGATGTACCCAGCCTCATTTTTCTTCAAGATCCCCAGCACAGCCTACGTGGTTCTGACCAGTGTCAACATACTGATCGGAATCAATGGCAGCGTCTCCACCTTCGTGCTGGAGCTGTTTGGCAGCAACGTAAGCAATGCTATTTTGATTCATATGAAAATGAAAAAACAAAAAAAACAAAACAAAAGAGTGAGTTCTAACCCTAAGTGTTATTTTAGGAGATTGGTGGCATCAACGACATCCTGAAGAATGTGTTCCTCATCTTCCCGCACTTCTGTCTGGGCAGAGGCCTGATTGACATGGTGAAGAATCAGGCCATGTCCGATGCCCTGGAAAGATTTGGTGAGGACAGCAGACTTTCAAAGAAACAACTTCCTCTATTCCTTTTTTCTTTTTTTCTTTGGAAATATTAAATGGGTCGTCTCTTCAGGTGAAAACCGGTTCCGCTCGCCTCTGGCCTGGGACATGGTGGGGAAAAACCTGTTTGCTATGGCCATTGAGGGCGTTATCTTCTTCTGCATCACCGTCCTCATTCAGTACCGCTTCTGCATCAAAGCCAGGTGAGTGAGAACCTGCCTCCGGCCTCCATCAATGTGTGATTAGTGAGCTTTACTCTTACATCAAAGCATCCCCGATTAAGAGCTAATCAGTGAAAACACTGAGGAGATTTGGATTAGTATTCCCAGATAAAGCCTCATCTTCTGTCTGAGCCGGTTCGGAGTGTGACCTTTCTTTCCCTGTGACCCCTATTACATCCCAGGTCCTCCACGAGTCACCTGAAGCCCATCGGAGAGGAAGATGAAGATGTGGCCAGAGAGCGCCAGAGGATCCTGAGTGGTGGAGGACAGACCGACATCCTGGAGCTCAGGCAGCTCACAAAGATCTACAAGCGGAAACAGAAGCCAGCAGTGGACCGGCTGTGCGTTGGGATTCCACCAGGCGAGTGCTTTGGTTTGCTGGGGGTCAACGGCGCCGGGAAGACCAGCACCTTTAAAATGCTGACAGGAGACTCTGTGGTCACCGGTGGAGAGGCTTACCTGGCCGGCAACAGGTAGATATACACAGCCTGGTGGTATGTGAGCTGAGAAACAACAAGTGAGACTTTCTTTCTCTAACAACATACGTGTTTCTCTCTCTCAAGTGTCACCACTGAAATAGACGAGGTGCACCAGAACATGGGCTACTGCCCGCAGTTTGACGCCATTAATGACCTGCTGACCGGGCGAGAACACCTGGAGTTCTACGCCATTCTGAGAGGAGTGCCAGAGAAGGAGGTCTGCGAGGTCAGTAACGCCAATACATACATCTGCCGAGTGGAGACGCGAATGCTTTCCCAAACCTGTTGTTTGGGACCATACAATCCAACAATTTAAGAATACAAAAACAACCCCCCAAAACAGACCTTAGAGGGAAAACATTTCAGATATCATCAAACATAGAACCAGTACAATGAAAACAAAAATCTTTGCAATACATTGTCAGCATCCATAACCTCAACCAAAGGAAACGAAGGGCTGCCAGAATGTTGCTAGAAATGTGACTTTTTTGAAGTTAAAGAAATCTTGATTCCCTCCACTAGGTGGCGGAGTGGGGCATTCGA
>CAESWR010000210.1:392663-404475 GCA_903171835.1 Mullus surmuletus | reverse complement strand
CAACATTTGCTGTTTGTTTTTTGTTTCAACCCAATCGAAAATTGCAAATTCATTGGAAAAATCTGGATTACGACAGATGTCAAAATCACCCCCCAAAACATCACATCGCTAAAAACACATCATTCTTGATTTTTTGGCGTCTGTGTGTGTGTGTGTGTGTGTGGCATCGGCCAAAATGCTCAGCATTATTCTTTGTTGACAATTCGAAATATCAAACAGCAGTTAAAGGCTGTTGTGTATAGTTTTTTCTTTCACACTCGTAAATCAAATTGATTGATTTTGATGATTTAAGTCCTTTTTTCTGTTATGTTATGACATTTTCTTGGTAGTTTGTATGGTTTGTTCTGACATTTGTATCGAAAAGACAAATTCCCAGAGTTGAAAGCTCAGGCAGACGGATTAGACAGAAAAAAATAAGGAACTTACACTGCAAAATTACCGTGGTCATCTATGCATCGACGCCGGCAGAGTTTCCACACTCACTCTTACAAATTGCATCTCTGATCATTTTCAGTTATTCACCACCAACCTCCAACATGACTGGAAGGCTCGTTTTGCTGGGACTTCTGCTCTTCTGTGTGGCTGCAGGTAAAACAAGCGCTCCCCCCGAGGACCTTTTCCTTCTCTGCTTCATTTTCATATAAACTACAGTCTTTCCCGCACAGCCAATGATTCGCTGATTAACTGGACGCTTCTGCTTCCAGACGCGGCAAAGTCAGAACTCCCTCGAAAGGTGACGCGTCTCTGAACTTGTGTGTCAAATGTAGATTTATGGAGCGAATAGTTTGATTTCAGTACGATGGACGGAATGGTTTGGCAGATGATGCTTTTTGTTTATTTTGCAGCCGTCCTGTGTTTATCGGGACGGGAAGATTCGGACCTGGTGCCCACGGAACTACAGGCCGGTGTGCGGCAGCAATGGACGCACCTACGGGAACGAGTGTTCGCTGTGTGCAGCCAAGGCGTGAGTACACACACCTGCTCCACTCCCCGGCTCACACACACACAAACACACACACACACACCGCCTGCACGTCAGCGGCCTCCACGTCAGCGGCCTCCACGTCAGCAGCCTCCACGTCAACCCTTACAGTCGTGACACAACTGGAATTGCTCAACTACCGAGTTTCCTAACAACGACAAAACAAATCAGATGCAGATGCACTCGTAAAACACACTCGTTTGTGTATCGTACTGTATTCATTGTTCTGGGTATTTAAGATGTACTGTATTTTCCTCAAGCAAACGGATTGACTGTGTTTTTGTCGTCTCCCGTCGTGATTCTCCGCACAGAGAAAGCGATGTGGAGCTTCTGATCGTGAAGGACGGGAGATGCTGAGCCTCCGATGTGACGACCAGGATGAGAAGAAGAAGAGGATGGACAGCTGTCAAACCTTCCCTCATAAAACTCAACCAGCATTTAACCTTCGCTGTGTTTCAGGGGTTTTTTTGTCTCCATCACAAACACTCCAAAAAACTATATGGAAAAAAAAAAAAAAGGGCGGGGAGTTAATGAATGAGCGAGTTAAAAGAAAATAAATCAGGTAAAGACGCTGAAGCGGTGAGAGAATGTCTGGTTCTCTCCGCCCGTTTGCTCTGTTTGCTGAGTGACACCGCGATCGACCGCGCGGCGTCCGTCAAAACGCTCAATATCAGTCTTTGTTTACAATCCCACAAGAAGTCGCTTGTTTGGACAAAATTACTTGCATCAATAAAACAAATCACGAGAGTTTAAAACACAAACCAATAGAAGGTGAATAAAGAACCTAAAAGAACTGAAAAATAAAGAATTTGTGGTGGTAAATTACCAGTGATGGACAGTAAATGTACTCATTTACTGTCCATCACACGCTTCTGTACGAGAACTGAGGAAACAACACAGCAAAGCACTGATATTAGAGACTTTTGGAGTATCTTCTAATGCATGTACTTTCAAGCGTCTCTAAATGTAAATACTTTAACTTCCGTCAAATTCTGACCAAGCAACCTTCCCTTGTGGTTGAGTAGGATGCAGTATCATTACTGTGACTCACGTACAGGAGATGAACACTTTTTCCACCAGTGTAAGTTGCACAAATTCAGCTGCAGCCGGTGGAGGTGATTGTGTCATCTGGGTGTGTTCGTGTTCAGTGTTTCCGCACTCACTCCTATAAATTGCATCTCTGATCATTTTCAGTTATTCACCCACCAACCGTCCAACATGACTGGAAGGCTCGTCTTGCTGGGACTTCTGCTCGTCTGTGTGGCTGCAGGTAAAACAAGCGCTCCCATTGGGGACCTTTTGGTTCTCTGCCTCCATCTTTTTTTCTCATGACGTTGGTTTTTGCGTTTACATTTTGCATATAAACTATGATTAACTGAACGCTTCTGCTTCCAGACGCGGCGGACTCAGGATACCCTCGAAAGGTGACGCGTCTCTGAACTTCTGTGTCAAATGCAGATTTATCGAGCAAATGAAGTAAGTAAGGATTCTTTTACGCGATGGCCAATTGTGTGTTGTGTTGTTTTACTCTCCTTGCAGGCGTCCTGCGATGATTTCGGCCAGATCTGCCCCCTGATCTACACACCTGTGTGTGCCAGCGACGGACACACGTACCCCAACGAGTGTGTGATGTGTCTGGAGAGACAGTGAGTGCACATTTGTGGCACAAATCTACTCATTGTGTACATTTCATCATAGTTACATACATACTGTGTTCATTTCGCTTTAGAATTGTAATGGGTATTTAAGATATCACTGCATTCTAATTCCTTACTATTTCATTTGTCATTCTGTGATAAACAAACATCGCCAAATCTACCTTCACGCACATGGAAGACACTGTGTATAAGTGGTCTCTTTTTCACTTTTGTCCATCCCTTGTCACAATTCTCTCTGCAAACACAGGAATGTGGACGTTCTGATCGAAAAGGACGAGAGTTGCGCAACGCCACAGCCAGAAGTGTGACCACCGGGATGAAAAGTCTCCTGAAGATGGACAATAGTCAATAATTCTCTCAATAAAAACCAAACTGAAGTTGATATTGTCTTTGTTGTTGTTTTTTTCCCCCGAATAAAACATTTTCATTGCAAGATTGAAAAATGTCATCTCTATAGGAGCCAATTTAAAAAAAAGAAAGTAAATGACATGAAAGAATGCAAGTGTAACCTGCAGGCAGAAGGTGAACGAACGTCTGGTTCTCTCACCAAACGTTTGCCTTCTTTACTGAGTAACACAGCGATCGATGGTGTGCACGCGTGTGTGTGTGCGTGCGTGTGTGTGTGTGTGTCAGCTCAACTGTGTGTGTGTGTGGAGCCAAGAGTTGAGTCACCAGTGAAAAAGGAGAACTGGAGAGATATGAGGCAGTGAATACAGAGGTCGAAGGTTGAATGCAGTTGAAAGCAGGAAATGCGCCTGTGGATTCTCTCCACAGACATTTCCTTTATTCCCACAGCAGAGGAGACGTTCTTCACACGTCTCTTCACGGACCAACTTACCAGAGATGATAAACCAAATGCTACAAATGTGAGTGTTACTGCTGTTTGCTTTGCTGATCTTCATGGAGACGGGAAACATCAAACGGAGCCTCTTTTTAAATGTTCTTTTTAGTTTGGTTGTGAATGTGATCATTACGGCACTGATCATGCTGCTTCACCAGACTTACTTTGATGCTGCCGTGTCACGCTGTGGTCGTGTTGTCACCGTCTCTCCAGGAAACCCGACGTCCAGGACTGCCACAATGGAATCTCCATCGACCTCTTTATGCACCTTCTACTGATTCCAGCAGTAAGTCCGCTTTCCGTCCAACCTGGTTTATGACAGAGATGGTGCCGAGCTTCAGAACATGTGAACATCTGGAACCAATATTTAGACCATGACAGTGAAGTAAAAGCATTAGAGCCAATTAAAATACAAAGACCCTTTTCCGTATCTGCAGCTGCTGATCGTAGGGGTGCTGTCCTTCCTCCAAAGACGGGTACAGACCTTGGCCATCGACCACAAGCTGCCCTTCCTGCGGGGACGTTTTGCCATCGTAGTGTAAGTCAACAACTGGTCAGAACTATTGATAATTGGCTCATAATACACGTATTGACCCGCTGCATGTGCTCGTGGTGGTTGTGTGTCAGGCCTTTGGACACCATCGGCAGCCTGAGCAATCGTTGGTCCTATGGGTTTGCGTTTGGCGTCGTGTCCTACGGCGTCCTGCTGCTCTTCTCTGAGAGTTACATTCCTTTTAACGTTCCGACCTGGGCCAGAGGTTTGCTTTTTTTTTATTTTGAGGGTTGTTGTGTTGTCGATTGCGCTGCCGTTACAGAAGTGAAATGTCCTCCTCAGTTGTTGTCTATCTGGTGGGAGCGTTCGAGGTGGGACTGGTCAACTTCCCCTTTTTCGCCTGCCTGTCCACACCTTTCAGAAGGACTGGGGCTGTGCTGGGAATCCTCTACTCTCTGTGCTGGTAACCAGTCATCCATATGAAGTGTTCCCATAAACAGCACATATTAAAGGGATTTGTTTCAACTTGCAAACATAAACCCTGACGCATCAACGAGTCGAGGTGTTGATGATTCTCGTGTTTTCCGCTGTGTGCAGGATCATCGTCACAGTCTGGAACACGTTCACCTGTCCAGGTGGTGAGGTAGGTGAGTACTGAAGTCAACATAGTGGCTGAAATGTTGTGAATATCCAGAGAAGATCTCACTGTCAAAAGGCATTCTAGTGAGGAGACATTTTGGCAGGCTGAAAATGTAGTTTGACAGAATGTGGAGAGGCCTGGTTGGTCTAAATTGCCGGTGCTCACTGTGACATCTTGACCCTTAAGGACCAACTGACCTGTCTTTGTTTTTGACAGATTTTGGGAAAATACCAGAAAGTAATTGTCCTCTGGCCCACCATCCTCTCCCTCACTTTCCTCTTGGGACGATTCATCTACATGCTGGTCAAAGATATTCGAATACTTCTACAGCTGGAAAACGAGGTCAGCATGCCTGGTGTAGAGACGTGATACTGGTCACCTCGATAGACAAATGATTCTTGATTTTGTGATCAGAAAAAAAGTTTTGTTCGGTTTTGGGCACTTTTGATTTGATTTGACTCAAGTTTGAAAATGCCCGCAGGACCCAGAGGATCTGACTGACCAACACCAGGTGAAGCACGTTCAGAGACTGCTGAGGAAAATATCTGCACCAAGGTAGAATCCACGTGTGCTGCCAAACACTGACACTTATTTATACTTATTTAAAATGTGTTTCTATGCACGTGATTTGCCCAAACTCTGTTCTGCAGTGAACCCCTCAGCTGGTTCCAGAGACGAGTCTACGAGTGGGATCCATACTTCAAGTTCCCCAACAGAATCATCGGCACTGCCATCGTCTCCCTGATTGGCCTCTACACTGTAAAAGTCTATTGGCATGATTTAGGAGAACTTGCGCCTCTAAATAATGAATTATTGACAGTGATTTTTTTCCACTTTTAGATGACGCTGGCCGACTACATCCTGAGTGATTTTACCTTTGATAAACTGGAGAGGTGGAAGAACACGCTGATATACGTGGTTTCATCCTGCAATCACAGTGAACCTTTGGAAGCCATGATCCCACCACTGGAGGAATTCATCCTTGTGTCCAGAAGTGAGTGTCTCGCTCAGATCATTTCTTGATCCCATGTGATGGAAATAGATATTTTATATTTCTTATTAAGATAGAAAGCTTGAAGAGAAATAGTCTGTCCCCTTTTATAGACAGAATATACAGGCAATTGTGGCTTTCTGAGGCGTTCAATCAAGTGTTTTGTTCTTCCACTCAGCTGACTGGTCACACTTCTAATCTGTTACCTCAGTCATATTCCAGTTAATCTTTATAACCACAAGTCACAAAAACCCACTGATTGTTGAGCACAAATGGGAGCATGAACCCTATGATAACGTCTGTCAGTTAGTGCCAGTAGCTGCATGAGTGACTTATTTACATTGTAGCCAGCTAACCTTTCATATAGGTAGCTCGCATAACATGTCACGGCAACGATAGCTTATCATTGCTTATGTTAGATATCAGCACTTGAGCCTGAAACTATGTATAAAGAATTGATTTGAGTCTGCTTTGTCAAAGATAAATGACGATTTGTGAGAATATAGAATCAAAACTTTATAACCTGTGCTCGACTTCTGCTCTGTGGGAGTTTAGCTTTCCTCCTTTCTACACATTTGGGTTCTGATTCTGTCAAATTGTGCAAACTCTGCAAATGACGTCAGCTTTTTCTCTATAAGTGATGGACGTACCTTCCTCAGAGGTGATGAGTGGATTCCCATTCTCTTCGGTCTCCTCCCATCCCTTTAGTCATTCCCCATATCTCTCCATCTGGTGTCCTATATTATTGCAAAAGTATCCCCAGCTCGCCCTCTTAATCTGATATCGTTCTTCTAACCACTGCCTGTGCTTTTCTTATATCAAGTGCTGCATATTATGTGTTCTTTTGAGTTTCCTGGACGCTGTGTTTCTGTCTGTTACGGCCTTGGTGTCACTCCTCTGTCCGCCATGGTACCACTTATCTGCTCATCCTGTTTTCATTTCTGAGTGTAGATTCTTCTGCTGCCGTAACTACTGCTTATGTTACTTGGTGATTTATGTCATCTACATCTCCAGATGTATCAATCCTCGGGGTTGTAGTAGTTTAATAATAACCACTCCCTGCCCTTGTTTCCACACCTCCACTTCTATGTTTTCCTGGTCATGTCTCTTTTCCAAAACCCAAAAGGTATATCTTGCCGGATGATTGTAGCACAACTATCCTCCTGTTTCCTGTACACATATTACATCCAATTTCACCTCCATCTCTTTACTGAAATGCTTGGTCGTTGGACAGTAGCCTCCTTGCATTCCACTTTGCGATCATCAGCATATTTGAAATGAAGATACCCACTGTGCTTCCTGGCTTGATGATCGGCGAGGTTCTTTCTCCCTTCTTTCCATGTCAGTCCTGCAGTTCTCAGATGATTAACTGCTGCTGCCGTCGGTTCCTGTAACTCTTGACCACCCATTGCGTGTTCATGAGTAGGCCTCGTCTCACTCAGCGCCTTTGACCCTCTTACCGCCTCTTCTTCTTTTCACTGTCACTCTCTGGATATCATTGTCCTGTTTCATTGTCTGTCGTCCTGTTTCATTACGCGTATATTCCAGTCCACACTCTGATCTCCTCCACAGTTACAGCATTTTGGTTGCACCCCCGTTGCGCACTTCCCACCCTTGTGGTCACAGTCAAACCTTGCACACTTCCCCTGCTCTTTACACTGATTGGCTGTGGGCCCAAACCTTTGGACATTGAAACACCCCAGCGATTTTGGCGCAACTCAGATACCCCAAGAATACCTTTTTGGGTGGCAAATGTTCTCCTTTAAACTCAATCAGCATTGTCTTACTGTCATTTCTTTCTCCATCTCTCAATGTTTTCCTTCTTTGCACATTTTTTTATTATTTGTCCTCCTTTGATTTTCCACACTTACATTCACTGGAACAACTTTTCAACACATCAAGGACCTTTATAATGAATCTTGCCTATTTGCCTTGCCAGTGTTGCTGTTACATCGAAGGGGTTAATTTTCTTAATTTTTCCTTGTGCTTTCAGTTAAATCTTATGCCAACAATCAAATTCCAAAAGTGTTTGCTTCGACTCTTCTTCTTTCCTCTTTTTTCACTTCTGCTTCTTTTATTACCTGTATTTTGAAATGCATTCACTCAGTTTTCCCCTCAAATTCTTCTTCATCATCCATATCCGCCCGACTGCCTTCACGGAGCAGTCCAGCTCTACCTTCACCAAAACTATTTTGAATTTCGCCCAAATTTCCGATCATTTCTGTGTTCGCTCCCAGCTGATTCTTCGACCTCCTGTTGTTATTTCTGTGATTTTACTATCCAGAGAAGAAGCACTGTGCTCTCGAATATGAAATTGCATTTAATCATCAACTCTGTTATTTTTCTTCTTATCTCTTTTTATTCCAGAGTCTTGGCTGGCTACGACCATATTTGCTAGTCTTAATTCTGTGGCCTACACCTTCCATGTACTGGTATGTTACAGGTAAGATACCTTTAAAAAAAGGAAAAAAGAAAAATGCTCTCTGAAAGCAATTTCTCCTCGAGCACACAAGCTCGATGGAAAGCACGGCTATCATGAAATTGTCCTGATGTCGCAGAAAACACTTGAAGAGGCTCTGGAAAGGAGAGAGGGGGTTTCTGCCGGAGAAGTTTCACAACCCGGGTTCTGCAATCAGTGTGGTGAGTGAGACAGACACACAAACACACACAAACACACACACACCGGCTCAGCAGCAACAGACCGGAATTTCTGCAACTGGCCCCTTTTGAACCATTTCCAGGTCCTGTGTGTATTGTTGTGCATGATTTACATATTTCCAGGCCATGCATAATGTTTTCCAACACATTCAGACAAAAATATATCTGAATCTGTTTGTGACTCTCAGACTCTTCAGCTGCAAGTTTATGCAGGAGCAGCTACTCTGTCGGCCTGAATGTTATTGTGCACGTTGAGCCTTTTTTTGCCGTGTTAGTTAGTGTTCATTCTGCCATTTCACTCCTTTTCGCAGGCTTCCATCGCAAGGTACTCAGGATGGCAAATAGCGTTTACACTGTGGGGTAAGTTTCCCTTCTTCAGGAAAACATGAACCGCTGAGCTGCGCTGGGTGTTTACACTACTACCATAGCATAGCAGGGCTGATAAACATCGGGACATCTTATGTAATGGCAGCTTCCCTGCAGGTCCTCAAAGGACGCCAGCAGCTGATGTTTATGAGCAGCTGGAACGGCACTCAGTGGTGCGCATATACCTCCACCCAGGCGTCTATCAATGAGGTCTTTAATAGCAAACAAAGTGCCAAAACGCGGCACTGACGGAAGTTTATATCATACAAAGTACAGTTTTTGAAATCTATTCAGGTCAGTGAATGATTAAGTGTCTTATCTTCTCACTTTCTCTTCTAGGTTACCTGATTGTCCATTTTGTTCACTTCCTCGTCGGCCTGTTCTTCGCCTACGTGTTCGTTCTTCCCATAGTGCACGGCAGAGCACTGAACATGCTCTCCAACCTGGGCATCATCGTGTAAGTCTCTGAGTGTGTGTTTGTGCAAACAGGCGGTTTTAATATGTTCGATACAAAAAAAAGTTGTATTTGGTGGATTTTTTCCCCCTCACTTCCACTCTGTCTCGCAGTCTGACCATCGCCCTCGTGATTGCCATGGTGATCTTCCAGGTGGTTCTGGTCCAGATTTTCTTCCTGCAGGACAAAATCTCCCCTACTGACAAACAGAAACCTCTGGCTCTGAATAACAGGTACATTTACATACACGGTGATGGTTCAGTCCACCCGACTCCAATGTCTCCATGTCTTTCACTAATATACACAAACACCGTCTCAACTCACAAATACATTATGCAGTGTGACTCAAACTTCATATGTTGTGATAGACAATTATTGAGAAAAAGGATGTCACATGTTCTTGCAGATCAATCAGAGGTCACCACGAAGAAAGAGGAAGTAGAGATTTATCACAGATAGTGGACCCAGTGACTCATTGTTTGATGTAACACTGCTGCTACAACGCATAATCTATGTTGGGGGATTGTAGAACGTAGTGGATACATGATATGCACCTGATAGTGTTTTAGTATAAACATGCATTTGCTGTCAACAGAATCTGTGGGCATTCATTAGAAATGAGTGAAATTTGGGGAAATTGACCTTGTGTTTCCCTGTTTTTCTTGCCCCCAGGAAGGCCTTCCACTGCTTCAACTACTTCTTCTTTTTCTACAACGTTATCATGGGGATCAGCAACTGCATCTTCAGGCTGCTGTCCAGCATCATGGTCGGAACGTGGCTGGTGTCCCGCATAGACCGAACCATCATGCAGAGAGGATATGAAACCATGGATCCGGGTAAACTCAACTTCAACTGACACTTCATTCGTCCTCGGCAAAGACACTGACATATACTATTAGTTGATTAAAAACAACTCTGTTTCGTGACACTATGATTTATTGTCTTCACATTGCTGGTTAAAGACACCTTGTCCAGCAGATGGCAGTATTGCACCAGGCATCAGCAGCTCTGTTTATCTTTCTGACTGAATTTAGCAGCCCTGCTTGTGTTTTATTGATGGTTCCAATTATTAACACGACTGTTTTGCGTTGATTGAACCCACATCAATCGCTGCTTTTGTTAATTTTTCAGACTAAATATTCATGGCCTCAGGATGAATCTCTCACTGCTAATGTTACGTTACCTCCTCAGCTGTGCTTCTGCCTCAAATTCTTGTTGTTTAGTGCTGCCAATTCAGCACTGGGTCACATATATCGGATGCTAACAGCACTGCCCTCACATTCCAGGATACAGCACATGGATCGGGATGATCTTTGCTGACCACTATCACAACAATCCAGCCATGGTGTGTTTCTGCCAGCTGCTGGTCTCCAGCACACTGGAGAGACACACGTCTGCATACTCCTCATTCGACAACACAACAGCTGGTATGTGTGTGTGTGGGTGTGTGTGCATCCACTACACAACTACTGCACACACCTGTTGACTGCCTGTTTAAAAAGTTCTGTGACCAAACTGCTGGTTTCTGTGAGGTCACTATTAAATCACTGCATTCTCTCGTATTGTTCATCTTCTAACCATGTTTTCTTCTCCCGTGGGTGTAATTTGTCTCCGTAGAAAGCCTCACGAACAGTCGGGCCCAAAGACGATGGGCCTTGCTTTACACTTTACTGAGGAACCCTCATCTGACCCTGCTCAGAAAGCACCACCTCTCCTTGGCGGCGGCGGCGGCACAAACACCATCAGCTCAGCCGTCGGACGCGGTGGCGCGAGCCTTGATCATGGCCTCGCAAACACCGAGCCACCAGACGGCATCGCACACACTGCCAGAGATCGTCGTCACAGAGGCCGAATGATCAATGGTCATTATCAGTATTACATTAGAAAATACATTCCTTTGTTTGAGTGATGGTACGTTTTTTCCCTGCTCGTGTTGTGCTTTTTGTAAAAAATAAAATGTTATCTACATTTCTGAAATTATGTTGACATTGTTAAGCTGACATGAAGTTTTCTTTGTATTTCTGATTTTTTGTTTTTTAATAAAATGGTAGCTACTGTATTAAAGACCAACACAAGTTCAGTTATCTCTGTCCATCACGGAGCATCGACCACAGCGCTAAATCAACACCAATGACCACATACTGAGCCTTCCAACATTTTCCCCCCCATCATTCAGCTCACAAACATAAATCTCCCTCTCTTTATTGGTCCAAAACCCAGAACTGCCGTGTTAAAAACAGTAAACCATCATTTATCACCAATTACAATATCTTTCTGCAAGTCCAATCTATTCCATCACCATTAGAGTAAACTTTAATTTGGTGTACAAAAGCCGTCTTGTATGTATTTGTAAATTAAGAAATAGATCCAAATGTATTATTTCCTTCCGATTTACCAAACTAGTTAGTGTTAATCCAATAACCTGCCCGTGTTTGTTGTGAAGCAGTGCGGGTCTGACATTTCCCACCGCACGTGAACGCATCTCTCGCCCTGACGGCGTCCCGCTCGCGCTCCGTTTTCCCTCCAATTTCACCTGCTGGTCTCGGACGGTGAAAGGTGACGCTTCGCTCGATAGTAACTAAAACTGCGTGTTTTCCTGCTGAATTTATCCGAGACTTCACATAAGGACGAGTGCGTCGACGTTCGAACTTGCTGGCGTGAAAAAGTTTTTTTTTGTTTTGAATGGTGGAGGAGACGCCGTCCGCCATCTTGGCTCATTAACCTTCACA
>CAESWR010000210.1:366550-382869 GCA_903171835.1 Mullus surmuletus | reverse complement strand
TCAGTTTTACATTTTTGTATGCTTTACATTTCTTCCTTTACGGAGTCAGTAAAAAAATAAAAATCATGCCCATATAACAAAACTGTATTGTGCAACTCATGAGGTGGAAAGAAGTAGTAATAAGTAGTAATTTTTATTTACTCCTTTTCACTGTAGTTACTTCTTAATGCTTGTATTTCTTCTGCAAAACTGTATTGTGCAACTCACGATTGCCTCCAGAGGGAGAAAGAAGTACTGCAAGAAAGTGGTTAGCGTGCAAACTTTGGTAGCCACCTCTGCAGCACACTTTGATTGTGACGTCACAGTTGGTGTATGTGAATGTGGTAAAAAGTAATAGTTTGTGCAGCTTTAAAGTGGAAACCCCGCACAGACCGGCTGGTGGGGAAGGGCAGTGTCCGATAATGGAACCCCCTCCCCTGACATCACTGGAGTGACAGGGCAGCCGTGCGGGGGGAGGAAGAGGAGGAGGAGGAGGAGGAGGGGGGAGGAGGATCGCTCCCCTTAAGTTTACTTTGCCCTTTGCGGGAGATGAGATTCAGCCTCCGCAAGTCCGCAGACAGACGAGCCGCAGGGGGGGGACGGAGGCACGGAAGAGCCGGCGAGCGCGCAGGAACCCGCCGAACTTGTCGAGGAGCGTCCGCGGGCCATGGGCGGCCGCGCCTAGGGGGAGCTTTCGCGGATTTGCCGGTGGTTTGCGTCGGTGTCGCTGGAGCGGAGCGTGCGGCGCGGCCGGCTCCGAGGGAAGCCATATCTGGTCAAAGTATTCGTTGCTGTCACCCAGCGGGACCGTCCGGCTATTAATAGCACCGGAGGAGGTACGTCAATATATGCAAAAATTACACTGCAGCCCCTTATAGTGGAAGTGTTTAGTTCAGTCACAAAGAGAACAAAAGTTGCAGGTTGGCAGTCAAACTAAAGGGAACTTCTGCAAAGTGTTTTTTCCTCCTTCGTCAGGCCACTTTTTGAATGTGTAGCTGCACCAGATGTAGGTTTTACACTCCCAACGCAGTGCTTTGTAGAGCAAAAACCTTGTTAACATGGAGGTGTGTGTGACCTCAGCTGTCACCTCGAGGTTTTAAAAGGTAAATCTAAGCAGTTGAAGTCTGAGCTGCTTGCACGACTGTGATTTCAGTCCACATTTTACATGCAACAGTTGTGCGCCGACATGTCATCCTTTCCTCTGACCTACATACATCACTTGTGGAGCCGATGGAGTGACCTTTGTAAGCGGCAGAGGTCACGGTTTTCCTCTGTTATCTGTAACGCTGCTGCTGTCCAGCGATTTTATTTTATTTTTTTGGTTTTTGCTTTGTGGCCAAACCGCTCAATTGTCACTGATTTGCAACATCACTGAGCATCCCTCTTTTTCCGAAACCCCCCCCACACTTGAACAGGTAAGTGACACACGTGAGAAGACCTTTTGACCTCTGCAGAATGCGGGTTGGAGGCCGGGTTGGAGGCTGACAGGCCCCACTCATCACATGTGATGTATGACTCCACAGTCTGGTTTTCTCACACTCATTCAGACCGGAGAACATGCTTAACTGTCGAGGTTGTCTCATTATTTCAAATTAAGACTTTATTCAGGAAATGGACGATCACGAGGATCTATGCACATGAGGCAAAAGGGATAGTTCGCCCCAAAATGCCCCCTCAGCACTGAGCCGTGGGAGAAGTGGATGATATTTTAGATTTTGAGGGGTTGAAATGTCATGGAATCTGTTTCTTTACCACGTATGCCCACCCAATTACATTTTGGATTAATCTTTTAAAGAATTTAAAAGATTTAGTCATAACACATCTTTCTGTGTCTCTGTGTGGAGTTTACAAGCAGCAACTGTTTGTTCTGGGGTTTTTTAAAATGAGATGCTTAAAGAAGGTCCAGATCTGTTGAGATCTTGAGGGTCCAGCAACAAATTTCACGCTGCTTTGTTTGAGTTGAGGGACGGGGCAGCAATAAAACATCCCTGCCCTGGTTTTCAGCCTGATTTTCGGTTTCGAGAGCTTTTTAATAACAGTGTCAATTGTGTGGAAACGTTCTGAGGGATCCGTCTCAAAAAGCCAGAGCTGCTCTGTTTTTGTTTGCTGATTTATTAGCTGCAGACAGTTCTTGGCCACGCGCGCTCAGATGTTCACGTGTGTTTTGCGGCTGACGAACTCCAGTTTTAAAGCTGCTTAAAATTTGAACCTCAACGTTTAACGGTTTGCTCTGCAGCGGGAGCTGCATCGTGAGATTCTGGCGCAAAGATGCATGAGCAGCTGCCACCTCACGTCAGTTTCAAGGTTCTCCACAGTTGATTAATGATCCTGTATCAGTGCTGCTATTCTCAGAGGCCCGAGGACCTCACACGCCGGGTTTAAAGGCCAAAGGTCGTGTCAACTCGGCCTCTGTCATTGGGGGCTTTCTCTCAGCTGATGCTTGCTCGTAGACGCGTGGTAAGTGCAGCGGCGGCGGGTCTGTTTGATATCATCGGAGCCTCTCGCAGGGAGCGCTATTTGGAGCTCAGCCCGGTTCCTCATCTCTGGGTTTGGAAACTTGTCATGTCACGGAGCTTAAAGAAAGCAAAGGAAAACAACGGCACGCCTGACCCCACCTTTTAGGTTCGCCAAAACACACGGGCCGAAGCACGGCGTGTGGGACCAGAGGGGGGGGGAGACCAGCTTTTTCGATTCCAATTGTTGGGTTATTTTTAGTCCGGTGAAAGCAGCCGTCAGCAGGCACTCGCAACAGGTATTTAAACTTTGAAGGAGTCGGGGCGTTGAGACAGCAGATATGCAGCTTGTCGGGTGCTGTGACCCACAAACGTTCCGCTGTGGCTCATCCATCATCAGCCGTCCTCCTGAGCCATGTCCCACCATGGAGAGAGAGAGACGGCCTCTGAGTCACTGCCCGCTGAGACATGAAAAACACCGCGGCTGGAGGAGTTTATGGGTCACCTTTTGATACCTGTCTGCAGAACAGAAAGGAAGGAAGGCACGCACACGTCAGATGCGGCAGCGCAGCTGTCAACGGCTCTACGCGGACAAATTGTCAAATGAAGCAGCGAGAGATTGAAATGTGAGCTGATGACTGCAGAGAAGTTTGTGTAAGAAAAAAAAATCTTGCAGGCAGCAGTGGGAAAACGGTTCTCTTCAAAGGACCTCCTTAGATATGGAAGCCTGAGCAGATCCTGAAAGTGTCGCTCACCTCAAAACGAAAATTGCCCGGTCCCCACCATGCTGTTGGGAGGGGCCAACAATGGATTGCCAATGGAGTCCATTGGGCTCCGCTGCAGCCATTCATGTTATGAACTATCCCTTCAATGCTGATACTTTTTTCCCCCCATTTTCTTTTTTGGGCAAATGATGGATCCTGGAAGATTTGAGACATCACAGCTTTTTGATTCTCCCAAATACAGCATCTGAGAGACTTTTTTTTTCGCTGGCTGATGCTTTTCTTTCCTTTTCTTTGCGTTGCCAAAAAGTATGGAAGTTGTCAATTTTCAGCAGGTCTATTTTTAAGGTGTATACATTTGCATCCAAGATATCTAAGGAGAAAATATGTCATTTTATTTTTAGATATTGTTTATATCAGATGCTTCCCAATCTGGCAGTTTCCGTCAGAATAGCTGCCACAGCTGCAGCAGTAAACAGTGGCTCGAACATGGCAAAATTGTCATTTTTAGACAGAGTTCCAACACGATATGTTCTGGAATAGTTATCACACTGTATAAATCCTGTGTGGTCTGCAGCTAAATATTATGTTAGAAATGTAAAAGGGAGATTATCATTCAAAATGCAGCTAAAACTCCTGTGTCTCCTTATCAGGAAATATGAAACAATAGGAATGTGACACAGAAAAATGAATCTTGAGTGAAACCCACACGGCGCTGGCAGGCTGGCAGATGGTCGGCGAGTAAAACTAAAATATTTTTTATGAGGTGCCTTGAAAATAAAGATTATTTACGCGTACCTGTGCCTGTCCCGAGGAGACGTTCAAATAAAAAGAAAACAGATGACTTTGTGCATCTGCTGCTTTCTAATTTTAAGAGCTATTAATCTCTCTCCACTCTCTCCTGCCTCCTTCCTTCCCTCCCAGCGGCTCGTCGGGCACTCGGCCACCTCGGCTGCTGTTTAGCTCCTGAGCAGGAGTTCATCGAGGTGAGCACTCGCCACTGTTCTCCTGCTTTAAACATCTGCCAGATTATGTGTTTATGCTGAGCTGATCGTTGTATGCTCAGCTTTGCATCCAATTTGATTGTTTATCACAACTCTCAACCTGCAGAGAGCGTTTTCCCTGAACGCTCGGGTCTGTCCGGGTTCCCGATCGGACGTTTTTATCGCTTCGGGGGGGGAGTCGCTGAGGTGAGGGAGCTGTTCCACTGCCTCTCAATCACTTTGCATGTTTGGACTCTATAAACGTACGTCAGCACCACAAGTGTTTTGTTTGCGCTCTTACCAGAGATCTAAAGTTTGATTAACTCTTTTGATATTTGAAATGAAACAAACACGTTGTTGCTGTTGCCTGTGGTTGCCTTGCATCCAAAAAATACCCAGTAATGAGGAAACGGTGATATTCACTGAGCACATTTTGCAGTTATTTGGCTTCAGAAAGCTTCAGAGAGAGCCCAGAATTAGATTTCCGTGCTTGGATGTGTAAGAAGTCATAAGAAAGGAGAGGAAATGTGATTTTCTCAGCTTAAGCACCCCAAGTATCAAAGTAAACTTTGAAACAAGCAACTCTAGGGGAAAAAATCCGGGGCTAGCTGGTTCCAAAAAAAAAAGCAAAATAAGTATTTTTATACTAGAAAAATGCAATCCAGCTCTCAAAGCCACACCATGCACCTATTTTATCGTAAATAGTGAAATGGGTCAACAACACGCACACCACCATTTGTGTCCTCCACCAGCTCGTTGCTTTAAATGCCATATGTTGTTTCACATGAATATAGTTTTGACCAATTCCTCTTTCCAGGTGCGCTGTCCACCATGTCGGTGCTGAGGAAGGAGATGGAGAAGTACCGGGACGTAGACGAGGACGAGCTGCTGAACAAACTCTCCGAGGAAGAGCTGCAGCGATTAGAGGATGAGTTAGAGGAGCTGGACCCCGACGTAAGTTTACAATATGAAGTCGGTAAGGAGGTGTTTGTGCCAGGATGTTGATGCCATCGGAGAGTTATGGAAGCGTAGGGGCGTAATGGCCCGACGCACTACACTAAAGCTCAGGTTAGCTTAGCGTTGGGCTTTCGTTTGCAGTATCCCTCCACTGGTGTCACGTGACACCGCAGCTATTTGTCATGTTTTTAGGTTGCTCTGCAGTGACTGCATCACTTCTACTAATGTTTAGCGTCTGTTACTTTTTTTTATGGCGTGTTTATTTCTGCGCTTGCTGCGTCCATCGCCAGTTTCCCGTCCTGTGTGATGGATTAGGGGGGGTGGTGGTGACAGCAGCTGTAAGAGTTCCCCCTCCTCAATGCCAAAGGGATGACTGGAAGGATAGAATCTGTGTGAGTGTGTGTGTGCGTGTGTGTGTGTGTGTGAGAGACCAATGCCAGCACCAACTGCCTCTCAGGGACTCTGATGACGTACGCAGAAGAAACAGTAAAAGACAGAGTGTGCGTTCTTACCTTGTTTGTGCCTGTTTGTGAGAGTCCCAGCTTACGCACATTTAAGTGGCTGTTTGGTTTGAAAAAAAAGATACATTTAAGATAGCAGGAACTTCCCAGCGAGATTGCCCACGTGTGTTCTGGCACATAGTGTCATTTTAGAATGACAAACCTGATCGTGAAGATGAAAAAATGTCCCATCAGACATCATTGTGGATATGAGCACAGATCGTCTCGCTTGCCAGTTTAATAGATAAGTAAACGCACATGTTCAGTTCACAGGAATGTTTTTAATACTGTGAAAGTAGAGCATGTTCATGAAGCGTAGATGTCAAGGGAAATTTGTAAATGTTATGTTAAGATAAAAATGTGCAAATGTTTAAAATATGCCTGCAGAAGATTCCAATTATCTCTCCATTAATCTTTCGTTGAATAAATACAGACACCTCTAGTATAGTGTGTCAGGATATCTGCTTTCGCCATATCTGGGTGTACCTAATAAATTGGCAGAGTTCTATACAGCGTCTGTTCCCAGAGACTGGGTCACCACCCAGCGGGACGGGGGTCGGCAAAGATTTTATTTAGGTCATCAATTATATTTAGAGAAGTCTTTTATTTTAACTTTATAACCATAGTGCACCTCTCGGCCACTGGAGGGCGCTTGTTTTAGTTTTAGTATAAATTGATCAAGTAATCACACTTGTTATAAAATAATGAGATGTAAGAACTGTATTTCACATCTTAGATACACTGCCCTCTTGTGGCTAGTGAAAAAATGCAATTTATTAAATGGGATTGAGAGAAAGAACAGAGAGGGGAGAGGAAAGGGGAGCGGAGCGGGCGGCAGACAGCGTCTCATAATGGTAAAAATAACAGGCGCTGTTATCTGCAGCTGATGTAACTGTGTGTTATAAACAGCTTGGCGGCGATGGTGTGATGAACCCCCGGCTTTACTCTAAACACTCCCAAGAAACACTGCCGATGTCACGAATGAGAGCCTCTCGGGGCCAAAAGAGCGCTGTAAAAAATGCATTCCGACTATGTAAAACCGTCCCCTTATGTGTGAGAAACTAGTTTTTTGGTTGGCTAATCTCATTCTAACGAGGGTGGTGGTGTGTGTGTGTGTGTGTGGGGTGGTGGGATTAAAGAGAGCGGCTGATGAATAAGAGTGAGCGGCGAAGAACGAGCGCTATGAGACGAGAGCGGCATCTGAGTGCTGAGAGCACGGATAAGATACGGAGCTATAAGTAGCGCTTCTGAGAGCTTGATTTTCAATGTTGCACTCGGGGTTAAAAATAACACGGCGAAGCGGCAAAGCACTGTTTAATTTCTGTGTGTGTGTGTGTGTGTGCTGGAGTATAGATAGGAGCTGATGTGGGAGTTACATTAGCCAAAAACCTCTCCGTCTCCTGCGTACAAACCCTCCAAAAGTCCTTAAACATCTGCGAAATGTGTGGAAAAATGCAGCTTTGTGTGCACAGTCTCTGAGTAACACAAGCAGCTTGTCAAGAAATTCCATGTTTGTTTCAATTCCTTCAGTAACAATCACTTTCGGTTTGTTTTTATTTTATCCCCATGGATAGCTGATGATGTCACATGTTACATCACGGGCATTATACAACTATACCGCTATCGGTGTCCTGATTTCTGAAATCATTCAAGGTTTCTGCACATCGAGTAAATAGGGATATTCAGTCGCCCAGATTCACCAAATATGCTAAAGTCTGGGGTGTTTTTCGTATCTCATCAGAAACATTATAATCAAAGCCACAGAAAAAAAATAAAAAAAATAACATGGCTTATTCCGAAATTGTCTCTTCTTCTGTGGTGCTGCTGGATCGTCCAGGACTTTAAAGTCTTTAGGCAATAAAGTCTGAGCTCTATTCTAAGCATGTATAATCTGTCTGCTATACTCGGAAGAAGGAAATGAGACATGTTGGGACAAGACAATGAGCCGTGCTAGCAGCTCTGTGTGTGTGTGCGCGTGTGTGTGTGTGTGTTATATTTAGTCACAGCACATTTGAGCGACACGCTGTAAGTCGGTCAGCTAACATGAGGCACTGACTTTGCTAATATGCCGCTGACCCTCCACTGTTCCCAGTCCTTCCGCCGCCGGAAGCCATCAGTGCTTTAAACATGTTTTCTTACCAAAGTTGAGCTGCACTGGTTGCAAAAAGAAGTCCAATTATGAAGAGATTTCACTTTTATATTTTTTTATTACAATAATCAACAACATATTGAGTGCTTTTCTGAGTAAAATTTACACCGTTGCTCAACGTGATTAGTTATTCCTGTTGATTTGGACGTAAACAATATTAAAATCAGACAAATATAAATGGCGGTATCCTGGTTATAGGCCTTGGGGTACTCCTCCAACAGGCTCTCCTCTTTGATAACACGATTCCCGCTCGTCCTTGTCTAGAACGCACTGCTGCCGGCCGGGATGAGGCAGAAGGACCAGACCAAGAAGTCTCCAACGGGAACGTTCCAGAGGGACAACCTGCTGGCCCACCTGGAGAAGCAGGCCAAGGAGCACCCGGACCGCGAGGACCTGGTGCCTTTCACCGGAGAGAAGAGAGGTGAGCGCTTAACGCACATCCGCAACAAGCACTCACATGAAACACAGGAGTAAAGGATGGTGGGTTTTCCAATGTAGTAGGTAACTTCAGGTATCACACACACACACACCTTACAGGGCCATTTACTGCAAAGTCAAGCCCCCCATGACGTGTCGCCCGCCGGCCGGCACCAACACGGGAGGTGTTAGGGATGGTGAGAGATACCAGACGCGTCAGTGTGAAATTCTAGAAGGTCTGGCTGCCGTCACTTGGCCCTCTGCTGCTGCCTGCTATCACAGTCAAGGTGCCATTGAGCAAGGCATGAAACTTTTAAAAAAATTTGTTTTAGACTGTGTCTTCCACTTTGTTGGCAGCCGCTCCATGCTGCCCGTCCCCCAACCCCNNNNCCCCCCCCCCAACCCCCCCCCTTTCCTTCTCCCTCTTGCACTCCGGCGTTTACTTGCAGGAATGAGAGATATTTCCAACGGTGCGTCTTTAAATTTGCCCCCCCGACGTGGCGACAGCAGCTCCGTAAGACGGGTCAGACATGAAGGAATACTCAGCTGTTAACGGAGCAGGTGGTGTCTCACCCCACGTCAGTGTTTACATTCTCCACACGCACGCAGACACACTCACACACACACACACACACTCACACACGCACACACACACACACACACACACACGCACGTCTGCAGCACAGGATGGACCATATTTCAACTTCTTTAACAAGACGCTGGCTGTCACTCTGTTTGCTCGTGCTGAGTGACAGTGGAAATGTTTTTCTTTTGCCCACGTCGGGGTGAAAGGTGGGCGTGTTTTGTGTCTGAGTGGCGTCCATGTAGCCGATGGCGATCGAGGCTGATTGCTGCCATTTTGAGACGACCAGCATCAACCAACTTCAACTGTTTCCCAATTTCATTGTCAGGAAATGGTCTTTTCAATTCTAATTTATGGTACCGGGTTCCATTTTCCACTTTTCAGTCCAGCTAATAATAAAAGATCAATATTAAACCCCCAAATTCTTCAAATTGGGGGGGTTGACTAGAAATGAGGCAAGAAATGAACAAGAAGCAAACCTGCTGCCGTCCATCAGCTGTAAAAATGTATTTGGCGTTGTGTTGCTCTCCAGGAAGCTGAAAGTGATTTAGAATTGAATGTGTTTGTTGAATCCGTCCAATCACGTCGCAGGTAAGGCCTGGGTGCCGAAAAAGCGGGTGGACCCCATCATGGAGAACGTAACTCTGGAGCCGGAGCTGGAGGAAGCCCTGTCCAGTGCCACTGATGCTGAACTCTGTGATATTGCAGGTAACACACACACACACACACACATTTTTTGTCTTTTTTTTTCTAAGATAAATATATATATATGTATGTACACACACGAGTTTCAAGTGGATTTTCTGTTCCCACATGTCTAATTTTCACCAGATACTTTGTGTTACTGATACCGTTTCATCTAATTTTGGCTTCACCTCCATCTTCTCACTAATCAGAGTAAACACATCACAGCCTCCTTCGACTTGTCCTGGATAATCAACCTCCTCTGGGTCTAACTCTTTTCCATCTCCTCCAGTGCTCTTTCCATCCTCCCACCGNNCCCTCCCTCCATCCCTCCATATCTGTTGGATCACTCTGTCTGTTAGCTGAACACCATCCAGGGTACATGAAGATTGCACCGTGTTTGCATGAGAAGAACGCAGATCTGACATTGTTTAAGTTGTCAGAGTGTATCCATGCACGCTGAATCTTGCTATTTGCATGTGCAGATGTTCCAGCTGTTTAAGGGAGAGGAGACCTTTGCTTGAGTTTACCCAGCACTTTTTGAGCTCGTTGTTTCTGCGGTTTAAGGGTAATTCCGTTGTTTTTCCATGTTGGTTTGATGTCTACATGCACAATTGGGGCAAGAATGTTTGGAATCGGGCCAGTAGCGCACAAGAGCACCATAACCGGCAACGGTGAAACAGCTGCACAGTAATCCAATTAGGCACCTACATCAAATCAAATTTGTCAACTCAAAGTGCTTATTTTTTGCCAGACAAGCTCAGATTGTTATTTGACAGCAATTTAAGTGTCTATAAGATTGTAAAAAAAAAATGCAATGTTACTTTTATTTTCACTGAAGAAAAAAAAACAATATGAATGTTGATATATGTAAAAGTTTTGGCTAAAAATCAATTTTAAGTGCAACAGTGTGCAGTATATCTTTGAAATTGGCTTTTTACCTCCTTAATGAACTGAAGTGATGCAGAAATGGCTGCGTAATTAGTCAGAAAGGTTTATTTTGGCACAGTTTGATATTTTCATAAAGTCAAATTTCAGAAACAGACTTTGAAGTGATCACACTGTCCTAAAGAAGCGTATAGACTGGGGCTCAATTCAAATATATTGGCCATATGTTACAAAGTGAGGGATATTTCCAGAGCATGTGACTGTGAAGTTGTCAGAGGTAACCCCCAACCTCCCCCCTCCCCCGCCTGCCCCAGCACGACATAGAGCAGCACGCTCGCCGGTGTCCCGTAACTGTTTATATCTCAGCAGAGACAGTCTGTCCTGCTCCTCTCCGGGTCTCCTACAAACACGAGACGACGGCGCTCCCTAAATCACTTCCTTTATATCGTCTACAAAGGCCGGCTCCAAAGCTCTCGGCTGCCAGCGCATAAGTGCCTTTGAATCCCCAGATCACACGATGACGCAGCGCGGCACTGTTCTCCGGCCAGCCGAAAGAGGGCAGGAACGTCGGCCATCTGAAACCGGCCTCGCCAAAAAAAAAAAAAAACCCTGCTTGATTGGTGCAACTGATGCAGTTTGACTCTTTGTGTGTTTCTGCACGGTGCTCAGCTGAACATCTGCGTGTGATTCTGCCGTTGCCCGTCTTCTTGTCTTTTCTTCCGTCTGACCCGTCTTTCATTCCCTCCATTCTTTCCAAGCTGACTGTGTCTCCTCACTGTCTTGCAGCCATCCTGGGTATGCACACGCTGATGAGTAACCAGCAGTACTATGAAGCTCTGGCCAGTAGCACCATCGTCAACAAGCAAGGCCTCAACAGTACGTGGACCTGCAACACTTTCACCCACACTCATTAAAAGACCACAACTCCATAATTGAAGAAAAAAAAAGGGATGCGGCTGAGTTTTGTCATGGCGTGAAGGAAAGGTTATTTGCTAAGAAGGGACGGTTGGGTTGACTAATGACTTATATTTCAATTATATTTTACATTCAGTTCAAATTGTGGGTGGATTCTTGAGTAGTCCAAAGGTCGAATGGTAAAAAAATAATAAGAAAATACATTTCAGATGTTCTGATTTTGCCCTTTTTCATTTTATTTTATTCGTTATTATTTTATTTTGTTTTTTATTTGACAATAAACACATTTAACATCTCGTAAACTGTCAAAAAAAAAAAAACAATCCAGCAATTAAAATCCTCTTGTCCAAGGGGTTTCCCAACTTCTGCCTACAGCTGTACACGTGTTACACTGGTTTCAGATAAGTACAGTGATGCTAGACCTTATAAAGTGCAGAGTTCAGCTCACTCGCCAGTGGAAAAAAACAACCTAAATGGGCGCCAAACACAGTAAAACCTTCACAACAACAGAGCCCCGATTTGACGAAACCTACCAAACACGCAAGTGGTGTTCTCTTGCTTTCTGCGCTGGTTCCAGGAGGAGTCAAGTAAAAGTTCCCTGAAATACAGCAGATTGCTCGGCTTTTGAGTTTTTTTTTTTGCTTTTTATTTTTTTGAAAATAATCGCCTCATCGAAGAAAAATGCTGAGGCAAGTTGGCTTGGACGGCGGCCAGGTGACGTGATCTCACCTCGGCAGAATGTTGCTTTATTTGACCAAAGATAACGGGCTCTACTTACGAATATAGATGCACACATTCAGAGCAAACACGGCTCCCCCGATAGCAGTGATTCATATTTACCTTTCATCTTAAACTACACATGGCTCGGTCACGCTCTGATTACTGATACTCCCAGTCCCCAGAGGCGTACACACACACATGCACACACACACACCCACGCACAGCCCTCGCTTTATTTTGCACGCTGCCTCATTCTACACATTCCCCCTCCAGCAATAAATAGAGAAAGAGAGCGCCGGCACATCGCTTCCAAATATGACCGGCTCTCTGACCCACATGCTGACATCTGTCATCTTGTTTCCACCTCTAATTCACGGGCCAGCGCTCAGACAACGCGCTAAATGTAAATCTTTTTCCAAATCATTTCCATTGTCTGGGATGAAAACAATGAGGAGAGACATTTCAATCTTTTGTGGCACAATATTCCCGTAGCTGCACACACTCCCGACCTAAATAAAACACCCACAGACTTGATGTTTTTTAATTGTGTTGTTGAAGCCTCGGAGGAATTTCAGTTTCAGGGGCTCCCAATCAGGAGCGATAATTCAATGTGATCGCCGTCTGTGGGAAAAGGTTTCCCATGAATGATATAGAATGCCGTGTTTTGTTTGGCAGAGGCGTTTGATGCTCCACCATAGATTGAAGTAGCCGCAGAAAATATTAGCTCGCTGTCTCGTAAAATAGCCGAGTCTTAAAAGACTCGATCTGTCAGTCAGGAAATGTATGACCTCGGGGTAAGACAACACGTGCTCTTAATGAGTGTGTTGTTCCCACACTGGGAAGCCCTAAATCTAAAGTCCTTCTATGTATGTGTGGCTGCCACTGTGTGTTAGGTGTGATCCAGTGCACCCAGTATAAACCAGTGCCCGATGAGGAGCCAAACGCCACTGACGTCGAGGAAACTCTGACGAGAATGAAGAGGAACGACCCCGACCTGGTGGAGGTCAACCTCAACAACATCAAGGTGCGACTTCCGCCACGTTTTTTACCATTAAAACTCTTATTTAATCTTTTTTGTATGTTTTACCATTGGTTATCAACTCAAAACCTTTCACTTTTCAACTCAAACTGCTTAAGTTTGAAGATACTTTGTGAATTATAATGACATTTTGGAACATTAAACAAGCTGCAATGGTGCTCTTCTCCACACAGAACATCCCCATCCCGACTCTAAAGGCGTACGCCGATGCTCTGAAGAAGAACACGGTGGTGGAGAGGTTCAGCATCGTAGGAACCAGAAGCAACGACCCCGTAGCGTTTGTGAGTGTCTCCACAAAGAGGAAAAATGCTGAGGATTTAATGAAACGGTTAGAGAGACCTTTTTTCATGTCGAGGCAGCCAGCGTATCCATTTCATTAATCGCTGAAGATAATTTGCCCGTCAAGCACGTTTTCATATTGGCTTTACGTGCAAGTTCCCTTTTCAAGAGAAAGTCCACGGCAGAGTCCGTTCGCACCGTGCGGCGTCGGGCCTCATTTCCATATCATTTCCATAACACTGGGCAAATTTGAGCGGCGTATTGAAGTCTTGAAGGCGGCCGGAGCGCCGGGTTGACTTTGCACAGAGAGATTAAAGACACATAGAGCCGCAGTCTTTACCTTGGAATGTGACAAAGAGATCTCGGCTCAAGTTTGGCCGACGGAAGGTTGAGGGGAAAAAGTTTTAAATCAACCTTGAGTCGAGGTAATTTGTGTAGCGTTGGGTAATCTCTCTCCAACTTTTTCTTTGACTATCTCGGGCTTTAATGACCCGCGCTTTGGCAGGGAGAGCCGCCGCAAATTGGCTTAAAAGCAGGAGAAGTGAAACGAGGATAAATGGCACGTGTGTGTATGTGTGTCTGTGTGTGTGTGTGTGTGTGTGTGTGTGTGTGTGTGTATATATGTGTGTGTTTTCTCAGGCCCTGGCAGAGATGCTGAAGGTGAACACGACGCTGAAGAGCCTGAACGTGGAGTCCAACTTCATCACGGGGACTGGAATCCTGGCGCTCATCGAGTCGCTGCAGAACAACACCGCGCTACTAGAGCTCAAGATAGACAATCAGGTACCTACTTCAAACACACACACACACACACACACACACACGCTCAACAAGAATGTGAGAGTGTGTCTCGTAGTCTAGAAACCCACCTCGCATTAATGCATCGTGATGTGCCACCGCATGAATTTACATCTATGACTCTCTGCTCAGTCGGCTTCTCCCGGATTTCTTCTTCTTCTGTTTTGCTCGACTGATGAATGGATTTATTGATCACACCAGGGATTGTTCTCCACAAAAAAAAAAGGGTCCCAAAACCCACTCTAATACATGCAGCGGATTAGCATTTATGCAGCGGATCAGCATATATACATAGATTCAACGTTATCGTCATTGCAGAGGTCACAGTTACAAGGCAAGAACATGTAGGAATGGAAACAAAGCAAACCTGTGACACAAATAATGAATTGTCTTTGTGTCGAGGAGGTTTCAAGGTGATGGTAATGTGTGGCCTCCTCGCCTGTGGAACCTCAGAATAAAACTGTCCTCATTCGTGGTTGCCAAGGTTGCAAACATCTGTCATGCTGCTCAGTTTGCTGTTTTTGGAAGCAATGTAGAGCTCCATTTGTCTGTCAGCTCCTCTGATGTTTGTTTATGTCTCTCCTGCCTCACCTCCTCCTCCTCCTTCTCTCCTTCCTCCTCCTCTCCTCTCCTCTCCTCTGCAGAGCCAGCCTCTGGGCAACAAAGTGGAAATGGAAATAGCCAGCATGCTGGAGAAAAACACCACGCTCTTGAAGTTCGGCTACCATTTCACCCAG
This sequence comes from Mullus surmuletus, assembly GCA_903171835.1. Classification (NCBI taxonomy): domain Eukaryota; kingdom Metazoa; phylum Chordata; class Actinopteri; order Syngnathiformes; family Mullidae; genus Mullus; species Mullus surmuletus. The sequence continues at coordinate 368,066 of CAESWR010000210.1, read as the reverse complement.
CAGGGCCCGCGCCTCCGCGGCTCCAACGCCATGATGAACAACAACGACCTTGGTGGGCCTTTGACACACACTCACTCATACACACACACACACCCACACATGCATGCGATGGACTCGGGTGCTCAAAAACACGCACACCACTGGGAGAACCGTGACAAAAGTTCATTCAAACCCATATCGTCTCTGCACAGATTGCAGCAGATGATGGACCGGCCTCACAATGCCGCTTATGTAACATGCCGTGTTGCACTTGGCAGCGGCGAGTCGCTGACATGCATCAGCGCCGACACTTTATCTCCACTCTATCTGCTTGGGTTCGACTTCAATTAGACCCCTAATAGAAGAATGCCGGTGATATCATCGGGCCGGTGACTCAGAAGTGCGTCCAGAGAGCCCCGGCTGAACCATAACACAGCCTTCCTGCGTTATGACATCAGCGCCAAGAAAAGAGAGCGTGCGAGTCCGGTCGAGCTCCTGGAGAGAAACGCTCCTGCCCATGCAGCCGTTAAATTTAGGGGGGCTGACGACCGGGGCCTGGCAGAGGTCTGAGTACGACTCATTAGAGCCGGCCGGAGAAGTCTTCTGAGGACACCTGATGAGGCCGCTCCATGTCGGATCATGCAATTACTACCACGATGAAGATGACTGCAATGAGGCATCTGCTCTTTTTGGCAACTATAGGTAGATAGATGTAGAGATGCATGCATGGATGGATGATGGATGGGTGGAAGAATGGGGGTAGGTAGATGCATGGTAGGTAGGTAGATATGTAGGTACATTCTTGGTAGGTTGGTAGGAAGGGATAGGTAGATGCAAGGGTAGGAAGATGCATGGTTGGTTTGTAGGTAGGTAGGTAGAGGTAGAGAGATCCATGATAGATGGGTAGTTAGGTAGGTAGAGGTAGATAGATCTATGATAGGTAGATCCACGGTAGATAGGTAGAGGTAGGTAGATCCATGATAGTTGGGTAGGTAGGTAGATGTAGGTAGATGCAGGGTGGGTAGGTAGGTAGATAGATAGATGGATGGATAGAAGTTATACACAGACATGATAATTAGTAGTAATTGACCCCTGTCATTCACATGCAGCTAAACCCCACCATGCCTCATTTAACTGTTTTCTTATCCTCCAAGTTTAATTTTTCATTTTTTGTAGGTTTGCTTTTCACTACTTCCACTTCCCCGTAAATGAACGGTTGCCGTGAGGACAGTCAGCCTGAGCTGCTGCTTCACTTTGATCTACACTCTGCAGTTACTCCTCCATATGTTTTTTTTTTTTCTTTTCATGACACCTTTGAGTGTTTGTATTTTTCGCACTCCTTTCTACTTCTGAAATGTCTAATTTATACGAAGGCGCTGTTTGAGGCGATGACTAAAAATCCCCTTTTCATGTGATATCTTTTTTCTGTTCTCACCTCTTATCGCAGGTTGATCAGGGTGGATTATGGGTAGTTTGTCTTTCATGTCTTTTGAAACCTGATGTCTTCCGTGTATGTCTTACCGTCTCCATCCGCTCC
>CAESWR010000210.1:309916-323922 GCA_903171835.1 Mullus surmuletus | reverse complement strand
ACTGGCCACTCCCCCCGGCAGATGAGCCCGCCCCCCTTTCCCTCCGTTGAATCACCGAGCGGCCGCCATTGTTTATTCGGCAAACCGTCGCTAACAAACATGGCGGTGGTAGGAACGAAGCCAAGGCGCCGCCGTGTCGTTGGCTGCATCAGCGAGCACCAAAGTATGTTTTTACTTCCTTCAGCTGAACCTCTTTGGACCCGACGGCTATTTATACTGGAAATGATCCAACAGAACTCGGCGTGGAGTGGGCGTGGCCACACACAGCTCACTGACATTTAAAGGTACAGGCACAGAAACGGCCCGTTCGCAGGAGAGCTCATAGAGACACTTTTAGACTGGCTGGAATTAAGAACCAAAGCTGAATTAACGGGAAAAAAACGTTTAAAATAATGTTTTTGGAGCTCTGGAAACTAAATGAAATTGTGTCAAATCCCTCATAGAAGGAGGCGTTTAAAGTTCATGACATCACACGATCGTGACCTGATGTATCGATAATCGATTGAGGCTCCCGTAGCTTTGGCAGTGTTGCAGCCGTGTTGGTGTGTGGCTTGTGTTGTGTTAATCACGGCTGGTTGGTGGCATGAGATAAGTAGGTGCTGGGCTGCGGTTGGGGGGGTGTGGGGGGGTGTGGCCCCCTGAAAGAATGCTGCTCATCCTGCCCGTGGCATTTTAAAACAAAGACTCTGACAGAACAGTTGCTCAGTGAGCTCCGTCAGTCCCATGTTCATTTTCTGATCATCTTCTCCATACACACTCTTTGATATATTTATGTCCTGCACTCTTTGTTCTGCTTCCTCTCGCCTTGTGGCGTTCGCCTCCTTCCTCTCTAACCTCAGTCCCTCAAATACTCTGGTGCCTGTCAATGTTTCCTTAGCAACAAGGTGGTTCAACGGTATAACCACACATAGACTTTTAATTCTATACACACGCACACTTAACTTTACAGAAGTTTCTAGAAGACACACTTCCTGAAATGCTTTCTTACCTCTGAAGGACATTAGATGGCACTATCATGACACCTGTGATACACCTTCGTAGTCTAATATGTTTGAACTTCAAGCAAGGATCTTATATCTTTTTTTTCTTTTTATGATGTGGGATTATTATCTTCGTCACACCCTTGTCGCAGATATTTGGGCCAAAGGTCAGAATTGCAAAAAGTGAGAGGCGGTTGTCAATATGCCAAGCTGTAAATCATTGAGCTAAAATAACGTGCTGTTAATATTTTATTTAAGATACATGCATGCATTGTCCATAATTAATTTGAATGATTATCGCACAAGGAAGCAAAGCCACGTCCTCAGGTTTGAGTTTCCCTCGGCGGCCTCCCGAGAGGCAAACCAGCTTTTCCCACATCAGCGCTTGGCCAGCTTTAATGTGACATTATCTGTGTCCTTTGTGAACCAGGATGTCCCAACTGTGTCAACATCAAACGTCGTTTACTCTGTCCACACTCGCCCACGGAGCCGGCGTCATAGAGACGCTTGCCATTCCCTTATGTCAAATAAAGCTCTGCATGTGTCCTAACTTTTCAATATTATGCAGGGGACCTTAAGTTTGGATTTTGACCTTAGTTTTGTGATTTTATTCATCTTTGACACCCGGCTTTGTGGTTAAACTCCCCTTGGCAACTCAGCGGCTGCCTGACAATGGGGGGGGGTTATACATGCAACCAATGCTCCCTCATTAGCTTAGTATGTCATCCAAAGATCCCTGACTTTTTACATTTGAGGGCAAATTTGGTCGTTCACCAATAAGTCTCTTGCACACCATTCAAGTCTGTACACTGTAACTTGGTGTCTTCTGTGACCTTCACCTCCCCCCAGACCAGCTGCAACATCTGCATCTCATTGGTCCAAACACCCTGGGACGACCTCAGATGGACACATCTGAGGTCAGAGGTCCTGTTATAAAAGAAGACGAGGTTGTGTAATCAGTGCCGCCTCAGGGACCTGCGTAGCCCCCCCCCACCCTCTTCCTAGACTCCACACTCATTACGATGGAATGGGCGTCCTGTAAAAATAGCGTCTATGTTTGTTGTGATGCACAGATTAAGTCATCCTTGGTGTGAACTGGAATGTTAGAAGGAAGTAAGAGTGACGCCCGCGGCAGATGATCAAGATTCATTTTGGGTTCATTTGAATTGTGCGTTTGAACTGCAACGGCAATTCAAATTGCTCCCAACATGATGAGATAAAGGCTTTGGTTGTGTCTAATCCAAACCCACTGGTTTTTCCACACCAAAATTTAAGAGTTTAGTTGATCCAAACCAGTATTTTTAGTCAAAGGAGACTAGAATCCTGGTTCTAGGCGCTCAGGTGTCTGATGATGCTTTGGTCCTGGTTTTGTTGCTGACCAGTGTTTGGCCATGAATGACCTCTGTACGTCTGGTTACTGATAGAAACGCCGGAATATAAGTCTGGATGACCGTTTCCTGTCACTTCGTTGGAGATGAGTAATTTTTCAGAATTTCCATCTTGAATGTGTGCAGATTTGTTTCACACACCGAGCTGGACGACCCATAGAGACTCTGTGCAGCTGATGTGGCAAGATACTACATGCGCTCCAGGCTGACCGCACAGCCAATCGCGCGCCTGGATCCCAGACGAGCCCGCCCTCTCTCTCTGCCTGTCTCTCTCTCCGGCAGCCCCTCCCCCTGCTCTCCACCCTCCCTCTCTTCTGTTCTTCTCCTCCGCTGCCGGCCGCTGTGCTCATGCCCTCCTCTTTCCCCAATGCCTGCGCTCTGACAGAAACCGATAGATCAAACGAGCAGTGCGGTTGCGTAGTGGAGGATACACAGCGGATGGCAAAATATCCGGGTTCTGCGAGCAAAAACCCTCATGTGAGTCACACTGCATATTTTTTTCCTCTCTCTCTGTCTCTCCTTCCTGCTGCTTCTCCTCCGTCTTGTCTCTGCCTCTCTCTCATCCTCACCGTCCAGTCTCTCCATCTGTGCCTCCTGCCTCGTCATCCACGCTGCTTCCATTCCGCATGCGCCCCTTCCCCCCACAGCACACGGCCGGCTGCTGATGCTGTCTTGTGATGCTTGAGTAGAAGTCATGGTTTTGCTGAATGAGAGTCAGGCTCAATCACACGGTCTACATGCGTGTGTGACTTATGAGAAGGAATGTTGGTGTTGATCTGAGTGTGTCACACCACCAGTACATGCAGTCCAAGAAAACTAGTTGGTTCTTTTTTTCCATTATAAGTCACATGATGGTGTGGCAGCCATCATCGCTTAAGAAAACTGCATTTCAGTTTCTTTTCAATGTTCTTTGTCTTTAAATCAAAGTTGCAGTTAGCCTTCTGAGTGTGCATGTCTGATACGAGCTGGGACAGGTGAGCTGAGGCTAATGTCAGAAGGGACTGTAACTGTCAGCTACCTTCCCCACAGGTGTGTCTTGCAACTGTCAAAGCCACATTGATTGGGTAATTATTCCCAGACAAGGAAGAAAAAAAGTTTGGAGCAGCATCAGAGAGAGCCAGCTGGTGATGCCTGATGGCTGAATTGTGCAGGGCCAATGACATTAAGCAGGCCTGTTCATTTAATTGTAACATAGCCAATGGCTCAGGGACTCATCAAAGGCGTGATGGGGAAGCATCCAGCTTTAGGGTGGAAGTTAACAGAGAGCCGACACCAGACTGGTGACTGGTCAACCTGCTCCGGTCTGTGGCACGTGACCGGAGAGCCTGTAGAACCAGTTGTCTTCAGAGAATACAGAAACAAAAAAAAAACTGGATATTAACAAAACTCTTAGCTGTTTGTTTCTTTGCCCCTTCCATAAACTTCTCATTCATGAGAATCCAAACCAAAAAAACTTCATTAAATTCTCATATTCTAAGTCGGAGCAGCATGTTGAGAGTGCCTGTGGTGTACCACTGATCCCTGGGAGGCTGGGCCGTGTACACTCTGCGTGAATCCCATCTTAAATTCCGCTTTTGCAATCTATGTTTTCCATCTGCTGGCAATTAGACGAGAAGTTTGTTTGGATTTATGACAATGCTCATAATTATTGCACATTTTTTTATTTTCAATGTCTCTGCTGTAATAAGTTTCATATTGTCCAAGTCTGTCGTAACCAGTGAAACCATGACCCTTATTCCATGTCAGTTTCTTATTAAACTGTGGAAACTGACACTGACAGGTTGCGATTCCCGCTCAAATTGGGTTAAGCTGCCTCTGCTAATCAACGGAAAAATACATGCATGTTTATATTCAGCACGAAATGTAATTCATCAGATTCATTTAGTGTAACCGTATAGAAAGCCTGTGGGTGTCAACACATCCTGTTACATGAAGTCAGACCAACAGTCAGATTAAATGCTGAACGTGAAACCAGCAAGTATTCATCTCTCTCACCATCTTCAATCGATAAGATGCTTGCCAAGTTTTTCAGATGACTAAACACGCTGCTATTTCACTCCTTCCCAATAAGCAGACACACCAGCTTTGTTCTATGGAATTCTAAATAAACTCAAAGGAGAGCAGGTCATGCGAGGGGAATGAAAAAACCTCAATTGTGTTTCTTTCATGAGGAAGAAGCTATTTTGTGAAGTGGAACCTCCAGAGTGTTGTTTTTAACTTGACAATGTGCCACATTGTGTTAAAAAAAAAAAATTGGGGCAGGCAGTGGCGGCCCTTCTAATTGGATGGCCGTTTGCTCTGCAGCTTGTTGTCACACAGGACACGTCGACATAATTGTTTCTCACAACCCGATTTGCATTTCTTGTCCTCACCCACCGACCGAGTGAGAGTCAGGGCAAAGTACAGGCAGGTGAGGTTCCTTCTAGTAACTATAAGACATGTGCTACAGCGCTGGAAAAGGAAGTGGCCACTCCACTGAGACAATGGGAAGACCTCCAGTGGATTTCCAGCAAACTTCCATGATCGAACACACAAAACAGATGTTGTTAAGATAATCAACAATAGGCTTTTAAAAAAAAAAAACAACAACAACATTAACTTAAGCGATCACAAGAGTAGAAGTGTGATCAGGATGTTGCTGGCTCTTTAAAGGGCCATTACGTAAGAAGGGGCAGACTTTTTGGTTTTTGCATGTGAACTTGAAAGTGGAAGGTGCAAGAACATTCTACAAGCCAATCACCTCGAATGACACGTTCGAGACCGGCCGCAAGGATTGACAGTGATGTGCGTCATTCGGATACTCACGACTTTATTCAGCAACACAATCACAACACCACGTGTTTCAGGGAGCTCCTCTCAGCCTGGCGCGGGATGAAGGGGGTCGATCTGGTCCGACCTGTTCAGGTGTGTGAAAACCACGTCGGTTGTGTTTCGCAGACAATAGGTGAGCGCTTCAGTGACTAACTTGATCCACATGGCGCTACTACCCCAGGTATTGATAGGAGGCGGGCTTCTACTGTGAAAGAAACGATATAATGCCCCGATCTTCGCGTTTGACCACATTCTTCACACATTATCTAATATTGGCCTTTCCGGTGGGTGGGATTCGGAGCCTTATCGACCTGAGGGAAACTTCCATTGCTGTCCCTTTTCCAGCCGATCGATACAGCAGGGTATCAGTTCCAGAGCAGTATTTAATTTAAGCTTTGCCAATCATAACTTTGAACAGTGTGGGTGGCTCAGTTGGTGCTGCCACGACATTGGAGAAAAAAAGCATCTTGCATTTTCTCATTACAATCACTGGAAACAAGAAAAACCTGCGAGGTGAACTTGATTCTCTGCTGAGGAGTCAGAATTATTCAGAGAACAAACGGCTCAAGCTGGCTTTATGGTGGCGGTCATGCACTCGCACCACGGTGGGATCACGGTTCTGGGGCGTTATTTGTTCATTCAGATGTCAATGACCCACACAGCACCAGCATGGAATTCTGCAAAGGAGTGAAATGCAGCTCGGTTGGTGGCCAAATCTAATCTTGGAGGACTGTTTTAAAAAAAAAAGAAAAGAAAAAGCAAGCACTCAATCCACTGTGGAATTTGAGGTGCCCGTGCTTTACAACATTTGGCTCAGTGTCGACTAACTCTGTGAATAGTGAAGGTACACAAGTGACACTTGGCTGTAGACTGTTGGAAGTTGGAGACAAGCAGTGTCACTTTTTCAACGGAGCTCAAAGGACACAAGGTATTTGAAATGACCTCTTGTTTCTTCTAGAGCCGCACTGCGTGTGTTGGTGATATCCAAATGTTTGATATTCGTGCCTCCAAAAATCATCATTCGGTTGGCCGCACTTGCACCAAAGACAGATTATTATGAAAAGCTAATTACGGTGATACTGTTTGATTTTTGATTTAGATTTTTTTTGCATACCAATAAACCACCCGCTTAAGTCATCAATCCATGCATCCATCAGGGGGAAAAAAAAGCTTTGGAATATTTTTCCCTGCTGACCTCTGACAGAGCTGCACTCGGTCAATGAATCCCGGCTGCTCAAAGCTTTCAACCAGGCAGGTCAGAAACCATGGTAACGAGTATATGAAACAGATGATGATTCAAAAGCCATCAAATTCATCGCTCACTGTTTTTTCCCCGACCTGATGTTGACCAACTAGCATCTTGTACGCGCTTCTTTTGGCATTTTCTTTGATGTGTAGTATTGCCGGCACTTCAGCTTAGCCAGACATTAGTGAGAGTTCCTCTTCCTGCCATGTGACCCGGCTGTGCGGGGTGCGAGTGCGAACCTTTGCCCCTGCGTGCACTGCGGCGTCGAGCATGTGTTCCACCTCTGTCAGACTGCATGTGTTTCTCTCTCTGTGAACATACGACACATTTTTTAGTCCAGTTTTTATTTTGTCTTCATGCTTCAGTATCAGAGTGTTTGGAAGGCCCATGTGAGTATGACCCGTGGCTGGGTTTGTACCGAGAATAAAAGGTTTTTTTTACACACTTTGAAACGCAAAATCGGGTCTCACCAGCTCTTCTCTTTGTTTTCCAGGAGCTGTATTATGTGAGAATGCAAAAGAGCAGAGAAAGGCTGAAGAGGAAAAAGATGGACGAACAGAATCAGGTGGGATTGTTTTCTTCTTTTGCTTGGAAACGAAAAGACAACTAAGGCACATTTCTGTACTGAAAAAGTCTGTGGGGGAAACTGATATTTCTCTTCCTGCAATTAAGGCAATTAATGTTTTGCGTAGTAGTTTCAGTTCAGCTAACGTGGTGTCTGTGTGCAGTGCAAGAGGAAGCTGAGGGTGTGTGTGGCGACATGCAACAGAGCCGACTACTCCAAGCTTGCCCCCATCATGTTTGGGATCAAATCCCACCCCGAGGACTTTGACCTGGAAGTCGTGGTGCTCGGATCACATCTCATTGACGACTATGGGTGAGCATGACCTGAAGCCTTCGAATTCACTGCTTTTGGGTTTGTTTGTTGTTTAACATTTGAGCCGCCACAAAGCATCCCAAAGGACGCTGCTCACTCACGTCGTCCCTCCCTCCCTCCCTCCCACCCCGCAGGAACACGTTTCGCATGATCGAGCAGGACGACTTCGACATCAGCTCCAAGCTCCACACCATCGTGAGGGGCGAGGACGAGGCGGCCATGGTGGAGAGCGTGGGCCTGGCGCTGGTGAAGCTCCCCGACGTCCTGCAGAGGCTCCGCCCCGACATCCTGGTCATCCACGGCGACCGCTTTGACGCACTGGCTCTGGCGACGGCCGCTGCGCTCATGAACATCAGAATTCTTCACCTGGAAGGAGGAGAGGTGAGGAGGGGGAATATTAGTGTTTCACTTTTTATTGACCTATTTTTCCAATTTGCGTATGATTTGATGCCCTCATGTTAACCTTAACATTTCTAGTATAACTTTATTTCATCCATCTTCTGTTAGGGTGCACCTTTAGGTCCTGGCACTTTAATGTCTGTTTTCACTGGGACTTTGGAACTTTACTGTGTTTTTTCGTACTTTTTTGTACCAAATGTATTGTTTTTTCTTGCTTGTTTTGATGCCTTCATCTCAAAATCACCCATTTCTAGCAAATCGAATAGTGTGAAAAGTGATATATTGATTCGAATTTTCTCTCCCCACCAGGTGAGTGGTACAATCGACGACTCAATCCGCCATGCCATCACCAAACTGGCCCATTACCATGCCTGCTGCACACGCAGAGCAGAGCAGCACCTCATCGCCATGTGCGAGGATCACAGTCGCATCTTGCTGGCCGGCTGCCCGTCCTACGACAAGCTGCTGTCCAGCCAACACAGAGAAGACTACAGGGACATCATAAAGAGCTGGTTGGGTACGTTGGACCACGTTGTCGTACCTTTGGTGGGAGTCAGGCGTGGAAAATGTCTTGACTTGTTTATTTTCCCGTGCAGGTGATGTGCAGGATCAGGACTACATCGTGGCTCTGCAGCATCCCGTCACCACTGACATCCAGCATTCCATTAAGATCTACGGGCTAATGTTGGACGCCCTGATCTCCTTCGACAAGAAGACCCTCATCCTGTTCCCCAACATCGATGCTGGTCAGTAACCCGCACTGTGTTCAGATCAGTCCAAAATCCACACTTAAATAAACCGAGATGATTAAATCCACAATTCTTTGGCTGATTCCGCGCTAACAGGAAGCAAGGAGATGGTGCGCGTCATGAGGAGGAAGGGCATCGAGCAGCACCCCAACTTCCGAGCAATGAAGCACATTCCCTTCGAGCAGTTCATCCAGCTGGTGTGCCACGCCGGCTGCATGATCGGCAACAGCAGCTGCGGAGTGCGGGAGGCCGGGGCCTTCGGCACGCCGGTCATCAACCTGGGAACACGGCAAACAGGCCGCGAGACGGGTGAGCGGAGCGCAGAGCTGCACCCATTTCATCTTGGAGGAAGGAAGAGGGTGAAGCAGGAAATTGAATCAGGGCCCCTTCAGAGGAGAAGATCACATTTCGGCACAGACCTCTGTTCCTTCTCTCCCTCGGGCTTGTGCGATCTCTCTGCTATTGCCATCTAATACAGGCATAAAGCAACACAAATGGCTTTTTAAGAGCCGGTCTGTAGTACACTCGCAGATCTCATGCCGCTCTGCAGGCATTCACATCCACCCCCCACTGTCTGCTGTATTCCCGTATTACTCTGTGGTTAATCTGCTCTCATGTACCGTCTCTGGTGTCTGTGGTTGCTCTCCTTCCTCAGGTGAAAACGTCCTGCACGTGAGAGACGCCGACACTCACAACAAAATCTACCATGCTCTGCAGCTGCAATTCGGAAAGAGATACCCTTGGTGAGACCTTTTTTACTCCAGGTTTTGAATCATAAAAGAAGTGTAACGCTAGAATAACATAGGATTTTTAAAAAGCATACTAATGGAACCAATGCATTCTCGTGTCTCCTCAGTTCCAAAATTTATGGCGATGGAAACGCAGTGCCTCGTATCCTCAAGTTCCTAAACGCCATCGACCTGAACGAGCCGCTCCAGAAGAGCTTCTGTTTCCCGCCGCTGAAGGACTGCATCTCCCAGGACATCGACCACATCCTGGAGACGCAGAGCGCTCTGGCCATCGACCTGGGAGGGACCAACCTCCGGGTGGCCATCGTCTGCCTGAAGGTGAACCTTCCCCCTAGATCTGTGTTTGTTTGGATTCTGGTACCGAAGCTTTAAACCCCTCCTCTTTTTCCTCCTCCGTCGTCAATCCCAGGGTAAAATAGTGAAGAAATACTCTCAGCCGAATCCCAAATCCTTTGAGGCCCGGATGCAGCTCATATTGAAGATGTGTGCAGAAGCCAAGCGGGACGCCGTCACCCTCAACTGTAGAATACTGGGCGTTGGTAAGAAAACGCGTACAATTTGGAGAACTTGAAAATGCTCATCATGTATTTATTGAGAAGACGGCACCTCATCCACCGAAAATCCTTCGTCTGCGTCCCAGGAGTGTCGACGGGTGGCCGCGTGAACCCGCAGGAGGGCGTGGTTCTGCACTCCACCAAGCTCATCCAGGAGTGGTCCTCGGTGGACCTGAGGACCCCCATCTCGGACGCCCTCCACCTCCCCGTCTGGGTGGACAACGACGGCAACTGTGCGGCGCTGGCTGAGAGGAAGTTCGGTCAGGGCAAGGGAGTGGAGAACTTTGTCGCCGTCATCACAGGGACGGGTGAGTTTTTCCGGAGCGATTGCGTTGTTTTGACGCACGTGGGCGACATTTTTTAAATCCAAACCTTTGGCTCCGCGCAGGCATCGGAGGAGGCATCATCCATCACAACGAGCTGGTCCATGGCAGCACCTTCTGCGCCGCCGAGCTGGGTCACATCATGGTGTCGCTGGACGGGCCCGAGTGCTCGTGTGGCAGCAGAGGATGCATCGAGGCCTACGCGTCCGGCCTGGCCCTGCAGAGGGAGGCCAAGAGACTGAACGATGGTGAGTGTTTACTCTCTGGGTGTGTTTCAACATCCTGTTCTCTTCGCTCTTTGTCATTGTGTGCTCTGGAAGACAAAGGATTACAGGAATAAGAAAGACCGGGTGGAACTGAGTATTTATGAAGGACTTTGCTGATTTCTGCGTTGCGATGCACAGTGTATATGCAGTGAGATACAGGATATTGTCAAAAATAGGTCCCTTATTAGTTCTGTATCACTCATAAAAGTACCATCAAATCTGTGACATCTGTTAAGACAGTGCTATAAAAGTGAAAACTTTGAATAATGAGATAACTATTTCTGTGGAATCCTGTCTGTCCTCAACCCCAGCTTTGAGGACACGGTCAGCATGAACAAATAAAAGCTGTTGAATTACTGGCAGGGAGAAAAAAAACAGGTTGACATTCATCCAGGTCCCGTTGCATAAGAATCTGCAAGCCAAGAATGACTGCTGTACATCCCCCATCTGCTTTATTCAGTAAACTCAGTCCTTTTATCACATATATTTCAACACCTGTTCCATAGATTGAAGTTGGTAGTAATTTAAAAGTGCCACATGGTGGCAGCAGGCACTTTGAAGTGACAGATGGGAGCAGCGTCGCTCATGGTTTTAATTTATTTGCGTTAGCAGCGTCGAGAAGTTGCACCATTAACGTGTGTACGTGTTTGTCTATCAGAGGACCTTCTGAAAGTGGACGGGATGGACATGAAGCTCCCGGAACTGGTGACAGGTGCTCACCTCATCAACGCAGCCAGACTGGGGAACTCCAAAGCTGAGGCTGTTCTCAACAGAGGTTGGAGACTGAAGCACTCATACACACACACACACAGATAGTAGTGACACTGTACGCATTTCTCTCTCCTTTGACACCATCAGAAGATCTAATTGTCTCTTTCTCCGTCTCCTCCAGCTTCCTCAGCGCTGGGCGTGGGCATCATCAACATCCTCCACATCGTCAACCCCTCGCTGGTCATCCTGTCGGGCGTCCTGGCCTCGTACTACCAGGCCCCGGTGCAGCAGGTCATCTCACAGAGAGCCCTCTTCTCTGCTCAGAGCATCAAGGTGGTCACGTCAGACTTGGAAGAACCTGCTTTGCTTGGAGCTGCTAGCATGGTGCTCGACTACACGACCAGAAGGATCTATTGAATGATGCAGTCCAGGCTTCCTGACCTACGAAGGACCCGAACACCAGATTTAAACGCTTAAAGTAGCTCCTGCTCTGCCTAGTGAACGTATCTGAGGGTACATTTTGGAAGCTACAGTGGAATGTCAGAGTTTGGCACAAATGCCTTTTTCTATTTTTTATTTTATTTTATTTTATGTTTTTGTCTCTCCGCGTGGTGACGACCTTGCTGAAAGCATTTTTTGCTTTTGTTGTCTTCAGGCCACAAGTTGGCCAGATTCCAGCTTCATATGTGAAGCAGGGCCATTGCCCAGGCCAGAACACAATACCACTTTATTATCATTATTATTTCTTGTTTTAAACATTGGTGAAATGTTGAAGACTTCATTGCGAGTAACCATCGGCTCTACAATACGCTACAAAGCCATTTTAACACCGTAACGAACCCATACCAGGAAGTACCCGGACGGAGAGGATTAGAAAAGCTTGCGATAATCGAAAGCTTAATTCAGATGTGACCAAAATATTGCCAAAAGATGCTCTTGATGCTGCTTCTGTTATTCCGTCGCCTGCTCTCTGTCGTCATTTAAATCTTACATCGTGTTTTTTTTGTTGTTTTTTCAAGTTGTACGTCTGGGGATCTGAGAGTGACCATTAATGTATCATGTTACATTTCTATGTTTTCTTATAAATTAAATTATTTATGGTGTTGGGCGCTCTAAGAGCACGATGATTTATATAATTGGTGGTGTTGGAGGTGAAAGGGGACAGAAATGGTGCAATCAAAATCAGTGGAAAAACTGTACTGGCTTCTTGTAGAGAAATGTTTAATGAGTAGAGTTTAGAGTGTTTAATTAAGTCCTCTGGCTGCTGTGATAAAAGAGGAAACGTTTGCTCATATCAGATCTCTTCTACATTTCTACAAACCGGAAAGGATTTTGACTGATTTTGATGCAGGTATTCTTGATGCCTTCTACTGACATTTTATCTAAAAAAACAAACAACAATAATGTAAAGGTACGTGCTGTACTGTATTTTTTGCATTAATTTCTAATTTTATCGGTTTATGTTGGTCCAAATAAACACTGTCTTATTTAAGACATGGAAAAAAAACAATCTCTGCAAGGAAAGAATGTGTGGAGTGTTCCGTTAAACACAGCATCGGACTGAGAAGCCGAGTGGAGAAGATGTTCAGATACATTTTACTCACAGCTGCTAGTTTTCAAGTCACAATATTTTACCACGAGCACTTACTTTCTTCAAATGGTTAATTTAAACAGCTATGCATCTGTTAGATAGTGAAGCAAAGTCATGGGTTCTTGTTTCTGTTCCAGCGGCGACTCTAAGGGGTTAATAAATGCATTTTCTTTGGAATTTTCCCATTGGTGACATTGCCTCATTTAAGAAACTGTCAATTTGCAGAGAAAGTAACGGTCTTAAGGCGTCGGCGGCGTGTTGGCGAGAATGAGTCAGTGAAAATGTCCATGTCTGGAAGCACGGCGAGGACTCTGAGGAAGAACGCGGTGTAAAATGTCTGCTGTCTCCAGTCAGGTGAGCGTCCACCTGAACCCTCTGAGGCCGAGCCGTGAATTATTAACCACACTGACATCAGGCTGAGGATGGAAACTGGCGACTGTTGCCAGGTCGCTTCACCAACTGTGGCAACTGGAGAGAGGCACAAAAAAAAAAAAAAAATCCTTTTCCACTATTCACCAACATTAAATCATGATGACGTATTACTTTCAGTGTAATTGTATGTAAATCAAATACAATGCAACAAAGAAACGGCAAAAAACACAAGTATACTCGTGTTTTTTGTATTAAGATGATCCATAAGCACATTTATGTCGTCAACAACTATAAACTGACTCGTCAATGATGTCAATATATTGCAGCAAATCGCAGACTGCGGGTTTTTTTCCCCCTTAAAGCCCTGACAGCACGTAGCTGGTCACGGGACGCGCGTGCAGGCGGGCGGCGGCCTCTGATTGGCCGCGTGTCTCGAGCACGCGACGTGCGATTGGCGGAGCCTGCTCTCAATCACCCGTTCTCGCTCCTGATTGGCTAAAACCCTCCGTTTCCGCTTCTCAAACTTCAGCTGTGTTTTTTTTTCCTCCTCCCTCCTCGTCTCGTCCTTCTCCCGAGTCGCTCTCGATCCGCCGCTCGAACACCTGCTCGACGCTCCCGACAGAAACCAGCAGCGAAACACAAGAAACATGGACGACTTCGACATGCTCAACGCGCCCGCAGCCGCCGGCAACGGCGTGGGCTCGGAGGAGGACCCCGCCGCCGCCTTCCTGGCCCAGCAGGAGAGCGAGATCGCGGGCATCGAGAACGACGAGGGCTTCAGCATCCTGGACGGAGGAGACGTTCCCACGTCGCTCGGGGAGAGCAGCGGTGGGTGACCCGCGGGGGGCGCGAGCGGCGAGTTTCCCGCCGTTTTCGCGCCGACGCGCACGTGGCTCCGCGGCGGCTTGTTTTCAGACGGTGTTCGTGATGAATCTAACCGTTAGCTCGCGCTGCTAGCCGACTAGCTAGGTGGTGTTACCTTTCCCAGAA
>CAESWR010000210.1:256018-271085 GCA_903171835.1 Mullus surmuletus | reverse complement strand
CCCCCACCTCGCCACCCTCTGTCTTCATCTCTTTGCTTGGCTTTCTCAGTCCATGTGTGCACCCTGCCCATTAAATTACAGTCTTCTCTAATAAAAGGTTGAACTTTCTTTACCCACTCATGTGGATGAAGAATCTGCCAGTTTCCCGCTGTTCCAAATTCTTTGCCTCAGAATATTGAACATGCGCACACGCATGCACGCACGCACACACACGACGGTAAGAACAGACCCTGCCATGCCTCATCGTTAACATTTATCACTTAAAGTGTCACACGCGGACACGCACACACACAGGCACACGGCGATGATGTATTTGTCAGCCCCTCTTTGCCCCGCTGTTCCGAACCTGTCTCCTTGACATCTTCATTCTATACACACCAGTGCCATTACGCTTGCCCATCCAATAAATTAAGCCCATTTACTCTTCTGAATTATGTTATGTTTATTGATGCTTGTATAATTTAATTTCACACAAATTCCATTAAAGATTATGCTCTCTGTCACAGAGCTGCGCTTCCAGGAGAGGGGAATCTAATCGGGTTATAATGGATCTGAGACATGCATTACAGTTGTGACACACACACTCACAAACACACACACGGAGTACACACACACACACACACACACACTCACGCAACACAATTGTCATCTTAATAATGCAGAGTCAAGCAAACAGATCAATGGCTGCAGCGATGATGCCGTCAAACTGCACTAAGTGACAGGAAGCTTTCAGGGCGAGCTATCAGGAGAAGTCGTCTCCGGGGGATCATACTGTCCTCCGAGCCCGCCGGGGATAAAATATGCCACCTTCTGTCAATAAGAAACACAATCTGAGGGGGACTCTGGGAAATGACTTCAAATATGATAAGAAATTGCACAGTGGATGTTTGCTTGAAGCTTTTACAACACAGAAGCTGATTACTTTTAATGACTTCACATGCTATTAATGCACTGATATCAGTCTGTATTATATGGATGACGGTGATTGCTAATCACATTTCAGACAAGAAAAGTATTCTGTAAGACATTTCCAAGCACCAGTTGTCAGACTATGAGAGTAGCAGGTATTGAGTTTGATGCATCCAATCAGAATATTGATATGGGTCAATATGTAGGGTCTCTGCTACCGAGAGAGAGATAACTGTTTGTCAGGAATTCACACTATTAAATAAAGTTACGTTGAATATCACCTATAGGGTTTGAAATTAGCACTTGCCACTCACCAAATGCGTGTAAAAATATGTTCTTGTGAGTAAAATAATAAGGTCACTCGCCATTGACGGGTTAGTGAAAAATGCAGACTTTGTTATATAACTGCATTTCAGATGTTAAATTTGTCCCTCACTGTCCACCGTCATTTGATATTCATCAGACAGAAGATGGGAAAATGTGTTTTATATGGTATTAATGTGTTTCGTTTGATGTTTGTGTTATATGACATGAAACTGATTATAATTTTAAAGGTGAATGTAGTATTGGAAATAAATGTATGATTCTGTTGACAGTAGGTATGATTCTTTTCACTTCGTCATTCCTTACTAAAAAACAAAACAAAACAGTGGGCGATTAGCAATTATCGTTATGCTGTTCAGTATTTGCAGAGAATGTGTTAGTTAAGGTCGTGATCAAAAAGTTAATTTTATACGCTGCCTACTGCGCTTACACATATAATCTTGCATATGAATGGGAAAAAAATGTTACTTTCTTTTGTGTGCTTGTGTTGCGCTGATTTGTGCCGGTTTGTCTAAAAAAAAGTGTTCAATGACCGTGTCTCATGTAGATGTTTGACGTCTTAGACACGCTGTGCGCCGTTTTCCCACTGCCGTGTTTCCCGGAGCGTTACCGACAGCTGTCGTTCAGCTCAAAGGGCACAAAGGCATCGTCAGGGATGTCACAATATTGCGACCTTTGTTCACGTGACACAAAAAGGGGGAGCTGTTCCTTAAGACCAAGTAAATAAGATGATTAAAAATGTTATGACAGACGACTGCTTGCTTGTTCCTCGCTGCTAAAGTCTCCCGTCTTTAAGGGAAAATCAGTTTATTCCCTTTTGTCTTTTTTTGAAGGGGGCTTTCTTGTGAGATAAAACGCAGGCTTCCCATGCGCTATTAGACGACTCACCGCCGATCCCCATCATGCAATAATTAAAACTGAATAATGACGGCAATTAGGGGCCGGTGACAATTCTGACGTCCCGGAGCTTCTCGTCATCCGCTCCCTGAGTCACTGCCCCAGACCATAATCTTCCACCGCATTTCATGGTTTGCCTTCCTTTGTCATGACAATGAGTAAGAGCTTAGTCACAGCGAGAACAGAGACAAATAATGGCGGATTTATGTTGGTATTATTTGGAAGGATAAGTGGAAAATGATTGGAGCTGTTACCCTTTCGGCGCCAGCGATACACTTTTCTCTGGGAAAAAAAATTGGAGTGGTTGGTGTAACTTTAGATATCAGTTTTACCAGAAGACGCAGAGGTTTTTTGTTTTCTTGACTCCATTTTTCCTGCTTTACGCTTCCCTTTGTAAAGTGACAGTCTTATTAAGAATAAGTTTCTCCCACACCCCCCAATAAGCCATTTGTAAGGCTTGAGGTGGAGTTTATCAGGGGCCTGTAATAAGAGGCATGTAGCCTTTGGTCCGCTGTGGCTTTGTCTTCATTTACCTGCCTGTACATGGGTTGTATTCAGGATTAATTTGCCGCTTTGATGTATTAAAAAGAGCCAGAGGATTTCCAGTGGCGCGCTCCCCAAGGTGGACAGCTTTAAAAGGAGCTTTTTCTTCATTCCAGCACTTAGGTTTATTACAGATCCCCGGACTGTCCAATTTTAAAGAAATATGCCTCCAAAATACCGGGATAATTGTTTTTCGTTTTCAGGCGATTCCTTTAAAGGAAAATTACACACGGCAAGAGATTTTATGAAACCTGAGCCGCGCATACCAGGACAATAGTTAAAAACAGATTTAATTACAGAAGACATTCAATTCACCGTGGTTTTATTCGCACTCTGCGAATTCGCCTCATCCTTCATTTGCGTAACCCTTTCATGAAAATGATATCTGCCGTTATTGCCCTGTCATTATAACTGCAATAACAGACGCTCGGATGACTAAACAAGCAGCAATCCAAACACTCGCTTATCTGTGTACATCTCTCGCAAAAAAAGTTTACACAATTTCAAAACAAAAACAAGAGCAGAAACATCCATAAACCGAGTGTGATGACACATCAAACCGTGGAGCAAACAGAGCTTTCTGTCATACACTTCCTGTTGTTATATTTGTCCAGTTCTTTGTTTATAGCGAGCAGACACAAAGACGAGGGGGCCGGTTCACGAGGATGACCCGGACATACTTATTTTTAATTCTCCAGAAGAGCGTTTGCATGCGAAACACTGAGTGACGGCTGTATTTCATCCTCATATTTGTCTCCAAAGGCACCTTTCAGCATTTCTACATTGAAGCAGTGGGGGAGGGGGGCTTCATCCGATCAACCACAGTGTCATCAGTCTGCGATGTTCCGTGCAGGGGTTACATCTTCCCGTATTATAATTTACTTTAATGAACCCACTTTTCCTCGCCCCGCTGTGTTAACGTGTTGTGTTCAGCTGTGGGTTTGTTGTGTGGGTGCAGGCAGCAATAATGATGATGATAGTGGAGCAACAGTTTTTCCTGTCAACAACCAAGTCCTGCCACTTGCAGAAAATGTACAGTACCATGTCTCGCTGCAGTGCATTGTGGTCTAGCGAGGTTTGAAGGCACGTATATTGTGTATCTTGGCATATTTCCCTTCTTCGGGTTAACTTTTGCGAGACAGTCCAAAACACTTGGTCTGTCGAACGCACCTCTAAAATATGGAGATTTTTAACACTTAAAGGGGGAGGTTAAACATGATTTTATGAATTACACTTAAGGTCGGCACACCTCATTTCCTATATAGATAGATAGATAGATAGATAGATGTTTCATAGACTTCAATCAAGACTTCTGATTGGGAAAGTCTTGTATATCTGATAGAAATACTGATTCTAAGAATATATTTTCAATACATAATTTTAAAAGATAATGAATAAAATATCTATTATATCTTCCTGTCTCAAAAAACCAGTACCCATGACACTGCACGTCATGTGTCTGGCATGTTAAAGGTTAAACCCGCCAAACAAAAAAAGCCATTCTGCAGCCATTCCATCCAGTGCGTCACAGGTGAAACACTGGAGATGATCTGTCCACCATCTGGAGCAGCAGCACATCTGCATGTCAGCCCTATTAGTTCATCTCTCGCAGCGGGTCAGTGTCAATAAGCCTGGCGCGTTCCCGCTTAACAGATGCTGTGTGTCATCTTGCGTGCCCACGTGCGCGGCTTTATGCTTTACGCACCGGCGGGTACAGATGCGCGTCGCTATGGTAAATTTATCCATCTGCAAATCTCACCGGAAACATATCAAAGCACTTCCCTCCTTCAATGGCCACCGCCACCACCGCAATCAAACCTAATTATACCATATTGCTTTTCTTGTCCAACAATAAGGGCGGTTGCTGGGGGTGGGAAGGTGAGCGCGGGTTGGGGGTTGGGGTGGTCGGCTAGATTTAATGTAATTATTAAGACTCTTTCTCTGCTTTGCGTGGCAAGAGTGAGATGCGCCGTGATGGACGCTGCTTGTCAAAATGCCTATTGATGAAGCGCAAAAACCCAATTTGCAGTCATAAGGCAACTACCTTCCAATTATGTTAGTGCCAGAGCATTCCTCAAGCCCAGCAACTCCAATCCTTCTCTCTTTTCTGAGTGGCTAGACCATTGCCCTTGGCAGACAGGTACCAAATGGGCTGCTCTCTGCATGCTGCCTTTAATGTTTTATTGATTTGCTTAGCATACGCCCCGATTCAACTCACACACTCCAACACTATTGCCCTTTGTACTCACAGCCTGACCTGCCCCACATGAAAATTACGTTATTGAAATATGTTAAATGTGTCACCCCCCTCTCCGCGAGAAAATATCTCACCTATTGATGGATCTTTCAGGGGCTTGCAGATTGGTAATATTAGATCCCCACCAGCTTAATGACTTCTATTACTACGATTCCAACCAATCAATCATATGAACTAGGTAACATATCAAAGCCATGAATAAAATCAAAAGGCGGGATTAGAAGATATATTTTCCAATTTTCATGTCAGATACCAGAAGGGGAAAAAAAGTCTGCAAAAGTGGGTGAAAGAGAGTGTGGGCGAGTGAGTCTGTGGAGAAGGTTTGAAAAGAGAGCGAGCGAAATTAACGAGCAAAGAAAATGTCAGCCGCGCAAACAAAGGACATGTAACCACACCGACTCTTCCATTTTCTCGTCCCACTTAATAAGAGAGCTCACAATCATCATTCAGTTGACTACAGGGGTTCCAATTACCTCTATCTGATGATTGTATCAGCCCGGCACCAGAAGCACACAAATATTTCTCTCTAAACCCCATTATAAGTGAGAACAATGATTAAATCGAACTTTTCTTTTGACCTGTGAGCCGGAAGATGTAGAACGAGGCTGAGACTTTACACCTGTTAGACAGAGGGCGGCCGCACGCACGGAGGAAACGCATGTGTGTGTGCTCGTGTGTGTGTGTGTGTGTGTCCATGTTAATGATGAATACGTGTCTGCCATGTCCTCAGACTCCCCAAGCAGAGGAAGGGACCCTCAGACAGAATACACAACAGGGACGGACACAGCTTATTCCCAGACAATGTCAATAGCTCAAGGGTAAAATCATTTGTCACGGCGGTGAAATCCCTCTAAATGTATACATTTATTATTGTCGCGCTTTAATTGATCGCAGGGCGCCAAGAGAAATACCAAGGGTCTGTAATACGCGCCTATCTCATTTACAAATCACACTTTGCAAGGCTTCAAGGACATGCGGGGCTCCTCTAAGAGAAAGGGGAAAGAAATATCGCTCTCTCCGCCTCAATATAGTCAAGTTGCACATTTATCTGGAGACGGATGCGTCGCGGATCAGGGTTTATCGTTGCCCTCTGACTTCATGATAGATACCAGATCAAAAGTTGTTGCAAAAAACGTCTTATTACATGATTATATGGCACAATATGTCTGGATACACGTTATCGCTGTCCTTACTCTGATTTCTCTGATTCATATTTGGTATTAAGTAATGCTGATGAGGAGCGGTGGGGCAGGTTCCAGGAAAAAGCTCATTTTCTGCCCCATCTAACTGCATAACCTGTTTTGATTTAATGTTTTATTTGTTTGTTAGATTTTTTTGAACAGGGAACGGAGCCAGGACATAATGTTGGGAGGAATTAGTCAAAAGTGGATGGGTCATGGATGGTTGCCTGGATCCATTTAGACCCACATTAGCAAAGCAGATGGCATATTTTGTTTAAAAAAAAAACAACTAAAGGTGCATGGTATGACCATTAAACTGATCAAAAATGGTGTATTAGATTTTCACTTCCTGATTATCGTGGGCAAAAAATGTAACAAAAATGTAAATAATAATGGTACAACCCATGAATGGGATCTTTAACTTATTTATGATTTTGTCTCTTTTGGCAGATTAATGACAATAAAAACAGCTGTCTAAGGTGGTATAAAGGAAATATGAAAACAGAAACTGGAAAACTGCAAACAAAAAGTGCAATTACACTCTATAGCTAGTTAAACGGTAACCAGATGAACTGATAAACAGAGGATCCGCAAGGTTTGGGTTATCATTTACACAATATTATCATACTTGCATTTTTTTGTGCAATACCACAAATATCATCAATACAGCGACAGCCCTAGTTTCAGATATGAATCTTACTTAAAGTTTTACAGGACATTTGTTCAATTTCATACAACTTTCCTGCTTATGATGATGTTGACGTTCGCTAATACTGCGTTCTCAATAACTCTTTGACGCCCTAAAAATCACATTTCACGGCAAACGTAACCTCGTCAAGCGCACAATAATGCCGCGTTGTCACTTCCCATCCACGGTGCTCACCATCATCTGGAGAACTTCCTGTGTAACATAAGGGCCCCTTTGTGAGGGGCGGCCATCAGTCCATCCGCCGCTGCCGGGGGGTTAACAGCTCTAATCTCATACCATCACGGTTATTTCTGTTACTAAGACTGTCCACATAGGAAGTTATCAATTTGAAAAAAGGTCAACGCCAACCTTGCCCCTCTCAATACAACAACACTCACACAAATACCACTCCGGCTGTCCTCATCGGGACCACCCAGATACACAGAGTAATTACTTGAACAACTTTGGGTTACGTCAACACTCTCAGCCCTGCCATCAATACATCATCTCCAGCTTTGAGGTCCCCCCCCATCCCCCCCCGCGCCCACCCCCAGTGAATCATTTTTCACGCGCTTTTCGGCACGTCTGGATTTACAATGGGTGGGTCTGCGTTCCCGCTAGCAGCAGGCAACCTGTCCGTGTACTCAGAGTCTTTTCAGCAAGCTTCTTTATCCCCCCCTCCGTCTCACATTCCGAGGAATTATTGTCATATCTAAACATCGCCGCAATTATCGGCCCCATTTGGCTGTGCTGGTAATGCCGGCATAAAGCAATAATGTGCCTCGCATGCGGCGTGTATGCTGACATCTGTTCGCGAGCCGCGCGGCGTCCCCTCTCGATATTCGCTTCCTATTGTGATCATTTTCAATTGATTCTTTATGAGTCATTTCAAAGCTAATGGCTTGTGAGCGGCGCGCTGAAGAGGAGACCTTTGGGAGAAGACTGACAGAGGGATCAGAAATGACTGGTGCGCACGCGGGGAGTCGGAGGGGGCCGGGGCCGCGCCGAGTGATCGACAATCTGCTGAAATTTGAGCATAAAAGACTACAATCACGCGGCTCTCATCCATGATTATATTCTAAAGTGCTAATTACGTTGCGTCAGAAAATACACCAAGAGGTTGACACTCTACAATAAAGCAAATAATTTCCAGTCGGAGGAACTGAAAAAACGTTAATATGAGGGGTGGAAGATGGGGTGAGGAGGATCTCGGTTAAAGGAAGTAGCTAATAAGGTTTAATGGTGCATGTCAGGAAGCCACAGTATGCAGGGGAAACACAGCTGGCTTCATTTTGTAAACTATTTGATATACACATCTATCCCGCTCACAATTATCAGCTGCTCTCAGGCCACTGGGGACAGCTTAGGCGCTCCAATCAGGGGCATTTTCTTCCCAGAGTTCAACTGTCAAGGAACTGGCATTAAAAGTGGACTGGCAGAGGCGCCTCGACCGAAAACCTCGGGGTCTTTGAGGTGACGGCGCTGCTCGTTCAATGAAAAACAAATAGTTGAAAAATACGTAGCAATTAAAAGTCCAGTTATTTATACGATATTATTTATATGATATACGCATAAGGAATTATAGGACAATTATAAGACTTTTTAAAGTTCAAGGTGAAGTCAAATGTTCTTATAAGCAAAAGTAGTGTTATTATGCTTTAATTAGCACTTTACACAGCCTATTGTTTATAAGCATCTGCCTAAGCCTTATTAGTGCTTGTTAAATGTTAATAGATGCTTATTAAGCATTAATTAACACTTATTATGGAACCTTGATATAAAGTGTTACCAATAGTCCCACATGCATCGTTGTTCAAAGTCCTACTATATAGACTTGCAATGCCTCGAAGCCCCGATTCAAACATAAAACATAATTGCTTTGTTTCCAAACTTCTGAACCTTTGTGTGTTTAGCGGTCGGCCGCTCAACTTCCTCACGAGGGTCAAATAATTGTCTGCGTCGCGAGCAGATTTAGAGAGCGAAGCTCCGGAGGATAAACCACTGGAGGGGAGGGGGTAATATTCTCTGGCTGGTAGGATTTACACTGTACTGCTGCGAGGATAAGCCCGCCATTAAATCATTATGATTGCAACCCTTTTTACTCCTGAGGTTTTTTTTTTTACTTCCCCTATCCTTTTCTTTTTTTAAACCCACCGCCGCGTGCGAAAACAGCATCCTTAGCTTTCCAAAAAACCCCCAAAAAACGGACGTTGCCTTACGAGCCACTTGCATTTGATGGGCATAATTTAAACTATTATGTTCTTGTGGCTTCCTGATCCCATTATAAATATTTGAAAGGAAGTATTTATCACTGAGATACTGTATATCAGTGCAGATGGATTTCCTGTGCAAGCAAAGGTCAGTGATTTAAATGTATAAACATGCGAGTGGGGGGGCGGGGGGGGCAGGGGGGGGGGACAATCCGCGCCTTGACCCGCGGATCATGGCGGTAATGACAAACAAGGCACCAAGTAGCACGCCGCATCCATGATTCTTGTTAGATGGGGCGGCTGTGATGCGGGCCTTTTCACCTCATACAAGAAAGCACGTCATACTGCGATTTTTCCGTGAAAACTCTCTCTCCCACCAGCTCGGCGGCAGCCTTAACAAGCGCCGCCGCCGCCGCCGCCGCCGCCGCTGCTCGCCACTGGTAACGCCAAGTGTTTATCGCACCGCGCAATGTGCAGGTGACAGTAATTATCAGCAGATGACAGTGGCAGTCCCCAATGTGGACCAGATGGCGATACAACAGTCGTGCATGTTCGGAGGGGGGGGGTTGGGGGGCCGGGGAAGCGGTTGGGGAGCAAGAGCCCAAGAGGAGACCAAGATAAAAGCGAGGGAAGGGGAAAGTAAAAGACACATTAGGGACAAAGCGGCGGGGGAGCGCGTTCCCCCCCATGTGGCACGGCCAAACCGTGAAATAGAAGCCTCATTTTGAGCCGAGTCAAAGGAAGGAGAGACCCCACAGGTGAGGGCGGAGGCGGATCACAGCGAGCGCCAGAGGTTCTTTTTTTGGGGGGGCGGGGGGGTTTCTTTGCGGTGAAATTGGCATCTTCCATGCGCCTTTGCATGCCGCGTTAGTTTTCAAAAGCCCTGACACGTACGTATACAATGGCACGTCAAAGCGGCCGCGGTCATGGCCACTTGCGCAAAGATGGGATCAAAGCGGCGCAAAGTGGCGCCGCGGGTCACTGTAAGGAACATTAACTGTTGTTGGTAATGGTCGGGCCGCTGATAACGGAGTGTGTGACTTTCCCTCGGCGGCCAAGACACCTGCCTCTGATTTACGTCGGGTAGAAACTCGACAAATTATCATAAAAAGGCAAAACTCGCATGTGAAAGAAATGAGGATTTTGAATTTGCAGATTTCTACGGTGTCCTCTTTACAGCAGGAGGCACTAACGATCAAGCTTTAGTCTCACAAGTGTCACATTCAAAGCAAAAGGATCAAAAAATCCAGTGGTAATTTAAAAAAGAATGCCAATATAATAACAATGCTTTCAAAAGTGTGACGCGGCAAAGTGCATGTCTGCCAGCGCCCGCGCGTGGAACCGTACACCGAATCAAAACGTGATACTGTGACTGTTCTTTCCGTGGGATTGGGTGTCTCGTTAAATGCCACTCGAAAACCGCCATTAGTTCATTTCCCTCTTGGTTAATTAACATCTTCTCCTGACCTTTCCAATGGATAGGTGCAACTTTATCTTGAAAGTCAAGGTTACAAAACTATGTATCAAAGCGGATTGATTACTGATCAGCGGAGTGGAGCGGCCAGTGTCCGAGAGGGAGGGTCAGCCAAGAAAAAACGGAGGAATTTGGTAGAAATATATAACAAATATAATAATAAAAAATTGAGAGAATGATAATAACCCTTTAAAAACCCCACGCCATGAGGTAATTGACAGGAAAGACACAAAAATGTGAATTATTGACAATCAGCATTTTTAATCTGAATCCCTCCGTGTCGGCCACAGCGTATAACAGCTCATCCTCATCTTGGGAAAAGGAAGCATGGAAAGAGTGGCTGCACCCTGGGGTGCCCTTGGCCCCGCGGAATGGACTGGGACTCCTCGGCCATTATACTTCCATTACAGTTGCGAGCAGCACTCATCCCGCCTAATGAACACCAGTAGATTATTGTTACATTACATTTGCTCAAGAGTCAGAGACAGAACAAGCGAGCTGAAAGCCTCCCGTCTGCTCGCCAGTGGAGCTGAGGAGTTACTGTGGCCGACGCAAGTTCAGGAAGACTTTTGCTGCCTTGTATTTGTTCTTAATTGTTTGATTTTATTCTCTTTTCTTGTATATTCTTAAGAACTGAACAAAACGTCAAAAACGATATATTTTTCATTGATAGAAATGTTTAAAACTAAAGCGTGTTACAAATGGAGACGCTTGTATATAAGATGCCTAGAAAATAAGAAAAAATGATAAAGGGAACTAAAAAAATGCAACTTTGCTTGATTAGGAGAAACAGAAAACTATTAAATACGTACAAAACAAAGAATGTGTCCATATACCTTGAATTCTTAGACTTACTCTTATTGTAAGAATTGAATTTTTTTGTGTGATATATTGATGCTTTGATATATTGATGTTTTGACAGGAGAGGTTCTTTGATAAGCCTTTAGTGGCTTCTAACCTCTCCTGCACATTTCTTTTTTTCTAACTGATTCTAACTGTATCATTTGGGCAAATAAACTAAACTAAACCAGCTATTTATTCATTAATACTGCTTTAATTTGCTTTTGCATG
This sequence comes from Mullus surmuletus, assembly GCA_903171835.1. NCBI lineage: Eukaryota > Metazoa > Chordata > Actinopteri > Syngnathiformes > Mullidae > Mullus > Mullus surmuletus. Next base: position 259,531 of record CAESWR010000210.1, on the reverse strand, counting down.
ATGAATTTGCATAGTGGGAGATGAAGGATCCATCATTTCTGGATTAAAGGACCAAAAAAACCTTCTGGCGGTGCAATATTAAACCACTTCAAAAACTCTTTTAGTCCCTCGATCCAGGGTGTTTCCGTTATTTTGTCTAACTCCTGTAACACGTATCATTTTCCTCCCTCCCCCTCCTCTCCCTCCTCCTCCTCCTCCTCCTCTCCCCGTACGAAGCGCGTCTCCATCACTGGTACCAGTTGCCTCGAAACCGGGACTCTGATCCTCATCCATTACGTCAAAGCGTGGCAGAGACGTTTCTATTACCGCGCCAGATGTCCAAATCAGCCGTGTTGTTTCAGCGCTTACTGTGCCCAGCCTCCCAGGTCCCACCGTTTATTTACGTAGGGGAGCTCTGGCGGGCCGGGGGGGGAGTCCTGCCTAATTGTGAGCAGCTGTAATATCACAGGGCCGTCATTAAGAGGGCAACGGCTTCGTACACGCATTCATAATCCAGCCAGAAATGGAATCGCAGCGACGTCCGCCGACCGCTACTGAATTACCAGATTGTTAGTGTGGCCTAATTTTTACGCTTTGTTTATGAAAGACTAAACCGCTCGACATGATTAGCACCCGCAACGGTGTGATGTTTCTCCAGAGAGGCGGTCGCGGTGGGAGGCGATGGTGTGTGTGTATGTGGGGGGGCCGGGGGTCCCCAAATAGCGCCATCAGAGGGATGCTGGAGGAAGGACGTGGAATTACAAAAGAGCTTGTAACAGGTGGTTGGAAATGCACAAAAAGAATCAAAAGTAGGGGAGTCCAGCTCCGATGGTGATATCGGATATCGGTCTGATATCAGAAAAAAAATGTCAGATAGGATGATATCGGCCTGCATGTAAAATCTCCGTTATAAGGGTTTGATGTTGTTTTTCAGGGTCTTTGAATGTATTTTTTTATTTATTTTATTCAATTGTAGAATATTATTATGTTAAGGTTAAAATGTATTGGTCTGTTTCTCTGCTGCTGACTACTAATGTCACTTGATCAAGCCTTTTCTAACATCCCATACAACAAAATAAGTCATAAAAGCATGTATGATTCGTGCTGATATCATATCGGATCAATATCATTATCGGCCAATACTCAAGGCTGCAATATCAGCATCGTGTCGGAAGTGAGATAGAATGAAGATGTGCTCGTCAGCAGCTGAGGGGAACCTGGAAACCCCCCTCCCCCAGCCGCCCCCACCTTGGTTCCCTCCCTGGAATTCCATGTGTTTATAGAGCGAGCCTGAAAATAGAATCATGAAATATAGACAAACAATGTCACAATAACCTTCGATTGGTGGACTAATGCTGTTTACAGCAGCATTGGCAGAGCGCTGTGGGTGCCCGTGTTGTCATATCTCCTTGTTGATGTTGGAATTTGTCAGAGCATGTCGGCGACTCACAAAATGTTTTCATAATCTGGTTTTATTATAAGCAACACTGGCCGATGTTGAAAAATGGAGTCAGAAAGACAACAACGCGGCCACCGCGGCCATCCGCTCGGCGGGCCGGGCCCGAGTGGACCACCCACAGCGGCGCAGTAAAGCTTTGCATAAAGGAGATATTAGAATACAAGCAAACGGCAAACAAGCCACTCGGCCGCCCTCCGTGTGCATGTTTCTATTTTTCTAAACAACGGCGTCATCGCAACAGCGCGACTGCCGGCGCTGTTCTCTGAACGCCGGGCTCTTCGCTTTTTCCGTGTAGACAAAAACAAACTCGCAGAGCATCGGGAGATTCACATCCTGTGTTTCAAAAGTGCGTTCTGTCTGCGTGCGTGAGAAGCGAGAGGGTAGTAGAGGAGGGGTGTTGCTTCATTTTTTCACTGTTAAACGCTCAGAAATCATGCGCCTTCGTTCCTGAATGCGAGCGTTTCCTGCCATCCGGCAAGTCACAGCGCTCAGAGATCACCTCGCTTTTCCACTCACACTTATCTGCCTCTCGCCTATTTATGCCCGGGGTTTATGCAGCCAGACATGCGGGGTTATTTCGAGAGGGCCCTCCTCCATTTTCATGAGAGAGCATATGGAGATTATCATCTCTATCGGCGTCCTGATCTCAAATCAGCCTCTCATTACTGGAGCTTAGCTAAGAGCAGCGGCGTCAATATTAGATGACAATGACGGGAAGAGGCGGGGGGGCCGCTCATAAGCCGCCTCGCACGACACGGGCAGCCGTGACGGATGACCCTGCGCGGTTTGCGGGAAAGCAGGTAACAACGACCCACATCGGTTTACAGGCTCCTGCGACGCAACACTGGCTACGTTTACATGCAGTCAAATCAGCCGTTTCTAACCGGAATAGAAGCAATAACCCGGATGCACGTGTCCATGTAAACAACAATTACCCATTTTTTCAAAACCTGAATATCCCCCCCCCTGTTACTCCTTTTCGAACCCGAATATTTAATCGTGTATACGCCGATCAGGATTTCCCCATCAAAAATGAACATGAATCTGTGTTCTGCGCATGTTTTATTGGGAAGGAATTTTTCTTTCTCTTTTATTTTGAGTCCAGGAACTACTTGTAAACATGGCATGTCATGTCACCGTGAGCCGATCCATGACTCAGGATGGGCGGCCAGCTGCTCAGACCGCTCCGGTCAACAAGACATACAGTTACAGTTACCTCTCGCACACGGGAAGGAGAAAGGGAGAGGAAAGAGATTAAATCACAAGACACAAACATCCTGGCATTTGGAGACACTAGAAAGTAGCGGGATAGACAGATCCACAAAAAGGGGAGCGCAAAGTTACGCCAAGCAGGGTTTGTAGCAGACCTTCTCCGTGCGTGGCTGCTTTGATCGCCATATCACCATTGATTACAATCACCATGGAGACAGGAACAACCCTGTTTGCTCACGCATGGAAACGCCTTATTCTCAATGTTTCAGAAACTGGAATATGGACTTTAACCCGAATATCGACTGCATGTAAACATAGTCAGTGAGTCAACTCGTAGCCTGGGAAGTCATGCACGGATAATTTCACAGAGAGTAACGCAGCTGGGCGGCCGCTCACGATTGAAAGTGTTTGCAAAACTTTAATTGTCGGCGGAAATGACGGATCGCCTCGGCCTCGGGTGAAATATTAAAAACATCATCACTGGGTCGGAGGCCGGGGAGGAGACTCGATATTTAATCACGGCCCCCGAATAAAACCTGCAAACAAACTTGAGCTCATATGGTGACCTTATCGTTTATATTCCATCAGCTGGAGGTCAGAGCATATTCTGCTTTTTTCATTACGGCTTCATTACACGACTCGCGCGCCCGCTTTGGTTAGGAGCGGATTTCAGGGTGATCTTTGGAGTGACTTTGGGAATAATTCTCCTCACTCCCCACTTTCATCACACTAGTTATGCCATTTTGTCTGTGTGCTCGGAATGCAACTGCAAAGTCTCCAGAGGCGGATCAAGGTCAGGCCAGGAGTTGCAGGGGCAGTGGGACAGTGCTGAGTGTGTGTGTGTGTGTGTGTGTGTGTGGGGG
>CAESWR010000210.1:198570-212409 GCA_903171835.1 Mullus surmuletus | reverse complement strand
CCCCCCCCCCCCACGCGGCCTGCCATTGGAAGATCATAAAAGGAGTGTCCACGCAGGGAAGTTACCACGGCTTCTTTAAATATGAGGGAAAATGTTCGAATTTTTGGGGTTTCAAGTGGGATTTATGCACATTGTTCAAGATGATGTTCATCCACTGATGTGGCGATCGATATTTAAATTTACTCTGCTTGATTCTTAAATTATGTCATATTTCTTATCTTTTTTATTTGTACTTTTCAGTTATTGTTTCATGAGAAATTGCGAAGGCTGATATCGAATCGACAGTTAAACCTTTAAGCGTTAATCAGCATCTGCCCACACAGTCCCCTGTAATTTAATCTTTTTTAGATATTAGAAAGCATTTTTTTCTCCTTAAACAGAGTGGTGTGATTTGGTGTGTGTACGCAAACAGGAAACACACACACACACACGCACACACACACACACACACAGACGATTTGATACATAACCGTGGACGTCCTGCATAAGTAATGGCCACTGTAGCTGTGACTCTGCTAAGTGGCAACTTTGGCAGTGAAAGAGGTGAGCTTTACACTCACATTTATCACAGAGTCGGAGATTAGCTGGCGTTCTAATCTGCAGCCGTCTGTCCGGCGAGCTGTCCTCACCTCACACGTCTGTCAACTGGACCGGCGAATTTCCCAGTTATCATTTCATGACCTGCTTATTTTGGCTCCACATGCGCGCGGCGGTGATAAAATGTGACAGGTCGCTCGTACCTGAGATGAGCAAAATTCGATCTGACTGCCCCAATCAGAGCTAATTGAAATGAATTGAATCAACCCATTTCTTCTGCTACTGTAATTAAATTAGTATCCCGGGTGTAATTGGACATCGAGTTGGCACTCGAGAGGAGATGACAAAATGCTCATTGCTGCCACCAAAGGACCGTGTGTCAAATCCAGTGTGAAAGGCAGCGCACCAAATGCTGGCTGACACATTGACAAGGCTGCTGCTTTCGCTGGATGTGTCTACAAACAAAACACACTCGGTTGATCTGCCAGAGCGAGACGCTGCCTCATACGGACGGAAATATCAGCATGCGAGAGCGACGCGGTACAAAACGGTGACTTCAATCATACATTCCTAACATTCTTGTCAATTGTATTCGACAGGATGCAGGTTTTTAAATCTGAAATTCCCACATTTGTTGACGGTTAGCAGCTCTGACGTCTCTCACTGGGAGAGAAAGGGGATAAATCAGCGTGAACTGCACTGATACTGTGAGCAATTGCATTTTTCCGGCGCTTCGGAGTGTGTTCCCGTCGCCAAATATCTGATACTTATTATTTTGAATGTTGCATGCAGCTGCCCGGCCGGCATGCTGGCGTCACTCGCCTTATAGGTGGACGTTGCTACATTTTCGTGCCCAAACACACACACACACACACACACCACATATCAACTTGGCCTGCAAAATGTAACGGAGGAGGTTTCCGCGCCGCTCCAAGGCCTCGGTCATCTTCGGCTCTAATGCCATTTCCAAGAACAATGAGCAGAAAAGGGCTAAAGCCGCACTGATGACACTTAATCTCATTGGAATTCCTTGTCAGGTTTGACCTTGGAGAGATATTAGCCGCTCGACAAGTGTATGCGTGTGTGTGGAGGGGGTGCAACGGCTGTGTGTGTGTGCGTATTTGCACAGAAATGTGATTGTAAGTTCCGTGTTTGTTTGCGCATGTCAGATATCTAAGTGCTTGGTAGCGGGAACACATGCGAAACAAGCGTCGGAGCACGTTTGCGCTGTAAAGTGTGCGGATGCATTACTGTATAGGACCTGCTTTGTTTGGGACTGTATGGCTGAGAGAGCGAGTAAGAGAGAGTGTGTGTGTGTGTGTGCTGGGGGGAATGTGGGGGGGGGGGTGTATGTTCGCGAGAGCAGCCTGCATTCAGACCAGTGGGCTGCAGGGATCTGTGGCCCAGTGATGTGTGTGCCACATTGTCTGTTCAATAGAGGCCTTTGAATTTTTAAAGAGCATCAGTTACTTCATAGTGTCATTGTTTTGGCAGCGTTTGCCGCGCTTAATCCTGGTAAGTGCATATCTCGCCGGCCTCACTGACAGTGCAGAGGTCTGTGTTTCTATATGTGTCAGGACACGGATATTCTGTTGCCCGCGTCCTGATTCTAAGCGTTTGCAAGTAGCGGCGGAGTGTGTACACGCTGCTGTCGCCATTAGGGATATGAGAGAGTGTGTGTGTGTGTGTGTGTGTTTGTGTGTTTGTGCAAGCAGGCGGGACGAGAGTGTCGTCAAGTGCAAGTGAATGAGATTGGGAGAATAATTCAGAATTATGCACAAATGCATCGTGCTGCTTTGGCGTCAGATGAGGAGTTTGAGCAGAAGGAGCGCGGCCGATTTAAAAAAAGGTTAAGAGCAGTTAATGGTTTAACGGTAACTGTGGACGGTATCACGGTGTAACTGTACGAGGGGGGAAAAAAGCCAGAAAAAAGCCTGAAAATCTAATGAAATTAAATTCAGCAATAAAATGAGCAAATTTAAAAATAGTAATATATTTATTTATTTATTTTTAAATATAGTTGAATCAGCCAATGGACACACACAACTAAAAAGAAAACAAACAAACACATTTTCACTAATATTTTAGATCCTTTTTCAGGTAATTTTTTTTGGCAGCTTGGGGCCGACTCACTGGTTTTAAAAAACGACACTGAAAACTGAAGTAGAAATGGTGTGTGTGTGTGTGTGTGTGTGACGAAAATGAGCAGTGAGTCGCCGTTCAAGGCTCCGCGTTCCCCCACTGTACTGGGAGTGCTGGGAGGTGCGAAGTCCTTCATCCTCTCCCACTCTCTGCCCGTCTCCGTCTCCAGGCATAAATATTTGCACCCTCCTCCGTGCAGCTCCGACGCTCCTCCCTTGTTGTCCCTACACTGACTTATTTATGGTAACCCGCTAATGAGCTATACGGTCCTTTGTAGCGCAGAGACAGCATGTGTAAACATTTAGATTTTTTTTTCTTCCTCCCCTCCTTCCCCTCTTCTCCTTCAAGAACACGGCGAGATTCGCCAAATTAAAAGGCACAAAGTGAAATGAAATCGCCGAGCAACCCAACACCTGATCAAATACAAGGTTACCCATGCAGTGTTTTGTGCTTTGCCGTGTTAATGCCCTATGTTGCTATCAGTCTGGTGTGTGTTTTGGAGGACTGCCAGCCAGTGGAGGAAGAGCACCTATTTTGTGGAGAGGTAATTGCTACACAGTAGCCTCTGATTGCCAGGATCTTTCACTGGGAACGGCCCCGGCTCCCTTTTCACTCGCACCGACAGCCTGATTACAAATCATCTTATTGATTTGATGAGTGCAAGATGTTTGCTAATAACTGTTCTCATACCATCTGTTAATCTTTGTTGTGATTAAAGAGGTAATCCCAATACCCATTATTCCCAATGACAAGAGCGGGATCGTTCTCTTACACAAGCTTTAGGCCGGGTGGGGATCGGGGGGGGCGAAGGGGGAGGGGGGGGGCAACACCAAGGATATCAGTGATCTCCGAATGCAATTGAGAAATCTGCTCCACCTTACACATAACAAACACCGAGAGGGGAAAAAAGAAAAAGACAAAAAAGAAAAAAAGAATTACACCCCTTGCTAAAAATCCATTACTTCGTATAATCACGCAAAATGATTTTTCTTAAATATGATAATAAATCACAGGCTGGATCAATAGCCTGTGGACCAACTGCAATACCCTGATAACGTATCAATCAATATTTAGTATTTAGATTTTAATTAATACCTCAGCGGGGGCTTTGAGCCTGTTAACGGCGAGAGAAATATAATCTGTGATAATAAAAGAAAGAGAGAGAGAAAAAAAAAGAGCCCCCTGAAATAAAGATAAAGATAAACAAGTCCTGTTAGCATTCCACAGTTGCTCCTCATATCTGTCATTGATCAGTCAATTGCTTAGTCATGATTAAGGACCCTTCAAAATCAAGCTTGGTGTGTGTATGCGTGCGTGTGTGTGTGTGTGCATGCGGGAGGCAATGCGTGTGAGTGTGTGTTTACATGGCAACGTAGTCATCGATCACGCCTGATAGGGATGAACTGAGCTTCAGTGGCAGCTGCTGTAAACCGCAGCGGGAGAGATAAACAATATCACACGCTGGACTCAATGAAATAAAACACAATATACGATTTAAAAAAAAAACTCTTATTGATCTTAAACCATTAAAATAACTGAATTACAGCTTGTTTTCCCTGTGACTGGAAGCGGAGTAATCCTAATCTTCACACTCAACAGCAGCAGATTGCGAGGATCCGCAATTAAGTGGCTGCTTTGCGACTCTGATAGAAGTGCAAAATTGTTCCAAGTCGTCCCGAGTGTGTGGCGTCATCGGCCCAGCTGTAATCTTTCCTCAAGCGTTAAACCCCTCGACCTGCTAACTTACTCTCAACCGGAATCCTTTTTTTTTCTTTATCAAGAGATTAAAACGGATAAATATAGAAGCGGGCGGGAGGTGTTTGAGCATCGCTGCTGTCATACGAATGATAGGACGCGCTCGTTAACAGGATTTCCTGTTTATCCTCTGTTAAACTGGAGCGTCTGACTCCTAATCTGTCAACTTGCACTTTTTCCAAAGTCTCTCCCTATTTCAAAGAGAACAAAAAACCTGCTCTTGCTTACGTTTGACAGCAGAGAGGAAATATTAGGAGCATTCAATCATCACAAATGTGGAAATGGCAGAGGAGGTGTGGGGTGTCATGTGTCAAAAATCAGTGTTTCGGGTACGACGTCGCGCCGTTTGAAGTGGTGGAGGAGGAAGCTGTGGCCCGAAGGCCGCGGCGACTCCCTGGAAAATGGAGCTGTGATGTGAGCTAACAGGACATGTGCATGTTGCTCAGGGTTACGGCTGGACTTAAGTGTCTCAAGGCTGTCTGCTGTCTAACCGGGGTCAACAGGATATTAGGCCACAGCAAGTGCTGGCCGGGGCGGTTCGTTTCTCCTTAAGCCGATCCCCGACACGAAAACAAACACACACTGTCACATCCTAGAAGACACACACACACACACACAAACACACACCGCGCAGGTCGGGCGAAGTCAGCCGTGTCTTACTATTTGGATTTCGATAGGGGTGTCCCGATCCGATATTGATATCGCTTATATATCAGCAAAAGAAAACAGCATTGGATTACATCGGCCTGCATCTAAAATCTCTAATACAAGTAGACCAACCCAGACTTTTGAACTTCAAAAATATATTTTCATTGGATTTATTGAGGTTATTTTTCCGGGTCTTCTAATATATTTTCTATTTATTTTATTAACTGTAGAATATTGTTATGTTTAAGGGTAGATTGTATGTAAGCCATTGGTTAATAGTCAATGGGTCAGTTTTTCTCATTGTTGGATTGCTGACTATTGTTCTCTGTTTGAGTAATATCACTTGATCAAACCTTTTCTAACATTCCATACTACAAAGTAAGTCATAAAAGTATGATTCGTGCTGATATTGTATTGGGTCAATATCGATACCGGCCAATAGTCAAGGTTGCAATGTCAGTATTGCATTGGAAGTGAAAAAGCTGTATCGGGACACCGCTGGATTTCAACCAACCTTTTTTTTATTAAATTAAATTTGTTGATAATTATAATTTCTTTACAGTGATTCATCTCCATACTGATCGCATCATCCAAATAATCACATGTTGCTGATCAAGTCAGAGAAGCTTTTCCGAAACCCTACAATATTATAATATAAAAATATGATGGTGACTAGATGGGACGAGTCACACTTTCCCACAGCGCAGCCATCAAATTGCAGTTATCAGTGTTGAGCTGCTCGATCTGCTTAGCAGCCTCGGTGAAGCTCACACAACATGAGACTGGACTGGACTGGCCAATCCCCATTAATCCCTTCTTACAGTTACGCAGACGAGGTGCCAAGAGGCCCTGTGTGGGGCTGGCATGGGCCGCCTGAGCTGGGTGAGTCAGCTGCTGCTGGCATTACTGTAATTGAATTAGAGCATGTGTGGTCGGGGCACACGGTGAGACGGAGGCCTGCATCAGGGTTACAGCATGTTTAAAAAAAATTAAATAAAATAAAATCTGACCAAAGTGTTTTCGCGCTAATCGTCGCTGTATTAGATTTTTCAAGGACCATGCGTGTCAACAAGTTTACACTGTGCGCTATAAAAGGTCAGACAGTGTGGGAGCTCACAGCTTCACTCCGACTGGAAGTTTCAATCAGGCGTAGAACAATGTAGAGCACACAAACCAGGACCAAGACTGTCCCAAGACCGCAGGACACCAAGATTCAGACTAGATGTCTGATGGTCGAGTCAAGACCCAGACCGTAAACATCACAGAAGGATGATCTCAAAACACAACAGAAAGGGTTTTTTGTAAAAATTCTAATACATTTGACACAACAAAAATACCCTTTGCATACATATGCATTTTTGAATTCATGTTTAATTTCTTGAAAATAGGTCTTGACTTCATAAGTCAAGAGTCCATGTTGCTTGGTGCTTACACCGCTATTTCCACTCATTTTCAGGATTTGAGGCTTTTTTTTGTTCACACGCCACAATCAGACGTTGATTTGTCAGGTGAATGTGGCAGTGAAGTTAACTGAAATCAGATGAAGACATCTAATAAGAGGGCAGAGGCTGCAACTATTTGGGGGGAAATAATCAATCTACCAATGATCGGAAGTGATTGGTTCTCATGGAAAGCAGAGCGCTGTCTGAAAGCCTGGCAGTGGTGGTCTCCACCAAGTCCGAGACCAAGACAAGACCGAGTAAAAATGCCTTTATGTACAAAATGAGACCAAGACCTTCAAAATATTTGCAAAAATCTCAAGTATGACAACACGAAACCAATGTCGTTAGCTACCTGGTGGCTAACTACGCAATTCCTTGGGCTTGTTTTGGTCAGACGTCATCATAAAATGGTGGAAAAAAACCAAACGTCAGAATTTTTTGTGCATTTTTCAAAGCTTTTTAGCTGTGTTGCAAAATCACAAAAGGCTACAGTTGCAAAAAAAAACAATCAAACAGGCGAATAATCGGTTAGGGGGTGACTGAGGCATGGTGGAGGGATGAAGATGGTGGGTGCAGGAGGATGACGGACAGTCGCGGAGACAGCCTTGTTAGTTTACGTAGGCTGTAGGCTGAGTCGACTGGAAAATTTTGATCACTTTAATTTACTATATCCAGCATTGCTTCTCTCCCCGTCCAGCACTTTTATCAAGCCCTGTGAGCCCGTATTGATTTTTTTATTTTCTGCCCAGGATAAGAAGACAGAGAGTTAGGGAGCTCTGGTGAATGGAGAACTTTCCTCAGATTGCTGCTATTCTCCAGCTTATTGCATCCTGTCGTTTGTAGTTTCAGATGATGTCCAGTACGCCACGGCTGCTCCAGCCAATAAACAAGGTGACTAACAATGGAAGAGGGCCAGGAATGAAGAGAGGGAGACAGGATAACCACCACACCACACACACATAGAAACCGAGGGGGGAAGAGGACCTTTTACAAGAAGTCGCCTTTTTTAGACGGCCAAACTGATAGACTTTTTGTTTTCTTTGGGAAAAGATGTGTCAGATAAATATAATTTTTTATTCAAATTATTCTTGAAAAATCACTCAAAGTATTTTTCTTTTTTATGGAGGGCGGTGCTATTTAAATCATCATATTGAAAAAAATCCCCCAAAAATGTGTAATGCTTTTTGATGCTGCCATTATTTCCTGTTTAAATTGGGTTTAATAATCAAAACAGCTAACAAACGCGAGGAGCAGAGCGGGACCGTTTATTTGCCTCTACCTCTGTCCCACAGCACTTTCATGGCGTTAGAATTTAAAATAGTTCTTCCAGGACTGAAGGCAAGAATACTATTTTAACATTTTTTCTTTTCTTTTTTTTTTTGTATATGCTTGTTACGGGTTTACGTGTGTGTCCCCCCCTGAGCAAAATTAATTATCACCTTTGCCCCAAAGAAAATGCAATTAAAAAGTAGAGGTAATGTTTTGTTCTCCAAAATGAAATGGGAGAATGGTTTTGTCCCCAATTCATTGCTTTTTGATAATGTGTGTATCAGACAAATTGTTGTACTATTCCATAAAATCTTTTTTTTTTGTTGCCCTTTTCTTCTGTTTTTGGCTGTGTATTTGCATTTTAGACTCCGGGAGGATGTTGGTGTGCACTGGTGTGTGTGCACATGTGTGTGAGTGGGTGGGATGGGGGAGCGAGAGAGAGAGAGATTAGTGACAGACTGATAAAAGATGTCTTCAAAACCCTAATTAAAATTGAATACCCCTACAAATGCGAGGCAACATGCAATCTCCAGGTATTTCATTTAGAGCAACTATCTCAGTGCGAGGCTGTTTTTATGTCTTTCTCTGCTGCACACAAATAGCTATGCCCCCTTCGTTTTATTTTTTCGCGTCTCCTCGTCGGCTGCTGTCTTTGTCAAACCTCACAAGTTTGCCCTTCTCTCCCTCCCTCGATGTCAGACACAATGAGAAAATAAAAATCAAACTGAGTAACCCACGGTGTCTCCTTTTTTCCTTTTTTTTTGTTGCTAAAACACCACCAAGGTTTAGCTTATTAAACTGCTGGAGGGGGTAAAAAATACAGCACAGCTTGAAAACAGGGGGGTTTTTGAAAAGAAACATGTTCAACAAGGAATTTCTTAACAAATACTCATAATAAATTGTTTATACTCAATAAATGTGTGTCTTAAAGTACAGTCACCCATTTATTAGTATTGTTTACACTCAGTGAGTGCGTGTACTAAAGTACAGTCACCCATTTGAGTACGAAGCTACATCATTTGGAATTTCTGCAGTGTGGATCTCTAACTCCTCCTGCGTTCCTCTGATTGGCGCGTCCACCGAAGGACCGCGAGTCGTCCTCTGTCCCTCGAAAATCGGCGAGCGTCTTCTGCGAGCGAAACCAGAAGAGCGATTGCACTGTACAGCGGAAAACCGGCTTTGAGATCTGACCTGTGTTGTGGCTGGAGTTCGCACTTTCACTTCCTACTGTCTGGACTCAGTCTGCTGCCCATGTGATCGCACTTAGCGGGGTAGAGACACACACACACACACACACACACACATGTGCACGGCTGTCTTCCGAGCACAAGAGGACACAACATTGTCTTGCATAAAATTCCTGGAGAATTACTCGAACTTTAGCCACAATTACTACTTGCCTCTTGCTCGCCTATATCAACCCGAGGCAGAGCCTGTATGCTAATTAAAGTTATTTTATGAAGACATGGGTTTTTTTTCCTCTAAAATTGTCACTGTGGAATCAGATTTATGTCCCCCTTTTTTATCCCTTTGGCTCAATCAGCAGCCGGTGGTCAGATGTGACAAGTCAAAAGATGGTTTTCACATTGGCGCGAGTAATCACTACATATCTAAATGGGATATTTTCACCATTTTTTGTTTGTGTGCAATCGCCGGAGACGGATTTCTCGCAGTCAGCCTTAAATCTGCGGTGCGAAACAGCATCTCTACACGACAGGCTGCAATAACCAATCAAAAGTGCAGAACAATCTCGGACGATCAGTGTTGTTTTGAGAGAAGCACCTTCAAAATAAGAGTATGCGAGTAGGTTATTTTGGGTCGGATTATAAATGAAAGATGTTGTTTGTGATTTCGGTGCAGAGGGAGACGGCGGCCGCTGCTGTCAGACACCAGTGTTTGTTGAACTCCATTCAAAGCTCACGCTATAATCATTTTTACTTGGCTGCCTGCAGAAAATGCAGCGGAAATTGCTCTGGCTTAAGCTAGCGTGTAGTCATAAGGATATGGTCAATTTGGTGCGTTTCCAAAGCCGTGCCACTGAGTCATTTTACTGTATGTATTTTTTTTTTTCATCCATTCCCAGAACACCAGTTGAATCATACGGCAAAATAAATAATCCCCAGAGGAGCGGCAGTTTAAGGTGGTGAGCAACAAGCATGTGGTCGGCGCACGTGTTCCCCCAGCATCGAAATATCCTGTTTTTTGTTTCCCTCCCTGCGGTTACGGTCAGTTATTAACATCACGGATGATGACGCGTCATGTTAATCATTGATTAGTGTCTCGTTAGGACCCGGGCATGACAGCTTTGTTTTTTATCCGCGAGGAGTGACACGCTTGTGTGTTAAAGATGTGTTTACTTCGCTCTGGAATCAATAAACGCTGCGAGCCAGCATGAGAGAGTACAGGCCCTTAGCCGCGTTATCGATGCGCTATGTATCACATTATGAAATATACGCGGGAAGAGGCCGGCCGCGAGATTAAGGAGCCCTCAGAGATCAATGAAGAGTATGAGCATTAATAAAGTGCCGCTCTCGCCCCAGGTTGGCTTTGCTCTGAGGCTGAGCGCTGATGCACACACGTGCTTTCGCGTCAGCTGGGAGAATTAGATTTGCCTGTTGGTGTTACAGTCCAGCATACATCACTGAAAGGGCTCTTTTCACTCCCACAGCCAAAGGTCCCTGATTTTAGGGCTCTGCCTGCGGCCGCCGCTGCGGGGAAAATTGCATTTCTTTTGAAATTTAAACTTATTAACATGTTAGAGAAAAGCCCACTTTCATTCATGATTGTAGCAGTGTGTGTGTGTGCGTGTGTGACAGCAATTTTGACCTTGAGATTGAGGTTGTGCAAGACTGTGTGACTGCTTCATGTTGTCAGGAAATGTTGTTTCTTCAAGCGATTTCACAGTTTAACCCCGTCCTGAAATTTAGCTGACTTCATTCAGCACTTTTTCTTTTTTTAACACCATCAACATCTCCGCTCTTGTTTTCAGCTGGCGGATTTCTTTTCCTTTCTCCTCTCTTTTCTCTCTGGTCTCCATCATAAGCGAGACACTTGTAGGACCGGTAATCATTTCTGACCACATCCAGTTGACCTCAAAATATAAAAACTGGGCCCATAAACTTTATTTCCCACAATGCACGTCAGCTTCTCATCTGAATGTAACCCCGCTGTGGAGGACGACAGAGGCATGTTGTCATTCAGCTGACCCTTGAAGTGGCCAGATGAAGGACAGGGGGGAGGAGGAGGAGGAGGAGGAGGAGGGGTGAAGGGTGGAAGGGAAACTTGGGCCAAGGTCAAGAAAGCTAATTTGTTTCCTGCATCCCCTGCCGTCCCTGAGAGGCAGACCACACACTGCCCGTACAAGAGGGGCTTTCATGTGGTTAAGGGGGCAGAGCACCGGGTTGAGCTCATCAGCTACCAGGTTCTATATCACACAGCTTAAAAAAAAAAATCTAAAAAAAATCTGCGTTATTGTTTCTTCGTAGAGGAGAGAAAGCAAATAGGACGTCTGCAAAGAAAGTATATAAACTGACATAAGAAATCATTTTACAGCTTTGTTGTCAGATGCTCCACTCAAACTCTTTTTATCAGATTTCATCGTCCTTGAGACAGAGCGATGTTCTGATTTAAAACATCATTTTAAAGGAGTAAAAATGTGTTTGTTTTAAAGTACTAATTCTGGTGGCTTTTCAAGATATTCATGACTAAGAATAATTTTAAGATCAAAGACTATTATAGTGAACTTTTTAAAAATAGACCTGCAAGTATAGTTAGGCACAGCTGCCTCGTGCACATATATATATGTGTATGCTTGTTAAATGGAAATGGATGTTTAAAAAAAATCTTAAGGTGTTTTAGTGTAGTAACAGTATAATAACTGTAATAATGGTGCCATATTTCATATACTCTACTTTATTACATTATCAACTCTCCATAAGTCGCACAACTTTCACAGACTTATTTAGATTTTTATTTATCGGTGGGGATCATATATTTAAAGAGTCTGTGCATGTTTATATTTTAAAAGCAAACTCAGGTTACCGGCACCAGAAACACCAACACAACAACAAATGCGTCATACAGTTTTTGGGTCCTCGGTTGGCGCCGCAGCGAGCCGCCTCCCGCCACCCGTCAGACACTCGCGGGGTTGCGCGACGTGTTTTGGCAGAGCGGCTCGTCGCTGGCTGCTCTCAACAGTCACAGTCGGAGAGGAAATGAACGTATTTGCCACCTCAAGGGCACACATGGTGTCTCCGACGGCCCTGTGAAGCAGCGGTTAATCACTGTCTGCGCAAATCCGGAGCCTGGAGTGGAGAAAAGTTTATTCCACAGAGATCCTCACACTGGACGGACCTTCTGTCTCGCACCCAAATCCTCATAATAAAGATTTTTTGGTACATTTTTAGGGAAATCAGCAGACAAATCCACATTATTTGAGTTGTATTACGTCTTTGTTTTGCTACTGAGATAATCAGACATAAGTTTGCCAAGTTTTGATGATATATAGATTAATGAACTGAAAGTTACCAAAGAGATCAGTGCTTTTTTTTTTTTTTTTTTTTTAATTAGCACCTGCGAGCTGTTTCCCATTAACACTGCGCACATTAAAAAATCTCTCTGCTTTTTCTAATTAAGTAAAGTGGAAACAGATTAGATGGCTTCTTTGAACAAAGGTCAGTGATTGCACTTTGTCTCGCCCCTCTGTTTGTTTGTTTGGACGGCACCGGGAGAGAGTCTGCCACTTCTTCCCAGAATGTCACTTCACAATCACTGTTTGTTTTACCGAACAGCCTCCGTCTTCATCTCCTCTCCATCTTTTCTTTCATTCTCAACCCCCCCACTCCGCCCCACCCCCCTACAACGTGATCAATAGATAAAGACGTGCCTCACACCACTGTCAGCTTTGTCAGGCTTCTTTTATATAAAAAAAGAAAAAAGAAAAAAAAGTATATTCTGCTCCACAGGTGGGGAAGGAGGACAGAAAAGCTAAGGCAGTGTATGGATTTTTTTCCTCCCGCTGATATGATTATAAAAAGCGGCGGATGTCAGATTAAAGCTGAACTGATGAAAGATAGGCATCAATCAGCCGCCTCTCTGGAGAGGCTGCGAGGCATGACATGGTTGTCAAGAGGGAGGAATATGGTGACTCATCCCACCCTAATCTCCCCTTCCCGGCCAATTGATCGGACTTTCATATCCATTAGTGCGGCTTTCATATGCGGCTGCTGTAATGACTGGCCGGACTACAGACATACTTCAAGGCCAAACTTGTCTCTAAGGTGGAGAAAAATAAAATAAATGCTTTTTTGAACCACCCGCATCGGAGTCTGAATCTCAGACAGAAATGTAGTTCATTATTGCTCATATAGTTATGGCTTGCACTCTTCTTAAATACAAAATGTGAAAAGAAAAGAGTATTTAAGTGTATTTATATCTTTAAGACCATATTTATTCACAGTCCTGTTGAAATATGCAGCAGCCTTTCCCTCAGGTTTTATGTCATTATTATTATCAAACCAAAAACTGATTAAAATAAACAGTAATAGCATGTGTTTTGATTTTGGGTCACGTTGGATATGTCGTCACTTTATTTTCCAAATCTTGATTAAAAAAAAGACTTAACTTTGATGAATGTATTTTGACACTTAAGCTATTAATGTGACACACTCATACACTGTGATAATTCTGAGTATATATAGTATTGAAATATCCAGATTTGTATAACATACAGAGGTTTCTACTCATTATATTGATTATTTTGCCTGTGAAATATACATTTCAGGAGACATCTGGAGTCATAATAAACCAGAGTTGTGGGGTAATTACAGGAGGGAGCCAAAAATGTATCCAACTTTGAGTTACTTTTGCCCTTTTTACAAACTGCGTATTAATAAATGTACGTTTTGGATGCCATTGGGTATTGTGATGAAGGAAACTGGAGGTACAAATTCATGTTTGTACCCGACACCACAATAACACACGCCAAAACACCCTGCTTTTTTTACCCACTACATTTAAAGATATAGAGACACAGTGTGACTCAAAC
>CAESWR010000210.1:119568-132290 GCA_903171835.1 Mullus surmuletus | reverse complement strand
CACTTCTCCCTGTTTATTTAGCTAGCCGCGAGTGTTAGGCAGTGTTACTCAGTCATTAGATGTTGTGACCCCCAACTGCATGACATCACCCTTAAAGTGTCAACATCCTGCAGGCCGCATTTCCACCAATCTGCTCTTGCCCCCGAAATCTCTACAGTACCGAAGGGTTGGACGTCAGCAGAGGAATGTGGTCCATCGATGGTGCGCGGCCCCCCGTCACGCCCTGCCATCATCAATGTCATATCGAGAGTGAGAGAACATCTCGATAGACAATAACGTCTGATTTGGACTGGAGGTAGAAATCAAAGCCAATCACAAAGCTCCCTCTCCTCATATTGACTCTTTTTTGTAAACATCAAGATGAGGAGATTGATTATCGAGAGAAGTTAAAGGAGTGTCGACTGCTTCTTTTCACGTGTCCTTGTCATTTCTCTTAATTCGACACTGCAGGAGTGTGGAAACCAGGAATAGTGTATTTTGTCCACTATCTCTTTTTCCCTTTCTTTTAATCAAATTGAGATGCAAGTGGTGTATTTTACTAATGTTCCTGCGTGTCCTTTAGCAATCTAAGTCATTGAACAGCCGTCGTCTACAGTAGAGAACAATACCCAGCAGGCCCGCAGAGGAATACAGCCCGCCTCATCATCGCCAATCTGCCAACGCCAGCCTGTTAAAGATGAGAGCTGGTGATTGAACAAAGCACCCAGTGGAAGGAAGCTGTCGAACCTCTGAACGCTGTGTGCATCGGGGCTCTGCCTGGCAAAATGCAAATGTCAAGTGACACTCGACAAGTCTGTGATTAAGATTTAATAGAGAAAAATGTGAGGCGAGGATATTAGCCTAACTGAGACATCAGCTGGCCCTCCTCGGGGTGCCCCGCCCCGTCTCCTCACATCCCCGGGTGCAGTGGGGGACCATCAATGACCACCGAGGATTATTCCTGGAGCCGTCGAATGTCTGCTGCTTTTTAAACAATCAACCATCATATTGGAAGACAAATAAATCCCAGGTAGGAACTAACTGTAAGCGGCTCAGGCCGTCAGATAAGGTCAGAGCCGCCTCAAACCGCCACTCCCTAAATAACCGCCATCGCCAACCAATCTCTTCGCCACAAATCTCCTCTGAAATTTAAAAAATTTAATTTGTCAACATGTTTCTATCATATGCTCCATCACTGTCCGAGTCGGTGGCAGGGGCCAGAGGCCCAGGGGTGGTGGGGTGGGAGGGGCTGGGGGGGGCGCGGGGGGTGCGGGGGGTGCGGGGAGGGGAGGTGGTGCGCTGCAGGGTCGAGGCAGCTGCTTTCAGATGGGAAGACGGCGCTGTGATTAGGCCCTCACGTTGGCTGGAATTGTCCCGGACAGCCTAGAAATCAGATTATTAACTCTGATACCAGACACTCTGTCTCCTGGCAGGGATTAGCATGAAAATTTTGATATGGATCGATAAGCAATCTTTCCCCTTCTTCACAATCTCCCAAGGCTTCATTAATCTGTGTGTATGTTTATGTCAAGGAATTAAGACATCCCAGTTAACCCGTCATTCCTTCCCCCAACACACACACACACACGCACGCACTCACGCTCGTCACACACGTCTCCGCTCCCCTCAGCTCTGCTCTCTCAGGATGCGAGATGGGAGCATCTCATAGAGATTTATTAAATCAAGTACTGACTCTACTTACCTCAAAGAAAATTGCCTCCCGTTTCCCCGCCCGCCCTCTTAGGTCTCTGCACTGGAGTCTGGAGATCACTTCTCCAGCAAACCGGCTGATTGTTCCCCCTCCACAGTATTAGCATAACCACACACAGTTAAATATGACTCATGTTAAATCAGATGCTGCTCTCCAAATCCACATTAAGAGGCTGCAGAGTTAATCTTGCTGTGATTCCTCAATTCAACCAGAGATTTTGGCATATTACAGTTATTTTTTTCAGAGTGTATTACCACTAATGCGTATTCTAGTAGCATGCAGTATCTTCATATAATTTAATAATCCAGATATGTCTTAATCTTGTAAGCTTCTTATGGGAATGGGAACAGTTTTGAGCGTAAGGAAGGGAAAGGAAAACCTCATTTATATGTGGAAAAATATCTGGTTATCATTGGCATGCTCGTCACTGGATTCAGCAGATTTCTATTAAATTCACAACAACAACAAACGCAATAAAGATGAAAGTGTTGGTTTATGTGGCCACAACGTCATAACCAATCATAGTGAGTCAGAAAATAATGAGCCGGTAAAACGCTGCTTCTCTCAAAGACAATTTTAGTAGGAATTCATTTTAGTAAAGGATTTAATTAATCAAATCAATCACACATTTGAAAATAAAGCTTATTTTAATGTTTCTGCAAAGTAGTGAGAACTTTGTTTCCACTAGTTTGTGGATTTGAAACGATGGCAAACTAATCTTTTGACTGGATTCGCTGTCATTTACATTGCAATAAGTGGTCATCTTAAACATAATTACATCTGGCGGCGAGTATTGAATTAAATCACCTAAATTGCCTTTATTTCAAGACAATGAAGTACATGAAAAACCAGACTTTGCTTGCCTACAACAAATGAAGCGACGGTTAAATACACTGAAATTACCCTTTTTTTTGGCCATATGACATTACAACTTCCCTCCCTGCAGTCATCGCGGTGAGTGATGTTAATGCGACTGCTCGACGGGATCTTATATCCACACCAGCTTTCTCTGACGTCAAGCGCGGAGATAAATATAGATCCGTAATATATAAATAACGGGCATAACGAAAGGAATATCTGAACGTGTTGATGGATGATCTGAAACACAAGGCACCGGGCAGGCCAGAGCGTCGGAAAGGATCAGTGCTCGTATAATTATGACCCGTGTGCGCCGGCATAATTAATCTTGCCCGCATCATTAGGAAACACGAGTCCAGCCATGTCATTAAAGTGCTTTTAGTCGTCCTACTGTCCTCCCTTTGCACCGATGCACTCTCTGCTTCGCCAGCCCACTGCCGGCCATTTACAGAAAGAGCACTCATCTACGCGGCGGCACGACTCCACGCGTATTGTCTTTATGTCCAATCACAGTTAATAATGAAGAGCCGTAGAAGGACGGAAAAGAATAAATGCGAGTCTGAAAGGAAGGGGGGGTGGGGGGGGTATGGAGTCGGGTCAGATGAAGCAAGTTGGCTTTATTTTATGATTTGATTAACTTCGCATGTAAGGAAAAAGCAAATCGATGCAATTAGAATGGACTGATTTCTGTGGTTATGTGGATATTCAAATAAAAGAAAACATTGTTTGGATAAAATCTCGCCGTAATTAGCACGGTTTCCTCCGCGGCTTCCAAGTGGTAGAGTCATATTATTTACTAAAGTGCTAATACGGTTCTCCCGTGTCCATTAACAAAGTGAGGTATGTGTATAGGTAAGTGGATCCAATTGGCTAAGAGCTTGTGGTTTCAGCAGAGAGTGCTTTTAAGTCTGCACACTCACAAGTATTGGAGTAACAGGGAGGGGGGGCGGGGGGTCAGGTTCAAATTAATTAAAGGGCTATAAATGAAAGAGCCCGCTAATGACTGCAATCTTACCCACCCAATATTTAATATTTCATCATTAAACAGTAAAATGACCCGATATGATCCTAATACAGTCCCAATTATGCGGCATTGATCAAAGTGACCTTTTCATACCGAGCGGTGGAAAAAAAATCAATCCAACACCTCCTCCCCTTTTTATTTATTTATTTATGTATTTATTTATTTATTTTGCCTCAACACTGATTCCGCCTGCATAGTAAAGTTGCGGCGGCTCGGCGGGCAGCTCTGTACGCGCCCTCTGTAAATATATAGCGAGCAAAACGCGGCTTGTCAAATCAACTGACCCCGGCTCAGAAAGCAATCTCTCCACGCCTGTACATCTAATTCTTTTGTTCACAAGCATGTTCTTTGTGTTTGTTTTTTTTCTTTTCTTTTTTTGTGCTGCCCCCTCCCACGCACCCGCCGCCTCGCCTTGTCTGCCACCAGACACCAAGCCATGTTAAATCCCAGAAGCCGAGACAGGTGACGAAAACGGGGCCGGACTTCTCTGCCCGTCAGCGGCAGCGGGCTCGGGGAGCCATCATAATGGCTAATTCCTCCGCGCCCGGCCCAGGGAGCAGGAAAAGAAGCGAGACGGGGGAAAAGTGAAATCGGTACAATGCCTAAACACATTTCGCTGCAGGATCTGTCTTGATTTGGTGTACTGCTTGACACTCTCCATTTTCTGTTTGACTGGTAACTGCTGATGTGCTTTTCCCTTGTCAACTCACCATGAAACAAGTTCAATGTATTTTCGAGCGATTGCCAAGTTTGGCCGCTGTTTAGCCCGAGAACAACGAGAAACAGATCTACTTGACTAAAGTTTCAATGACTAAAAGACATTCCCGCTTACAGAAAAACATTTTTACGTACAAGAAAGCGTCTTTTCTCCCCCTTCTTTTTTTACACTTTGCAAGGGATCCAGACTTGACATTGCGTGTGACGTCTGTAATCGCCAAATCTCTTCCTGCTGATGAATATGAATCATGGGCTGGTAAAACTGGGCTTTAGCAGAAAGGTAAAAGATTGCTTCTATTCTTTATGAGTCGCCCGAGGAGCAGCGGCTTATAATCCACTAAGCGCATCTTAATCAATGTTCCCCTCTGACATGTCACGGCCTGCGAGGCGCAAAAAAACAACGCGTGATGGATATAATCTGTGTAAAACCCCCCTCATGCAGCTTCCCCCCGGAGCAGATTAATTATGATCTTTGTAAGTCATAAACACATCCTTTTAATTATTGATGGGGCGAGCCTTTGAAATGAAATTGAAATTAAATCTGCGTGATTTACAGTGGCAGCGTTATGAGCTGCCACGCTCTCGTCGGGCTTTATATAGAGCAGAGTCGGCGGCTGCATAAAACATTTCATTGGTTAATGGAGAAGGATCGCACGCTCACGTCGAAATTAGTTCGTTTTCATTCGCAACAATCACGGGGTTTCAAGGTGAGCAGTTTGACGGGGTAAATGTGTGTTTGTGTGTGTGTGTGCGCTGAAGAAGGGGGGGGAGGGGGGAGGCTCCGGCAATGACAGCTCTTCCTGAATCAAGTGTGGCACTCTCATATGAAGGAAAATAATGGGATCCTATATGTCTTTGAGCATGTCAGCGTTTCAAAGCCGGCCCGAATGGAAAGTGACGCCTGGTCGCGGCTGAGGAGGATGACAACCGCGGCGAAATGGGAATCGGGCGACCGGCGGGGTGACCCCGGCGCCGACCCGCAGTCAGACGCGCTGTCATCCCACGACGAGCTGCTAAAAACCTCCGTCCTCTCATTTCTGTCTTTGTTTACCTGTCTGCTGGCGGGGGCAGAGCGGAGCAGCAAAGAAGCATTACTCATGCTTTTACTGTGACAGGACGCTTTACATTGTTTTTTGGAGAGGGAGTTGAGCGCCGTTAAAGGGCCAGTTCACACAATGCGGGCTTTATACACGCATCCGGGCTTCATGTAACCAGGCTGAGAGATGAAATGAAATGTTTGATGACATCTCTGCATATAATCACTGCAGATGTGAATGGAAGTCTGTGGTTCTTAACCCTTAAGTTGTCTTTCTTTCTGTTTTAAAAGTGGTTGAATCACTGATCAGACTAAGGCCAGTTTCAATAAATACTCATTATCAGATGTCATCATAAGAAAACACACATGCTTTTATTTTTAAGGCATTTTCGAGTCATTTATCACCTTGTTGAGATCCAAAAAATGTCATTCAAGCAGCAGCTGATTTAAGAGGTTCTAAAATGCCAAAGTGCCACGGATGTTAGGCACGTGTTTCAAAAGTTAAGCACTTTAAAATTAATACACTTTCCCAAAAGTGGAGCTTTCATGATCCCTTTCAAGAGTTTTTTTTCATCTTATTTTGACATTCTAACATCACTGTGTTTTTTTGCACTGACTGCATCGACTATAAAATGTGATATTATTTCAACATTCTTTTAATTTATTGTTTTGAGAGAGATTCGAAAGCCCACTGTGATCAGTTGGTTTATTTATGTATTTATTTATTTCCTTGGTAGGACCATGTGGGAACACTCTGCATAATGGATGGAAGATGTTCTCATGGGAGCCGTTTTTGTTTTTTTGTTTTTTCTGTGGATTTCATTTATCCAGTCGGAGTAAAACCTCACTGCGTCTCAACACAGAGGTGAATATATGACACAATTCTGATCAAAATAAAGTACTTTAATGGGATTTCTTCTTATCAAAGTCCCCCCGCCGCCACTAACCGGGCTTAACAAGCACGTAATGAGCCGGGTGATGTTAACACACACACACACCGCCGCATCTCTGTTTCATCCCTGCATATAAACCCACCAAAAAAATTATAATTACAACACCCCCCTGCCCCCTCCCCCATCTCCCCCTCCCCTCCCAGACCGCCCGAGATAAGAGCCAGCGGTGTACGGATGATTTGAAGCATCATAGGAGTTTCTGGAGTTTGTGGCTGAGGGCAACATGCTCGAGTAAGTCTGGTGAGGGGGGGGGGGGCTGAGGGGGGGCTGGTAACCTGGAACCACTTACAACAGAGGATGTCCTTTTTCTTTCCTATCACCGGTTTCCTTCCACTGTAACGCACGTTAAAAAACAACAACACCTCACTCCCCACCACCCCACCCCTCCATTCACATGACTAAGCCATTATCCCCCCTCTGCCTCCCCTCCAGCGCCACCCTTCCTAATCAAAGATAGGGAGATGAAAAGGCTTTATTAATAAAAGTTCCCCTTCAGGAAGATGGGAGCTAAATGATTGCTCAAATGTGCCCAATTTGAGGCAGATCTGCTGGCAGACCGGGCATCTGGACGGGGCGGGGCCAGCAGGAAACTCTCACATCTGGAAGCTGTTTGCTCTGCAGAAATTAAGAGACGCACCACGCACAGATATACCACCCGCAGTCGCCGACTTGGAGTGTAAGCGAGTGTGTGTGCCTGCGTAAGTAACACATGTTTCCCTTTTCTTTTCTTTTTTTCAACCCCCTCCCATTCTCTCCCTATAATCCTCGTCTGTATTATTATTTTTTTCTTGTTTTCTTCTTTTTTTTTTTTTCTTTTACTGCATCACCGTTGCAGAGGAGGGGAAGGGAGGGAGGAGTTTTGCATCCCTGTGTGACTGATCAGTCATGTGGCGGAAACGCTTCTTGGCGTCCAGATGTAGCGCACGATACTTGAGCAAGTTTAATGGATGCAAAGTGAAACAGATGCGACCGCGCTGCTTCATAAAAAAACATTTGTTCACTACAAGCCATTACACTTCTGCAACAGCGAAGGACATCCAAAAACACTTTACAGAAGAAGCAGAAGAAGAAGTAGAGTATGTGCTTGTATATAGCACAGCAGCAGCCGCCGCCGCACCCCCCCGCCCCCCTCCCATTCTACTTTTCTGCTGCTCAGAGGCTTTTCTCTGGTTGCTGTGGTGATGGAGGAATGTCACATTAGTCTGTGATTATCTCTATGAGGTCTGCATTCGGTTTCCTCCAACTTGAGTAATTGCATTTTTCGTCTTCCTTCTTCTCCTTTTTTAATCAAACTCACAAACAATAAGCGGGCAGGCGCTGACAGAAAGTCAATGCGGCTTGGACAGCTGTTTTGGTCCGAGGAGAAGGCCCGACATGGCCGCCTTTTATGCTCGGGATGACGAGGCCGAGCGGGCCCCGTCACATGGCCGCCAGGTTGAACAAAAAAAAAAAACAAGAAAAAGGGAAGGAGAAAAAAAACCTAAAAAGCCCCTGAGCGATCGGCGCTTGGAGGGCCGCGGCGGCGCGGACAGCCACCGCTGTGCAATTCTAGTCGTCTGACAAAAGACTGATGCTATCTAATAAAAAGGGCTGCATCCATCTCCGGCGCGCAAACACCGGCGACAACACGAGGAGGCAGAGAAAAGAGGAGGGGTGGGCGCGACAGTCGGCGACTCTCCGGCACCATAAATAGTCACTGTACAATGAGGGACGAAGTAAATAATGAAGCCCGAAGAAACAATAACATGAGGTCATCCGCAAAGTCGCCGCTGTTCAAAAGGGGGGTTCTGTGAGCGGCCCCCCCGAGGGCTTTTATGCGGCGGTGAAGGGGATCACGCCGCGGCTGTACCTAACGATGAATATGACGAGGACGTGACGGACACTTTCTTGGCGATTATGCGTGATTATGCGGCCGAGACTGGAAGAGGATGAGACACGACTGCTGTTAAAATTGCACACTTGGCGAGACGGGGAAAGAGAAAGAAGGAGAAAAAGAGAAAGAGAGAGAGAGCGTTCACAGGAAGGCCCGGTGTCAGGCGGCGCGGGATCACCGCTAACATATGCATGACACCGGCGGCGCTGGGATGTTTGCTAATTTCCCCTCCCATTTTTAAAATTCCATTTTATTTGTACTCATTGATTTTGTGTGAGGATGGGAATAGCCGGCCATCAGAGCCGCAGGAATAAAATGCTGGCGCTGACCTGTGCATAGATAATTCGCCATGAAAGACAATCAATAAATAACAAACACTCCCTAATCAGCCAAGGAGCTGACAGAATGACATTCCATTATCCCCATCTGGCCCACTGCAGTCAGAACGGCCAAACCTCAGAGGGCCAGTGCACGCTCCCTTACCAAAGCCTCTGCTGGCCCCTGAGTCACATCAGAACAAACACACACACAAACACATACACACACACACACACACCACCAACAGGCAAATAATTGCCTTACAGACAGCTCGTGTCACCGACGCGGACCCTCCCGACGTCTCAAAACGGGCCCGAAAAATAATGCAGACGGCACGCGCTTTTCCGAACATTACGCACCGATCACAGCAAAGCGGATGTAATGACAGCGGAATAATTCATCCCATCCAGCGCGGAACAAAAAGGCTGGCGTCGTTTTTTGTTCGAGTAATTAAACATTTCCAGTTTGAAAAAAAAAAAAAAAAGGTGCAGAAGACGACAGGCGGCTCACAGTTTCTCAGCTAAGACGTTTGCTGGTTAGGAGCGAAAATTAGTCCAGTTTTTCCTCTCAACTCAAATTAAGGCGTTTGCAAAAGTTTGGGCACCAATCACACACAGGATTTGTCGAGGGGAAAAGATATACAGCCTCTGTAGGACACGAAAAAAAAGTATTGTGACAATTGCAAACATTAGGAAACCCTACATGCCATTTTATTTCTTGTATTGACTCATAGCATAAAGAATGAGAATTTTGTGTTTTTCCCACAGAGTTGCCAAAAAGGTGCACTTAAAAAGGGTGTCCCAATCCGATATGAATATCGGATATCGGTCCAATATCAGCAAAAAAAACAAGTATCAGATTGTATTGGCCTGCATCTACAATCTCCAATATAAACACTGCCATACAGGCAGTCCACTCCAGCACTTCAATTGTAGAATACTCTTATGTTTAAGGTTAAAATGTAACACATTGGTTAATAAGAAATGGGGCCGTTTTTCTCATAGCTACTGTTGTTGACTATTGACTATTGTTCTCTGTTTGAGTAATATCGCTTGATCAAGCATTTTCTAACATTCCATACTACAAAATTAGCAATATAAGTATGTATGACTGATATCATATTGGATCCATTCTGTATGGCCCAATACTCAAGGCTGTAATGTGGGTATTGTATTGGAATTGAAAAAGTTGTATCGGGGAAACACCTAGCCCAAACTTTGTTCACTTTATCTGATGGACGTAAGTGACCAATCATAACAGACTATGACGATATAACGTAAAAAAATAAAAAGATGAAGCAATTTCTGAAGAAGAAAAGATAAAAATAAGATTCATCATCATGCCTTAAGCTCCTTCCTGTTGCTTCTTACTTAACACACATTCCAGTATTGGTCATCAGTTACATTTCTCACACCCACGCTGTCTGTGATTTCTCTGTGTTTTACCACAACCTTCATCATTTACTCTCCATGTGCTACCCGCTCACATCACTTGTTGTCGCCATAGCCGCCTTTCACGCCGAGAAACCCGGTGTGCATCTCCGGCGCACATTTTCTCTCCTCACAGACAACCACAAAATAAAGCCTTTCATGAAGCGATACGTATGTGTGTGTGTGTAGCGTGTGAATGCGATTCCCGACTGCTGACTTAGGGGAGCGCGGCTGTAAAGGCAGTAAAGCTCTCCATGCCTAAGCAGTTTACAGTGTGAGTGCTATACACTCCCCCAACCTTTCCCCAAGTGGGAGGTTGACAATACCAGTGGTGGATGTGTACACGTATTGTCACAGAAGTGTGTGTGTCGCATCAGCAGTAATCTCTCATCAGTGTGAATCACTCCCGTCTCCAAACATGAAAAGCGGTATGACAGACGAGGAACAATTAGCATTCCAGGGTTTTTGTAAAAGGATGAATTTAGCGGAATAAACAAAGCCTCTTAACATGCAGCTTCGCCTGAATACGTTGGCGCTGGCACCGTGGAGCCATTATACCTGGAGAAAAGGATGAATGGCGATCTGCTGTAGGAACATTGTATGATTCTGCAGATTAGGTGTAATCTGCCTGTGTGCGTGTGTGTGTGTGTGTGTGTGTGTGTGTGTGTTCACCACCTCATCGGTCATTCACCTCAACACCAGCAGCTAGTTTTCATAAAGTGCCAATACGTAGCGAATGAGCCCGGTGTCCCGTTCCCACTTTGCACGCCAAACCATTAACCCATTTTTTTTTTCATTTATTTAAAGGCGGGACGGAAATGGCGAGCCATGAGTCACGTCTCTGCTCCATTTTAGAAATTAAACATTCTTAATTAATGTAATGGAGCTAATGTGGCGATACTTCCTGTCTGGGATCCTCTGCCTGGAATCCTTCTGTAACCCGAGAGGCGCTGCAGGAACCGAGCGCCACGAGCCGCCACGTGCCTTTTTTTTCTCTTTTGGACGCGCTCCCCTCTGACATCATCGCCGGTGGCTGATGGAGCGTGGAAACGGACAATTTGGTATCGCTCGTGAGGACGCTAATCACTTAAAAATGTATCACAGTTCACAAATAAACGGACACGGGAGACGGAAACCATCCCTGTCCGATGAGAAAATAGTCTACACAAAGTATCCGGTGACTGCGTAAAGTTTTCCTATGAATACTTTAAGGAGTTTAATTATTCAAATGGCTAAATAGTAGCAGTCTTTTTTTTTCCTCTCTCTCTTCTCCTGCTTCCTTCTGAGTGCTACCATCAACTGCATGTCACACATTTTCTCTGAGCACTCAGGGCCAAAATGAGTTTCAGTCATGGATCATGGCAAGTAATGAAATAATCCCAAAATGACACTGTGAAATTGCTGGATGGGAGAAGGTGCCGCTTGTCAGGCAGCTGATTCTATTCCCCCCGCCGTCTATCTCAGATCTGGCCGAGTCACATGCTATCAAGGAGAACCGCCGCTGCTGTATATATTTGTTTGAGATGTGCCGGCCGGTGACAGCGGGTGAAATCAGCCGTGCGGGAGTTATCGGATGTTCCAGTTTGTGCCCCCATAAAATCGACACGAGGCGCCCGCTGGCTTCTCCCACGCCTCTCATTTCTTACGGGGCGGCGGGCGGTTAAAGGTGCGCCTGTGTGTAAAGGGGTGTCGGTAGTGGCGGCGGCGGCGGCGGTGGTGGGAGGGGGGGGTTGAAAGAGCAAACAAGAAGGCAACGGCCACTCACTGACTTAACCTCTGTCATCGGAGCGCTCCGGTGTCAGCGCGCGAATCAAATCAAGATGAATGGGGCCTATCCCGGCCACTGGAGGCTCGCCTCATTGGGCCCAATTTCATCAGCGCCAGTAACTGTTCATATAGAAAGATTAATAGAGCGTCCGACCATGCCGCCGCGCGAGGAGGAAACACAGACGCATACAAATAGGTTCCCGGTCGACGGGCGAGGGGGAGTTATTACGGCGTCGCACGACAGGAAGAATAGGTGGAAGCACCTCAGAGGGGGCCGGCGCTCTGATGCCTAATTGATAAGGTTCCGCGGTGACATGTTCATTTGTGATACTTTATTGTTTTAATTGTGTTACTCTTTGTCACTGAGCTACTGTCTCCTTTTTTTGCCCTCCCCTCCTTTTCGATCTCTCTTTTATCCCCCCCGCGCTGTAATCGTACAGTGCTTTACGTGGTTATTTGTGTGGCACCGAGGACCGGGGACGCTTTACGAGCGCCCGGGCTGGCTCCTCGCCCAGGTATATTAAAAATACTGACATATTTTCCAATGAAACATGAATGTAAAACTCAAGTGCGGAGCCGGAGATTGAATTGCATGCAAGGTGATCTCTGTAAATCACATGCTAGTTGATAAAAATCTTTTTATATTATGAGATATTTAAAAAAGGAAAAAGATGGAAGATCAAAGTCAGAGCGCAGCCACTAATTACAAAGCAGCCATCCCATAATCAGAGTTTTGTAACGGTGAAAGCAGCGTTTCCCTGCGGCCTTCCCGCCACGGTCATGTCCACACAATTATGTTTATGCTGTTACAACATCCCTTTATGGTTTTGGATCTAATCTTGTTAATGACTAGAGTCGTTTGTGCACATTGTTTTTGAGAGTATGTGTGTGTGTGTGAGTGTGTGTATGTGTTTGTCTCAGCAGCATTACAATGTGACATCTGCAAATGCAAATCCTCTTCTGTTAGAAAGGTGCTTTTCTCTTCTTTTTTGTATCATGTCCATCACAGGAACTGGTCTCTTGTGATTCTCTGCCCGCAAAATGACCTTTATTTTG
>CAESWR010000210.1:44164-56945 GCA_903171835.1 Mullus surmuletus | reverse complement strand
CTTGCACAGCACATCTGAGAATAGCTCTCTGCCGTGAAAATGTCTTCCTGCGAGAGGCTTTGCTGCTCTCCTGTTGCTGCACTTACTCTGATTTTCAGACACCACTGTTTTTGTTGCACATCTGGAGTTTCGTTGAGCCTCCACAATAAATTATCCCTCCAAGATCACATAATCTTTTTACCGGATTTCTTCTTCCTCCTTTCTTCCTTATTTTATATAACAGATGTCTAAATATGAATTTGTTTATTTGTTTGCCTGTTTTCTTTAACACTCCAAACGATGGTCCGGCAGTTCATTAACGCCCTATGTCCCGCGCCTCCTCCATCAGATAAAGTACGCTGGCTCAGACACAGACTTCAGCGCGTCTCCAGCTTTTTGCAAGCAGATCAGCAAGGTGGAGGCAGAGGAGCAGAGAGTGATTGGCACCCACACGCCCCTGCAGGAGCTGCTGGAGGGCTTGATTGCGGACAAAGAGCTCCCTGCCAAGGACAAGAGGAAAAGGCTGAAGCAGGTACACCCAAATCATTTGAATAGGAGACGTGTGTCAATTCGATTTCAGCTCGGAGTGGGACCCATCTCCAAAAGGGCTTGATGCGCTCTCGGGACTGCAGCTAAATCAGATCCATTTTGAGCATTTTATTCGAAAACACGCTGCAATTTGGTCTGTTTATTTACATGCTCCACACCTAAGACAGGGGATTAGTTCACAGAGATAAAGCTGAGAGGAAGAACAAATTAACTTGAAGAGAAATTTAAGATTATTCACACATCTTTATCCATGCATGTCAACGTACACAAAGCAATACGAAACATAAATTCAGGGTCTCAAATACATCTCTTTATATCTGCAGTGTTCTATGGTATGCATCGAAGTAAACATGCATTTCCTTACCTCTATTTTTTTTTCCAGTTCCAAAAGTCTTACCCGGAAATCTACCGTAATCGATTCCCCACCGAGGAAAGCAAAGCCGCCGTTCTCCCCGAGAAAACCTCAAAACTCAAACCTCAGCTCATGTTCTTCAACTTCAAGAAGCCCCTCCAGCCCTTCCAGAGGAGCTGGAGTTTTAGGGCGTGACGCGTCACGACTGTCGCCGCAGCACTTCAAAGGTTAACACACGTCCAAACCTCAGACTCAGAGTACTGCTTTGTCCCAGTTGTCCAGGTACGTATTAAACCTAACCCTAACACTGATGGAGGAGGGGGATAAAAACATGAATATTGTTTGTAGCGTGCTGCCTAAAAACTTGATCTGTGTAGGTTGGGTATGATTATCCAC
The DNA here is from genome assembly GCA_903171835.1 of Mullus surmuletus. Lineage (NCBI taxonomy): Eukaryota > Metazoa > Chordata > Actinopteri > Syngnathiformes > Mullidae > Mullus > Mullus surmuletus. The sequence continues at coordinate 55,669 of CAESWR010000210.1, read as the reverse complement.
TAACACTTAAGAGAACCACTTACCTTCCTTTAAATGTAATTTGACTTGTAATTGATAAACCGTGAGATGTAATGACCAGTTAAGTGTCGCGAGAGACATTTCAAATCGGTTGTTTAGTTGTTAACATAAAAGATTTATTTTGCTATACAGATTTATTCTGTAGCAGAAACATAGATGCAAATATGAATAGTTTTGAGAGGCACTTAGCCTTTTGATGTCATTATCACGTTGCTATTAAGACGCATTTCACTTCAGTGGCCTATTGTTTTCAGGTAACGGTCATTAATGCTGTAGAGAAAAGGTTACGACATATCTTTAAACATATCAAGGGCTCATTCGATGGAGTAAATCTGCGTGACATGTTACATAAATGCTGATACTCTCAATTAAGAGATGGAAATCTTATCCTGGAAGAGAAAGCAGCTTTTAAAGCATACAGCTCCCTTGAATAGCAGAGGGAACGGAATGCAAATCAAGCGGGTATGAATCTCCGCGGTAACTTTGTGTCGCCTCTGCTGAAAAAGTAAGCAGCAGATTGCTGGCAGCTGTTGCTCCGGAAGCAAAAAGCGTCGGTTTTCTGTTGCTTTTGCACAACAAGTACATCAGCATAATGTTGATTGACAGGCAGGCGGGAGGAGGCAATCTATGAGATGTGTCTTTTCGGACGTGCAGAAAGGTTAATGAGCAACAATAACTGACGGAACGGTTGTAATACCCCTTTAGAAGCATTTATAGATGGTGATTTTTTTTTAACCAATTTTCAACCGTTGTAGTAGCTCTGATCTCATTACAGGGAATAAAGGGATAGCAGAAGCCAGTCTTAAAACAAAATGCACTACTGTCACACACTTTCTCCTTTGAATCCTCACCTACAACGTACTTGATGGGTCCTTTAAATGCTGGATGTGCACTCTTAAAATAATTCATTTCATGTTTTCACTTGGTGGTATTATTATGTATATGAGAACTATTATTTGTTTTCCAACTGGTACATATTTCAGTGTCAGAGATTTTCTTTTTTTTTTCACTGTTTTCACTTTTCTGTCTCTTTTTGTTGGTACATATTTCCATGTTGCTCAGAGATGCTCTTTCTTTCACATTTGTCAATGCGCTTTTCTTCACTGTTCTATCGTGTCAGTCAGAAAGATTCACTTAATTGGAGATCATGTATTTTTGTAGTTTAATAATGATTTTAAATGCTGATATTTTTATATTAATTGTTATGAATATGCCCAAACGTTTATAATAATGCTGGAATAACTGTTACACTTGAATTTATACCCTATGCTGGAAGATTTCAACTGGATGACAAAAGAAACTTGCTGTAGATTTTTCTTCCACTGTTGGTTCTCAAATTATTCCTGTTATTGTTGTCCTGATTTTCAACAGATCGGATGCCATGTTAGGCGTCATCTAATATTGTCTAGCCATGAGGGAAATGCTGTGATGTAACCACACTGAAAATATAATAACTACACCGTCCAGTGTAGGATTAGAGCTTAATAACGGTCTAATTTCCTGTGCATTGTCACCTCCTGTAGAAATGTAATAAATTACACTGCTAGACCAAAAAAAAACCACAGGCCTTTTATGTACGAATCATTTCTCATTCAAGATGTTGGTGAATGAATCTGGCTGCTGTCTGAGAGAGAGGCTGTAAAAGAAAATACAGAAACAGAGAGAAAAAATGTATAGCAACAGAAACCAGTGAATGGAGCTGGCATGAATGTATTTCATGTACAAAAACTGGGTATAAGTACAGAGTATTAGGTGCTATGAATGGCTACTTAAAACCTGGTACTGCACTTTCCACATCTAAGGCAGACCAAAAATTAGAGCTAAAAATAGGCACAAGTATAAGCAGACATAGATAAACTGCAGACATAAAGGATATGAATTATGCATTTTTAGTAAAAATATTTACATGAGTTCAAGCCGCAGTGATAAAAACAATCTAAACAGTAAAGATATTTGCCTCCAGAGTGAACAGCGCATAAGGAGACATTTCTGCTATCACTTGGTTAAAGAACGTGTAACATGAGGCAAAATTGGCTTTTACAGATACATTTTAATTCGTTTTTTTACTGAAGAATCAGGAAAATGCAGGTCATTATTATACAAGGGGTGCAAACCACAGCCGGAAAATTGTTTTGATACCGGATTTAAACAAAGCCCTCCACATAAAATAACCCTATTGTCACTTTCTCATTATTATACACATCCACATTCGCATTTTTCCCCCAGATAAGGGCCACTAAATGAAAGTTTTATCAATGACCCCCAGCGCTGTGCCCTTTGTCTCCACTCCTCTTCCCTCCACTAATGCACACCTCACATTTCCAAACTATGATAATAGTGCAGCCTAAGCTCGAATTTATGAAACTTGGGCGATACAAACACTTATTTGTGACGCAGCAAAAACCACCTTAAAGGCAGCAGCTGACACCTGCATGAATTCCCAGGGAAACATCCCACACGGTAAACACTCTCCCTGCATGTGGGCGGAAAAAGAAAGCAGCCGCCACAGACATGCGATGACTCTTAGCAGCAAAGGTACTTAAAAATCGGGCATTATAACTAATTTTTGGATTGTTCTAGTGGCCAAAAAAAAGTGCATTGTCTCTTTTGCCGCGACTGACACCAGTGACAAAGGTTTGGGTGGAAGAGGTGTCAAAAACGTGGGTATTCTGGCATAACTTAAGTGCAAGGGTGAGAATTTCGGCGTGCTTTCGGAGGTTTATTATCAGACGATTAATATTCCAGCTGGAGCGCCCTCAGAGATAGTACAGTTGGTGTTTCCGTCCGCACTGATTAGGAAAAGCTGACTCCTCGGCGGCGGAGCGAAGCGCTGGGACCTCTTCTTGCTGTCATAACCGCAATTGCAAAACTCGCCTTGAATACAAAGCAGACAATTTGCCGCCACGGGTTGAGATTGCGTAGCTTCCATCGCACTTTAGCAACATTTGTCAAATACACCCGTTGGAAAACCAGAGCCAACAACGAAGAAAATACTGAAAATCACATTTTCCCACACTAACTTCAAAGCTACCACTTTGTTTTGCTTTGGGTGAAAATGGGCTGTTCCATATTCCTTCATGCTTTTCTGGTCGGATTTCTAAAAGTCCTGCTGTTCCCGCTCACACTCGCAGACCCGGGAAAGAAGGCAGCGGGGACTTTTCCCGCATATTTAGCTCTGCGGCCGCGAGGGTTGTTTGCACATTTTGTGCATTATGTGTTAGCGAGTGAGTCCGTGCTCTGCAGCAGTTGGGAAAGCCCAAGCTGTTCGCTGATGCTTTTCTGGGAATAGACAAGTGGCTGTAGTTTCTTTACTCGCTCTGGAGAGGCTTGCAGTGCCAATGTATCACACGATCACAGCGACCTGCAAGCAAAGCCGCATGGGGAGAGAGACAATTACCTGTTTGATTTCTTTTCAAATATATGTCTCCACTTGCAGAGGGGTATAAAGCACGTTATTGTTTTGAGTTTTTTTTTTGCGGCCAAACCACGATTTTTACTTCAAGTTACCTGTTACACTTAATTGCCTGTGGGTTTTACTTGCTGCGGGCCTCCAATAATCACACGTCACTCATAATTAGGAGAGCGGCAGTGTTCTCGGCATGAGCTTCACCTGCTCCCTTGGAGCAATCCAAACACCACATGACGCCGTTAATCAAGAGCTACTGAAGGAGTCACAGAAACGGTGCTGAGAGAAAAGTTTTTTGGGCACAATTTTCTGGGAGGAAAAAACACAACTGGGACAAACAGCTTGACTGAGAATGTGACGACTCGGAGCCAAAGCAGCACTGTTTCTCCTCCCCGGTTGCTGCATCACCTGCAATATGATGAATAATTCCTGAGATGTAATGCAGCAGAACACACTCTTGGTAATTGGTGACCCTCACGCTGACTTTCTCCTTTGATATATCAGTGAGCCCCGAACGAAACTCATCCTATTTTTCCCTCCATCAACGCCAATTAGGTAACTGGCAGCTCGGTGGAGACGAGGCTGCGCCGTCTCTACGTGGTTGGACTGAGCAACGCGGGCCTCTTTGTGAGCCAGCTGCCGAGTCATTTTTAAGTCTGAGATGTTGGTTGGCTGCTTCCGCTGAGTGTTTTTTGTTTTTTTTTCACCTGAGTGTTTTGTCCCTTTCAGGCATTCCGCTTTTGTGCAGGGTGTGATTCTAAGAGGGCCCCACAGTCTGCAGATGCTTCTTAATAAAACCTAAAAACCTACCTTTTTAAAAAAGCATTTTACTTAATGTTTTTATAGGTTTTCCATAAGTATTTATTACTCTTGGTAAATTTGTTTTAAAAATTCTTTTAATTTGAACTTTTCTTCTTTTAGCCAAGGCTGTAGCACTTTGAGATTGTCAAATGTAAAGTACAATACAGATAGAAATGTATCATTATTATTATTATAATTATTATAGGACTTGTGAGAGATGTATTTTTCAAAAGAAATGTCCTTATTGTGCCCATTTGTTAAAGACTGAATGGATTTGGTAGCTTTTTAATGAAATGAAGTCAGTTATGGTACCATTATCACTCCGTCTGTAGCTGTGTAAGTGATGACCTGAGAGCATCATTATCCCTCAAGCTGGAGCAGTAATTGTGCTCATCTCTCTGTGATTTCTTGCATCTTTTTTTATGTTTCTCTCTTGGAGGAAAAAGCTGCATTGAACCTCCAGAGATTAACGCCACACCAAAGTGACAAAAAAAATTCAGCTGTATGTTGAATGGTGACTATTGTGACAGAAGGCCACTCTGAGCTGTGTTTGATCAATCGTGCTTGTGTATTAATGAAGTTAGAAGGGCGGCGCAGGCGGTGCAACCTAATTACAGTGCCACTTAATATCAGCTTTCTGTGGCTCGTATTGACGTGTGAAGCTCAGAAGGGGGTTATCACACAAATAACCTTCATGAACTGACTCCTACTTGCCGCAGAAAGAGCTTCAGTGGGAGTAATCCAGCATCACAGTGTGTGTTTGTGTGTGTCTGCCAGGCTTTATTAGCTGCAGCGTTATCTGCACACTTCAGATAGCGAGAACGTGCCCACCAAAGTAATGACCTGCATCGGTCTTAGAGACCAGGGGGTTTTGACCCAAAGCGCAGCGAGGGGTTGTAAGTTTGTGATGTCATCGCATTACACACTGCAACGCAAACTTAATTTTGTTTGTCGGGGACTGACTGATTGGTGGCGTGTGCTAAGCTTTGTCTAGGAGGCAGCGAGCGCTGTCTGTGTGTGCATAGTGTGCAAATATTGGCTTTTATTCCGTAGTCACTGCGTTGTTAAGTAAACCCATTACTTTCTGTTTGTCTTCCGTTCAACCTTATCCACCGAACGTCAAAACATCCCTAAAATAGTAAGCTGTCACATCGTGCGTCATCCGTAAACTTGCATTCTTTCAAATGGCCAGTAGGGGCAGACTTCATTGGTTGCGCAAACAAGTCCAACTGCATAGAAGACTGTTATAAAATGAGCTCATGATCTCAGTCACTACTGTAATTGTTTGGGGGGTCACTAATGAAATTATGTTCATTTTCATCAATTATGGGCCCACTGAGGCCACAAAAAGGTAGTAACTCATAAAAAAATATGGAAACCATCTTGGTAGCCATTCCTAGTGTCTTTTCTTGGGTTTTTTTACTTTTAGTTTACAACCGTCTTATTATTATATTCCACAATAGCAAACTGTGTGTGATTGAATATGATCCGAGTGGTTGTAATTTGCTGTCACTGATGGTTGTCCTAACGTGACCCTCCTTCTTAGATATCTAAACAGCAAGGCATCATGGGAACATTTCCTCAGTCCTTGTAGGAGTCATTGGCTTGATTTGATGCCTGGAAATATCCTCCATTCTCCATTCTCAGACAACAAAACCAAACTCTGGGGGGGAACCAAAGTGATGGGAAACTCCATTAGTAGCCACCGCGGCAGCGAGGGAGGTGAGGCACTCGAAAAGACTCAGTGAGGAGGATAAACATTTCTGAGAAAAATGAATTATCTGAAAGAAAAAAACAAAGCAGGGATTTTATTTTGACAAAAAAAATCCTTCATGGAAACACATCAGAATTTAATAGAATTATATAATATAAGTAGCACTGCATAACGACACAATCCAAAGCTCGTATATATTTCAGAAGTACTGTAGAGCTGCAAGAGTTTCTCACATTGCATTTCACGAGAGATTAAACAGGCAAGAAAATATATATTTTCCCCATATTTTGGTTGATTCAAACAGCACTGCTGATTAATGACAAACAAAGACACATCAGGGGAAACAAAACAAGAAAAACACATTGATTTCAAAAGCTGTACAACACGACCATCAGTGAATGAAGCTGCACATGGTGACACAAATACAAGTGGAAAAAAAACCCCACACAAACCCTTCAAGAATCCGAAGCTACAAAAGAGGATCGTTACTTAATGTCCTTATACTCAACAGTGTGTGTTTGGCTTTATAGACTCCCTCAGTGTTTCTTTCAAATAAATGTTCAAGGCTTGCCTTTTTTTCAGCCATATCAGTAAAATGCTATCGTGGTCTGGCTTCAGAATATAGCCCACGCATTTTGCACAAATGGGGTACCATGAAATACTTCCTCTAGTGCTCAGGTAAATAAACTTTAATGTTACTACACTGGGATGCTACATGTTACTTTGACTGTGTACCTTTTATATAGTGCTGTTATTAACCTGGTAATCAAGAAAATACCCACATTAAACCCTTAAATCGAACCCCTTCACCTGTACTAGCATTTAATTGATACTCCGTTTTAGCAAAATAATTGGAATATTGTGGGTACGTTGTGGGCTGCAATTTAAATCTAAAAAAAAGAATTTGTTCATGTGCTCTTTATGTGGGTTTTTTTAAAGGAAACAACACTTATTTTGTGCTCATTTACCAGAGGGATTTTCCATTGAAAATCTTGCTGGTAAACATCCGTGTGGCCTCCTCTGTTTGTGTGGAATAATACACCACTCGCTAACAGCAAGAATGCTGATCACACTGATTAGTTCCTCCTCTCAGGCTGATATCTGCCCTAATAAATCGTGTTTGCCACTGCTGTTGTTTTGGAAACTCTCTCAGGACGTCCTCCATCCTTCGACTGAGGGTTGCCAATTAACTTTTCAAGTAAAAGGTTAACGTTGCTCGATGGAGTTAAGGGTTGCGATGTGTTCAAAAGAGTCTTCGGTTACAATCCTGCATGACGGCGTAGGTCCGGATTAAAGGTGTCGTCGTCCAATGTTTTTGCTGAGGTAAAGCTGCTGTTTGGAGGATTGGCACGATACATTCGCACATACATATGGCAAACATTTGAATTCTCCATTTTCTCAGGATCTCCTGAAAGGCTTTTTACTTTCTTTTTTTTTTCATGGTGAGAAAAAATGTGACTAGAAAAGATGCAGAAACAAGTCAGCCCGGCTCAGATGCACAGCACGACACGATCTGGTAGCATAGCACACAAGCCAGAATGTCACTTTCACAGGCATTTGTAAGTGGCAGCATCCATGATATTTACATTTAATTTAGTTTATTCTTTCTTATCTACAATGGCGCCATTTGCCTGCAGAAAAAAAGAATCCTTCATTTATGTCAGGCTTTGGGGTCTTTAGCCACACCCCCAAATTTAAGCGCCAACGCCTGCAGCCCAGCTCACCAAGTGTTGCATGAAGTATTACTGAGATAAGCAGCGGTGATTCTAACTTTTTAATCCATTACACAAACTGTAATTTGAAGTAACACACAATGAATCACTTTTGTTCCGTTTACTTACTAATCGGGTGCCTTTTGATACAACACTAATTGTCACGTTTCAGCGTACGAAGCCTAAAGTGAAAATCAAGACAACTTGTATTTTCAGTGGAGGATCAGTTACCTGAGTGTTTCAGACTCCACAACTTATCACCACAAACGAACAGATGATTGAAAGAGAGCTTCCCCAGCAGCCACGGTTCAGCTCCTCTGGTCCATGTACGACAGCGCTTCATGTGGAAAAGTTGTGCACACACCGGCTTGTGTCAGGTGGCAGTCACAGAGTCGAACATCTCGGTTGACAGTCGCCATCATTTGGTTGTTGTCGCCATCCACGCCTCGCCAGTCAAACATTGGTGCAGTTGGTGGAGGGCGGCGTGTCGGCCTTGCTGCGGATCTCCTTGATGTGGTTGAGCGGTGAGTTGCTGGCGCCAATCTGACACTTGAACACTTGCTTGTACGCCTTCCTGAAGTTCTCCGACAGGAAGGCGTAGATGACCGGGTTGACGGAGGAGTTGCTGTAGGCTAGGCAGTGGGCGGCCACCCGCAACACGAAGGAGGCCTGGTTCAGTGGGAAGGTCCCGAACTCCACCCAGAGGTGAACGACGTGGTGAGGGAGCCAGGACAGGCAGAACACCACCACCACCACCAGCACCGTCTGAGCCGTCTGAGCATCGGCGAAGGGAGAAATAGACACAGAGGTTAAGTTGGGGCCAGAGGTATTTACACAGTATTTACTTGCTGTATTATGGTTTCGATTTTTTTCGGGGTTTAAGGGATTAAACAGATTACTACTGCTACCCCTCTGCCTTAGACTCTTTAAACTTTAAACTTTGAAATGTCTTGGCTTGATGGACCATTAACCCTTTAAAGTAAATTCTACCTATTATCTTATCTTATAGGCTCCATTGGAATCAGTGAAATAATAATTTTCAAGGTGAACCTAGAGAATAAGTTTTTTGTTGGTTTTGAAAAAGTACAAGCTAGAATACTATTGCAATTTTTGAATATTATCACTTAGCTAGTTAGCTATGTAGCTATCAGTCAGCTATGCAACTACCACTTGGTTTTGTGGGTAGTTGGTTGGTCGGTATCACCTGAAAATGTAAAGAGGAATCGATGCCAAAGCTCACTTTTTTTTTGTCATTGACTTAAGGCTGAGTAAAGGTTTATAAGGACTTTGTAGAGCTAATCCTTTTATCTGTTGGAGATATAAATATTTATTTAGGTGAGACTAGCTTTGATGGATGGATTTCTATTTATTTCCTAAAATTACACAATGCTCACACCATGTGACTGTAGCGCTGAATCAGTGGGTTTTGCCATGTTTTATCCGCACACCGGGATGTCGCACAATGTTGTGAGTGTAATGATAATGACGATGTGATACTTGTTTGGCTGCGTGGAGGTCACGCGCACTGTCTTGCAATAGCAACTCCATCTCCTTTCTAGGAGTTTGTGGTATCATTATGTAATAGATAATGGGTCGGCAAACATGTCTCATCACTTGATACAAAATCAGAAACTGGTTATTATTGTGTTCGACCACAAGTTGATGCGAATTTGCCGTTTGTAATGAAAATCATTCTGTTTTCAATAGCACTCTATTGTCAGAGGAATGTGCTGGGTGTTGCTTTTGGGGAAGTGAAAGCCAAAGGATAGAGCTGGAGAGTGACCTCATAAAAACTAATTATATGGTGACTGATCCGCAGAGACCCTCCAATGCATTTCTGGGCTACATTCAGAAATTAATCAGCATCCACAAGAGGAAATAGAATATTTTGAAGAGCCACAAAACTAATCATAAGAGCCACTCTCTGTGGTTTGGCCAAAGCAGATAAAACTGTGTATGGACGCAAAGTTTTGGAAACACGCATATACACAACCCCTGCTCAATGTCAGACAGCCCATAGATAAAACTTCAGACAGTTTGACAGCGTCTCATATTTATCAGCTTGTTCCAAGTCATTGGTGAAGCGATATTGTGATATATCATATATATGATATAGTGATACTCGTGTGTGAATTGTTCTCTTTGGTATTGTTCTAAACTGGAACTGGCCAAATATACTGCATGTTACTGGCATAACGTTACCCCATCGAAATGCAGCAGTGGATGAAGGGCGCTTGCCTCACAATTGTGCTTTTGTCGGCTCATCATGCGCAATGACACTTAAAACTGCGACTGTTTCTGTCAAAGTTCAACTTGGTGTGTCTTTGGAGAGTGAAATCGCTCCACTTGAGGTAAACAATATGACCTAATTCACGCTGCACAATGTGATTCCCTGCCTAATAACAGTGCGAAAGGATCATCTTCAGATAGAGGACAATTATACTGTTTCTATGGCAACGCAGAAAGCAGGTCTTGTGGAGGATTCTTTTCTTCACTCCCTCCCCCTCATTAAGACGTTATCTTGACTCCAACTTAACCTCTGCTTTCTGATCAAAAGCGTCTTTTCTTGTGCAACGGTTGCCGGACTTGACCCGATCAGATCGTGCAGGTGGCGGAGCAGCATATAATATATTTAATAGGCGTAGATGTCCTAATTAGTATATTACCCTGGCTGCAAAGTACAAAGTCTGCACCCACAACCGAATACAAATAAGAGTTTGCCCTCCGCCTGCTGTTAAACTAAACAGCTCCACCGCCTGTCGTTCCTCAAGTCGGACCGGGGCGGCGCGCGCCTCAACGGCGTCCAAGGAGAATGTTTGTGCAGTGTGCTGAAATGTTTTTGGATTATCGCAGCAATTTTCGCAGCTTCCCGGAGTCGAGTGTGCCATCGATCTGTTTGACAATGAATGCATTAGGCCGTCGCAGCGTATCGATCACAGGAGAGATGAATGTCAGGGACTGGACTGTAGCCAGTTAGATGTGAAAGGTCAATATTGGCTGGTCATATCAACACCACCATAACACACACAAACACACACACAAAGACAGTGTCCAATAACGTTTCCCACCGTTTTAGTGTATTAGTATGTTAATATCAGTCTTTTATTTATATAGCCTCTGTCACACACATCCATGTCACCACGGGAAGGAACGTCTAAGACGATTCATGTTTTTATGGCCTCTGCTGCTTCCTCTCAGCAAAGTGGTTTCCTGTTTCGTTTCGGAGAAGATGGTAAAGTGATGGATGGCAGGACGATTAATTGAAAAAAAAAAAAAAAAAGGACCCAACGTATGGCTGCTGCTTTGGAACTTTGTACATCCCGCTGACATATTTATGCTCCGCGCTCAGGCCGGGGACGGTTGTCATCCAAGAAATATTGCCGTGTAAACAGCAGGTTTGAAAGCGGATCTCTCCCTATACGGCGTTTACTGTCATTGGGGAAAAAAATGCCGGGGTCACAGAGGTCATTTAGTGGAGACGGAGAGCAAACATCGTGAATTTTGACAGAAGCTCCTCCTCGGCTAACCTCCACTGTCTGCCTGCGGCCAATCAGAGAGCCTGAAACGTGCTGATTGCACGGCGCTGTCCCGCTGCTCCCAGTCGTGGCGGGAGGTGAATATCAACGCAGAGGAAGCGGCAGCCTGATGCGGCGTGTCAGTGTCAGAGAAGTTGATGATGAAAGTAATCAGAGTTCCAGCGGAGAGAGCAGCCAAAGCCCGATCGTGAGTCTGCAACTATCATTGACTGGGAATCTGAGCTGAAATATAAAATCGGCGGCGGCGGCAGCGGCAGTATCCAGTGTGAGGGGAATAAACCTGACGATGTAATTGTTCACTTCAGTGACGCCCCCCCC
>CAESWR010000209.1:275081-322712 GCA_903171835.1 Mullus surmuletus | reverse complement strand
CCGAGGAAGCTTCCTCTCTCCGTCGGAGCTCCAGGCTTGTTCACGCAAGTTCACGCAGGTTCCCGCGATCAACGAATGGCTGATTCCGAAACTGCTCCCCTTTCTGTTCATTCAAAACATCGCCGCCTCGCACCAGGAGTTATTCCATCTATTCCTGAGTGGCTCCGGAATCCAGCTTCCACCCACAAGCGCTCCTCCCTCTCCCACTCCTCGAAAGGCCACAGCAAAGCGAAAACACACCACCAGCACTTCCGCCGCTGCCTCGAAAGCCAGAGCCGTCCAGATGCCCAAGCGAGCGAGAGCTCCAGCTCCAGCGTTCAGCCACGCAGCTCCGGCGGTTAGCCACGCAGCTCTGGCAGTTAGCCACGCAGCTCTGGCAGTTAGCCACGGAACTTCGATGAACGTTGAGATCATGTCGGCGCTTTCCTCCATCCAGTCGTCCCTCTCTTCAATGAACGCTAGGATCCAGATGCTGCAGGCCAACGTTCCAACTACCACGCCGTTCTTCACGACAGCACCTACTCCCCAGAATGGCGGTTGCGACTTCGCCAGCCCTTCGTCACAGATTGATGACGTCACCCCGGCCTCTGCTAATGGCGCCACTATCCAGCGAAGGACCCTGGATAGTGCAGTCCCATTCTCCACAGGTGTCCCTTTCTACCCTGCCGCAGCTGCAATTTCCCTCAATCTCAGGAGCCAGATCCTGGCAGGTAATGACATTAACTTGGTAAAGATTCTGCTGTTTGCCGATTTCAGCGATAAATGTGTGGTCGACTGTGGAGACATTTCCGTACTGTTAAAAGACAGCGACCCCAGGCTCTTCAAGTCACTGACGTTAGCAGAATTTACTGTTGCCTTTGGCGTTTACAGAGACATCATCTGTGAAGTTCACCCATCCTGTAGAGCTGAACTGGACACTTACCTCGCTATCATCGCAGATCTCGCCATGTCTTACAATGGAACTCTCTTTTACGAATACCACAAATCATTTTCTGCTAAAGCCGCCATGTTCATACAGAGGTACAACCAAGAGTGGACTGGTCCGTAAAAGATCTGGCTCTGATCAGCAGGCACTGCACTGGCCGTCTGGCTCTTTCCTGCTCTATTTGCTCCTCCTTCTCTCACTCCTCCAATCTATGCCCTAAATCCGTGGCCGTAATCCATACACCTAGAGGCCCAGGAACAGAGACTAAGGTGACACCCAGCTCAACCCCCTCATGTATCAACTTTAATGAAAATGTGTGCAAGTATCCTAATTGTAGATACATTCATGCTTGCAGCTTTTGCGGGGACGGGCACCCAAAATCTGTATGCCCAAGACGAACCCGATTTATGAGAAGGGAAAAGAATCAACAAAACCCTCAATCCCAATCAACGTGCCTGTGCTGGGGAAGGCTTTGAGGAAACATCCCAACCGCTGCTTCGTCAAATACTTAATCACTGGACTTGTCCAAGGTTTCATGGCATGGCTGCCCAAGGTGGCTTACGTGTGTAATAATTTGCAATCTGCTCTGATGAAGCCTGATATAGTGGATACCCTACTAGAGAAGGAAGTCAGGAAAGGTTTCATGATAGGTCCGTTTGTTGGTTCCCCCTTTCCAAATACACGCATTAACCCCCTAGGCGTTGCCACCCGTAAATACACTGGAAAAAAACATTTGATCATAGACTCATCTGCCCCCCACAATGATTCAGCCGACAGTATCAATAGCCTCATTCCCCTGCCGCCATTCTCCCTATGTTACGCCTCAATCGACGACGCCATCCGGCTTATCAAAAAAGCGGGTAGGGGCGCATGGTTGTCAAAAGCGGACATCACCGATGCTTTTAAAGTCATGCCTCTACTCCCCTCTCAGTGGCATCTCTTCGGCACTAAATGGAGAGAGAAACTGTATTTTGCAGTAAGGCTCACCTTTGGGTGTCGCAGCAGCCCGAAAATTTTCGACACACTGTCCGAGGCGCTTTGCTGGATTCTGTTAAATAACCGCAGGCTGCCATTTGTGCTTCATTTACTAGACGATTTTCTGCTAGCCGATTATCCTCATGCCAAGCCCAACCATGCTATCAACTCACTAAAAAGTTCCTTCGCCACCTTAGGGGTTCCTTTATCTGAGGAGAAAACCTTGGGTCCTCTCCAAGCCATCGAATTTTTGGGCATCGTTCTTGACAGCAATCTCATGCAGGCTTCACTGCCAATCGACAAATTCCACATCAGAGAAATCATGAGAGAGCAAAGATCCAGAACCATATAAAAAAGAGACTTACTCTCTCTTCTTGGTCATCTCAATTTCGCTACACGCATCATCCCTCAAGGCCGCTCCTTCATATCCAGGCTTCTAGATCTCTCAAAAACTGTTAACCATTTAGCCGACCCCGTAATACTAGATGAGGGATGCAGGTCAGAATTCCGGTTTTGGTCCCTGCTACCTGAGCAGTGAAATGGCATTTCATTATTTTAAAATGATTGCTCCGAATCCTCCCTCGCGATCAGCTTGTTCACCAATGTGGCCCCTTCTATTGGTTTTGGAGGGTTCCACAACAACCAGTGGTTCACCGACAAATGGCCAAAATAACTGTTGTCCTTGCCTAGCAACATCACCTCCTCTGCTTTGATGGAAATCTACCCAATCGTCATCGCATGCCTTCTCTGGGGTAAATACTGGTCAAGAAAACAAATCCTTATTTTCTGTGACAATGAAGCTGGAGTTCATATCATTAACATAGGACATTCCTCCATACCTTTCATTAACAGGTTTTTAAGACGCCTTACACGGGTTTCAGTTCCGGGTAACTTTATCATTCCAGCAGTTCATATTCCAGGTATAGACAACAAGACCGCTGATGCCCTGTCTTGGTTTGAATTTCAGAAATTCCGAGAAATCTGCCCAGAAGCAGCTCCCTCAAGTCTACCCTGCCCTCCTTTCAGTCAGACAGTTCTGGACTAGACCCAACTTTACAGTCTTACATGCATTCCGCCTTCTGCTACATGTGGACTGGATTATCCCACCGGATTATCCTACCCAATCTACATTAAAACTGTATGACTCCGCATGGTCCAACTTCTCTTCATTCTGCTTCACCTTCTCAGTTCCTAGGTTTCCCATAAACATTCCCATCGTATGTGCTTTTATGGTTCACTGTTTTGAGCCCCGAAAGATGCAGCCTTCCTCCATCAAAGGCCTTCTAGCAGGAGTCCAATTTCACCTGCGGTGTTCGGACCCCTCTGCCAGCAGCCTGTTAGGGAACCCATTAATCCAACTCCTGCTGAATGGATTCAAGAGAGAGAAACCACAAGGCCAAGATACTCATCTTCCTTTTACTTTACCTCTACTGCACAAATTAATCATTTAAAAAAGGGGTGCTTTGGGTTATATTCTGACTTACTTTTGGAAACTGTCTTTTTCACCGCATTTTATGGATTCCTAAGAGGTGGAGAATTCACCACTCGCACAAAACTTTTCGACCCCTCTCACGACCTCACGTTACAATTCACAGTCACCATTTCAGTGTCTTTCTCAAACACTCCAAAACCGATAGAGATATGAAAGGAACTACTGTCCTCATTGCTCAAATTAAATTAAATCTCAAATTCCTATTGCCTCCATGACCCGCTACCTAAGAAGCCGTTCACGAACAAACCATCAGGAGCCGCTATTCGTCACGGAGGATGGGAACCCCATGTCTAAAGCTTGGTTCACCACCCGCCTCCGCCTCCTCTGCCAGTTCTGCGGACTCCCTCCGGATCGATACACGGCTCATTCTTTTCCCATAGGAGCTGCAACTACGGCAGCTTTGACAGTTCCCGTGTCCACCCTCAAAGCCATGGGCCGATGGTCATCGGCCACATACAAGCGCTATCTGCGCCCGGAGGCTCAAGACATCCTTGATGCCCAAAAAGCTATGGGTTCCTTATAACGTATGAGTTCGTTATAGTATATATAAATAAACAAATACATACTGGACAGAGATTTAATCGTTGTCTTGGGGGCTTTTTCTCTTACATTTCTTCTCCAAGGCAAGTAATTGCATGGTGTGGTCATTTTGGGGGGAGTTCTGTTCGCAGCTGCTTTGCCCCCCGTTGTAGCCTTTCATGAGGGCTCATGAAGGGCAGGAAGGGGCTCTTCCTGCCTCTGGCTACCACGCAAATTTAATTTTGCAACAATAAAGCTGATTTTTGACAAAATGATCCTGACTGAAATCAAGCATAGCGTTAGTTCTGGCAGGTCACGACGTCAAGCCTTTCCGCCACCATTGCAAACAGCTACCCCAACCAGCGACGGCTCAGCTGAATTCCTCTCAGCTCCTATTGGTCCTAAGCCATTAGCGCGCCCTATTTAAATCTGCCCTAGCCCTGCCTCTTTTTCTGCTTACTACGACAGCTACCCACCGACACCCCAGCTCCACCCTCATGCTGCTAAAGCTGCTGCTATACCCTCAATGCTGCTCCTGTTCTGGGGGAGTTCTGTTCGCAGCTGCTTTGCCCCCCGTTGTAGCCTTTCATGAGGGTTCATGAAGGGCAGGAAGGGGCTCTTCCTGCGATGGCCTCCCACGCAAGTGTAGCACCAGTATCACACTACTTACTGCGCCACAGGACCAGTTCTAGGTTCTAAGGAGTGGGGAGCAAAAATAATTACACCAGAGACCGTTGCTTTAAGTACAAATGGCTGGCAATTTACTGAATGCAAAACACACATATAAAACACAGTACACAAAACAAAAATATACCCTGCAAGTTCCTAATATTGAGGAAAGTATTATTTTAGTAAAGCTAATCTAAATTAATTAGACCAGTCTCTTTTTCCTGGGTTGCACCTATTTTGGAGTTCCTATTTTTGTTCCTGAGTTAACTCTTTTTCCTTTCTTTTACAGGTAAGAAAATACCTTCAATCACACATAGTGGACCACAATCATTTCAAATCACATTCAAAATATGAATCCGGTATGAAAATAGAAGCACGACACCTTCAATTCAAGTTCAAGTCCAAATATGAGTTCAAGTGTTCAGTTCAATGAAAAGTTTCAGTTCGATTCAGCCCAAAAATGATAATAATTCAATCAGTTCTCAGATCAGTTCAGTTCCTGATACTCATACCACTCTGGCAGCGAGTCACCGCATGCAGGAGTCCCCCCGCTGATGCGATGGAGAAGATCAATTGAAGGTCTGGGTCTGGCTCGCCATCTTGAATCCCGGCCTCTGCTCGTCCAGCGTCACTTACAGGGGCAGCGACATGAATTCACTGTCGGCATACTTTTCATCTTAAACGTTAAATTATTATTGTAATAACATGTTTAATGATCTCCAATGAATTAATTGACATTAAATGAATCACTTTTAACTTTCAAACTTATTTATTCAGCTTTTAAACTATTTATTATTTATGTCATATTTTAACATGGGTTACACAAGCTGCGTGGGAGAACGGGGGTCCCGAACAGAACCCTGCGCACGCTCCCTTTTCAGTTGGGCATGAAGGGGCTCTTCCTGCCTCTGGCTTCCACGCAAGCGCGTGGAAGGGCCCAGAACAGAACCATACCGCTAAATTTAATTTTGCAACAATAAAGCTGATTTCTGACAAAGCGATCCTGACTGAAATTGCATTGCGGGGTACAGTTTATTTTGCTAGTTGCAAACAATAACTGCACAATGGATGTTTTATGTTTCAAGCATGAAGATTTGTGCATGAAATGCTGGGGGGAAGCATGCACAGTTTATATGCATTTACTCTTGGATCTTTTGTGTTAATTAAATTATACTGCTTATAACATAATGATAATAACATGAATCAATCTTGAAGTGAAATGACTGAGAGGATTATGAAGTATTGACTCAAATGGAATATTATTTCCTTTTTTTCCACTAAACCTCATACTATCTGCCCCCTGATAGGACCATTCCTGTGCATTGACCCAATTATAAAACACATTTCAATTCCTCAGGTCATTTTAGCTAACCATTGCGCTTATGTGGACACCCCCACACACACATTCATGCTCACCTTTTACTACAAATGGTGGTAAAAGATCAGTTCTGTTTGATTTGCAGATTTTATCGATCCTGAAAGGTAATTAGTGAGAATTATTATAAACACTGGATGATCTGTTTACCCAAGGTGTAAGAGTATTGTGCAGTGACTCATGCAACCAGTGTCACATTTTAAAGCTAATTTTTCTTTCTTCACCCAAACAACTGATTGTAATAACCACAAAAACCATTCCCTATGGTTCCACTACTTGCTTTTTCCACTTTTCTCTTTTTCCCCTGACCCAGCACCATTCATTATTCTGATGCAACCAAAATGGAAAAAGGAAAAACTCAAGGTCACATCTCATCAATTGCTGTTTTGTGCCAAAGCATATTTCTCCCTTAAAACATCTTGACATTTTTGTTGTAGAGCATTTTTCCCTCTCCTGGTGCAATATGCTAGTCGATCCATGTGTGTGTGTGTGCATTCGTGTGTATGTGCACACACAGGGATATAAAGTGTGTATATTTGTGCCTCTGCACCTGCCTGCTACCTTTTGTGCATGAGCGTGATGTACAATCTACTAAATTGAAGCAGTGTTGAGATTGGGCTATCGATGGATCAATAAATTGATATACAGCATTGGTTATGAGTCCTGTCAGGAGGTGTCTGTCATTGTTTTATGGACTACAGTCATAGTATTTTCATCCTCATTGAGTATATGTCTTCCCACCGGATGCAATTAACATTTACTGACATTCTAATGAACACTTTTCTATAATCCTCTGTGATTTCATAATCAGTGAGGCTTACTGCAAACAACAATAAGATTTCCCAACTGTTAAAAAGCATCCCTAAGCACACTAAAACCCTGAAATGTCAGGTTTATGATTTGACGATTTATCGGTAAACACAGCAATTATTTCGGGGCAAGGAAAAAAAGTGTCATATTTTATATAGTTCTTTTGTATATGTGTTATTTTCTATATGTGTTTTCACCTGTCACAAACAAACTGATTCGATACAATTGTCCACTGAGTAAGTGTACTAACTTGCAAAAGTGGTGTTTTTAATTATCTCAAAGCAGAGGTCTTAGGCGCAGATTAAAATCAGTCTGTAACCATGGGGGACAGCAAATCAGAAATAAGCACTGGTCATTGATGTGACAAGCCTCCTGCCAGAGGGGGCAGTGCAGCCAGATTTACCCCCTCACTCTGACAACTGTAAAAGGTATCACACATATTGTTATAATGAGGACCAGACTGCCAGTCCTCTGTGCCCTTCACTCTGCACTGAGAGAGGAGAAACAAATGCACATGAGGGAAAAGAGAGGAAATGGGTAGTGCTGTCAATAGCACAGAGGGCACAAATGGAGGCTGGGTTCGAAATCCAGTATGATCTTGGGTGAAGGAACTGAAAAATGTGAGAAATGTTAAAGGCAAGAGGTCAGTAGGATTGTTTTTGAACATAGGCACATTGAAATGAAGCACAATTCACTGAGTTAAAAAGGTGTGTTTTTTTTTTTTGCATCTGGTTTGTTCTCAAACCAGTGTGTGTGTGTGTGTGTGTGTGTGTGTGTGTGTAGTGTAGTGAGTGCATCATTTTCAATGTTGATTTGACTGTGTCTTGTGAGTGACTTGTAATTAAATTTGCATGCCTCCAAATTTCCTGATGACATGCTGCAGGGTGTCGCATGTGTCCAGAGAGAGTTGGAGCGAAAGAGCTCTGCTGCGAAAGCGCTCAGATTTACAACACAACAGAAATTTGGCGGAGTCATTGTGGAAGAGAAAGAATGTTCAATAGTCATTTTGTGTCAGCTGTCTTTTTTGTTTGTGTATTGCATAACTGTCAAAAGTCAAATGCATAACTGGAATTGAAATTTCTGACTTTACTTCACTTTTGAGAAGTGACAAAGCTAAAACAGACTGCTGCTGATTGTCATCAGTGACAGTATATTAGACGAGTGAGCCAGCTATTGTTGAGCTGACTGTGGACCCGATCTGAGGCTAAGGCCAAAAAAACGCCAAAGTCTTTTGTTGTATGGTCATTTCGTCCACACAAAAGCGGCATTTCAGGAGCCCATACACGCTAATTTTTTCAATTGCCCCCCACAGTGGATAAATCCCTAAACGCCACTGTGGTGTTTCAGCGTGTACACACTACATGGTAGAGGTGGTCGGATCGATCCAAATATCGATACTATCAATACCAAGTTGTTATCAGTATCGGATCGATATTTGCTTGGTGAGATCGATACTGAAGTTTGCTTCGACAGCTTTTGGTGTTTCTCTATCACGTGGCTCAGCAGCGGCAGCCAGTCAAGCAAGCAGACAGGCTCCGCCCCACACACGCAGTCGCTCTCACGCACACAAACACAGAGAACAGAATGCGAATGTGGCAGGATGGAGGAGCAGCGCTGTGTGGCTGTATTTCAATGCAGTAACTGCTTCTTTGAATTTTTATTTAAAATTTGTTGTGGTGTGATTGTTTTGTACACTTTTTTGATTTGAAAATAAAGCCCACTGTGCAGTGAAGGGGAGAGATATATTTTATTTTTGTATTGATCAGTTTGATGATGTATCAACCTTAAATTTTAAAATATATCAGTATCTAAAAATAATTTTAAAATTATCGGTATCGGCGATACTGGCCCTGTATTTACTTGGCATTGGATCGATACCAAATCTTGCAGTATCGCACACCTCTACTAAATGGATCTTTTTTGAATCGTGCTTCCTCCTTAAGTTGCGCATGTGTTAACCCCACCTCCACCAACAACAACTACGGTGCACTCTCGTGTAGCGCTTGTGCTGCAGAAGCTAATGAGCTTGATATCGCGATTACAGCAAAATCATCTTCTCGTTGTCTACCACCGCAGCAACAAGAGGAGAACAGCATACATCACATGCTCTTTGAACGTCGTCTTCTGCTTGTGTTTCTTTGTTGTTACACATATGAGCATGCTCTATTTCTTCTTCTCTCTTGTGTTGTATTTGTGTGGCTGCGTTACAGCAACACTCACAGGCCAGTTGTATATATTACAGCATTTCAGTGGTTTTGTGGGGACACAAACATTTCCTGAGACAGCGGTGTGTTTACGAAAACGTTTTAAAAAAGAAGTCAGCTCCATTTCCGCGTGGACATGGCCTCAGAGTGTGGTGTTATAACCGTCATTAGAGGTTACCAAATTAAAATTAAACAGCAAAGCTAATTAATAATAATAATAATTCGTCTGTCAGACACAATAAAGGTAGATGTACTATTAAACATGTCAAAGGATCATAGTTCAAATGATGGAAAATTGGAAATTATTAAGAATGCAGGTTCAAGACACTAATGCAATTTTCCCACCGAACTTTGACTGTAAAAGCAATTTCTTTTTCTTATTTTAACAAGGTTAAACCTATACTGAGCCCCTGAAGGGACATTTAGGGGGGAAAAAAAATCTTATTTGCATGCAGGGACCTGAGCTTCCAGATGATCCAAATCATTTTTTCTGATTTATGCTTTTTTACCAGAGACAAAAGGGGCTTAAAAGGGGCTGAACGAGATAGACCATTTTCTTGTCCATTCATTCATTAGCCTACACAAAAGACAACAGCCATATGAAATGTACACATTTTGCCTTTTCACATATTTAGATTTAATTCCTAAAGCGTTTTTTTTTGGACTGACAGTAAGGCTTATCGCGGGCAACACGAAGGCAGGGCACAGGAAATCCTGAGGACCGCAACTGATGTCACAGGGGGATCCCCGCTCCAACTGGAGAACAACAGGCGAGGCAAAACTATTCCTGTGCGCACGCAAAACTCCTATTTCTCCATGTCCATTTAGGGGCCCCGTATATTTACAATCACCAAAGGCTGCCTCACGACGGCCGGCAGACCAGGATCTAACATCATCACGTTAATAAAGTGCTCCAGAACACCGTAGAGTGATTCAATAAAAAATGGGTAGAATTAATCTTGTGTGTTTCCACCTGGAATCAACGTGCGTTTCTGCTGACCACTTGTGATTGGTTCTCACTTATGCAATGCCATTTTTTTTTTACAGTGAGAAACCACACCAAACATGTACCAAACATTTCAATCCGTCCATGATAATGAGGAAAAGGGACAGTTTTTTTCATCTGAAAGAGATTAACAGCCGAATAGGAATTTATGGCGCCTTTCCACCACATAGCACCAGCTCTACTCAACTCTACTCAACTTTACTCGGCGCGGTATCTGGTGTGTTTCCACCGCAGGATGGTACCCCCTCTTGGTAGTTGGCAACGTGGCCATGATGTAGCTGTGACGTGGAGTCAGCTGGCCGGCCGGCTGGCTGTGATGGCCATAAACACTGCCACTTGCTAGCGCTCGCTAACAGAATCCACACAGAGTGGCGCGGCACCGGGTGGAGAGGCCAGACACTGCTGAATGTTTGTTCACGGCCTCTCTTCTTTGAAGGACTAAAGTTGATGAAAGTGAACCAGCTTCAATGTGGCTGTTTGCTAATAGTTTCAGCTGTTTTGAGTGCTGAAAGAGGTTCGTTGCATTCTCCGGTAATGTTGGATCTTAGTTTATCGGTACCGGCGAGATAAAAATCAGGGCACATTTGATATCTGAAATTTGAAACAACTATATTCTCGCCTGAAAGAATATTAAGATTGCATTAAAGGGGAAGTACCCTTTTTACAGTTACATAAAATACGATCCTTTACTCACCAATAACGTTCTCGTGTAACTCAAAGTCCTTCGGACGATATTTAGATTCAGCGAGAGCCGCGTATATCCATACAATGGGAGTGAACGGGGCAGAGAGAGCGCAGCCTCTAATGCCGCATTCTGTCGCCAAACTCATTCATTTCACCAGTGTTTTGTCATGATTGGCTGGTGTTGTTCCCCTTCTGTGTCCGGGGGTGTGTGTTATCATCATCCTGCATCTGTAGCTTGACCTACTAACCTCTGAACCAGATGTTGTCATCCGAGGTGAAGCGCGGAGCTGTGGTACGGCTCATTAGCTCAGCAACAATCGGATGCCTTACGGGGATTTTGCTACTGCTAGTTTTGTGCAACATGGTAGAATATTTGTTGGATAACAAGGTTGTGGACGGAACTTTGAAGATGATAGGTGTCCTTACCGTTTTGAGCCAGAGTATACAGAAGAGGAGCTCATTGAAAGGAGGATTTGAATGCAAAGAGAGGAACAGCTGGCCAGAGAACAACTGTACGTCCGCCAATAGATGGTAGTTCTTGTAGACAATGTTGGTCTTTTCCTGCAGAGGAGAAATGCCTTTGCTGCTCTGAGTGGAATGTGAGGCCAGGAAATTCACATCTGGATGTCTCCAGAAATTACTGTCTCACAACTCGAGAGGATTTCCCTTCTATGATCAACCGGGCTGTGCTAGAGACTTTTTTTTCGTGTACCGAAAATAAACTGGAAGAGCCAGACAAAACCTGCAGGACTGAACAAGCAACTTTAGATTGAGTAGGTAGCCTACACACATGCATACATATTTATTTTCGTTGAATTTGTTTGCTTGTTTGCCCCAGTGGCAGCATGGATATTTGTTTATTTAGGAAAGTGCGTGCCAGTGCCTGCCTGATAGAGCGCCATGAATGGCCATTGGCCAGAGGAAGGGGGCGCAAGGTATAAAAGCGGCACTTCTCCTCCAACTTCCTCCTCTTTGCGCTCTGCTGTGTTGCTTCTGGCTTGGGTGTGCGGGTGTGTGTGGCTGCTAAGAAAGCGGCTGTTGTCTCCAGCGTAATTGTGTGTCCTGTTCCAACGAACTGTGGTGGATTGTAGGTAGCTGCCGTGGGTCTCTTGCCTCCCCCCTCCACCTCCTCTGGTGTGTGTGGGTACATTCGGGCGTGCGTGCGTCCACGCACATGAGTGTTGCAGCCAAGGCAAGGGAAAGGATATCCTTGTTTTTATAATCACCGCCACTGAATTGACATCTCCAGAGAGCTGCTGCTTTGTGTCCGGTTCCAATACAGGTCCATCTGCCGTTGGCTTGGTTGGCCGTTGACGCCACCACGGGGGAACCGCCGCACTTTCGCCGCTAACCCCCGTCTTTTTTGTGTGTCTGTCGTGTGCTAGTGGGGTTCTTTTGTATTATTTTCTTTTGGGTTGGGTTCATTTGTATGAGTTTATTTTCTTGATTGGAGTTAATGGGTCTAGTAATATTTGTTTTGGTTATTTAGCTGTTTTTCTTTGGTTCTAAGTTGTTTTGGATTATTTCTTTTGGTTTCCTTCATTTGAACCAAAGCTCTTTTGTTTCGTTCAATTTTCATTTTCTTTGGTTCTAAGTTGTTTTGGTTGATCTATTTTGGTCTCCTTCATTTGAACCAGAAATTTTGTTTCGTTCAGTTTTCATTTTTTACCTTAGTTATCTACTTCAGTTTCATTTTGTCGTGTTTAAGTTTGTTGTTTTTCTTGGTTTCATTTACCCAGCTTTTTTTTCATTTGAATTGGTTTATGTTCACTTATCTTTGGTTCTCTTAGTTGCTTATTCTTATTTCCCTGATTTATGTTGTGTGACTGCCCTAAAATTGCCTCAGTTTCATGTCATTGTGTTTAAGTTAAAGTTGGTTTCATTTAACTAGCTTCTTTCATTTGAGTTTGTTTCCGTTTACTAATCTTTGGTTCTCTTATTATTTGTTTATTCTTATTTTCCTGGTTTCTGTTGTGTGACCGCACTAATTGTTATTCCCTTTCCCCCCTTCTTTTCCAGTGACTGAGGCCCGGTGGTGGTGCTGGTGGTCTGTTGGTGGTATCCTCCCCCCCTTTTTTTCGTTTGTGTGCCGTGCCCCTGGGATTGGTTCTTCACAACTGTGTGTGTCACGTGAGTCTGGGTGATTTTGTGTAGTTTGATTTTGGTGGCTCCCCACCCTGCCTTCACTAGTTTCCCCCATTCGGTAAGCCTCAGCACTGATTTGCTTTGTTCCTCTCTCCCCTCCCTGTGTGAATGATGTTTTATTGAAGATTTTAATCGTTACAGTAAATGTATACTTTTGTGGAACCACATCTCTGGCTTTGAGTTCTGACCTGTGCACCCGTGATTTCTCTGGTTGAAATTCCCAGAGTGGCGTTGTCGTACAACACAATTGGTTCAATCACCATAGTCGTACCCCTCCACTCGTAGCTGCCACACCTGCATTCATATCATATTGGTGACATGAATGAGCTTGGCGACAGAATGCAGCATTAGAGGCTGCGCTCTCGGTGACCCGTTCACTCCCATTGTATGGATATACAATGGTACGTGATATGTGCCTCTCGCTGGATCTAAATATCTTCCGAAGGACTTAGAGGTACACGAAAATGTTATTGGTGAGTAAATGATCGTATTTTATGCCATAAATAATGTGAAAACTGTGCAAATGGTACTTCCCCTTTAAATGACATGAAACAGTGGTATTTTGACCTTTATCTCAGCTTTATCTCTATGCTTGCCGTGTCTGTGCGGCTCTGCAAATTCAGCGGTCTCCACGTCACCAATAGTACCTACTTGGCTCCAATGGAACCGGGGTAGAGCAGGTGCAAGCAGAGTATCTGGTACCAGATACTTTTCCGCAGTGGAGTCGAGTAGAGTAGAGTACAGCTCGTACTATGTCGTGGAAACGCGCCATTAGTAGACACATCCAAACAAGGATAACTTTCAGCTGATGAAATAAAGGCGGATGGAATTTGTTGCTGGCACATTACACGAACGTCATTCCAATAATTAACAGATTAATACAGGTATTCAGTTCCCACTGGGGCCGATAAAAAGTAACGGTTGATGCAGAGTTGTTTGATGCGGGTCTAAATGTTAATTTGACCCTTTCCCATTACTGACAGGAGCTGTGTTGAACAGGGTTTTTTCGGTCAGTGGGAAAGAGGGTTTTACATTTCCAGATAAAAAATATCTGTCCATTCCTTGTACACAGTCAATGGCTGTCTGTCAACTGATATGAGTTTGTTTTATAGTTTGATATGAGGATTCTGTGAAGTTGCTCACATAAACATGAGCAGGTTCGTCTTGACAAACTCTATATACAAGATCTAATGTAAAATGCTGTTTAGAATATCAATGAGAAATTTAGTACACATTTGTGTGTCCACGGTCTAAATTGATGCAAGAACAGAACCAGCAGGAACACAAAACTGAAACAAAACATAAACAAATAAGGCCAACAGCCAAGATCCTGATAACTAATGAATGCATTTGGAAATGCATGTCCAGCACTGCTCACTGACTGCTCAGCTAGCAGTCGCTGGAAACACCGACTTAATCAGGAAAACACTGGCTGAGTTATTATACAATATAAACAACTTATATCTTATTGCCAGTTTAAGATTCTGTTAAAGTCAGTCGCTGCCAATCACAGGCATATAATAATAATCAAATAGACATTCTCACTGAAGTAATGTGTGAGGATAACATTGCAGGTGATGCAAAAAAAAGTCTCACACTAATACTCTGAAACTCTGCTATTTTCAAAAAGAAAATGTAATAGTGTAATGGTATTGTGTTGATGCCAATCCCATTTATTCTGAGAACAATCGAAGCTCCCATGTTTTACCGTGAATATGGTCTCATCATATTCATGTTGAAGTTATAATAATGATTCAATCTTATCCCTGATTTAATGCTCTTCAAACTCATGTGTTCTGAATATTGATGTAAAAGTTAAACAAGTGAGTGAGTTTCTTTTATGGCGGCATCCAGCAGCAAAATTGCACACATTGTTGTTTTTTTTAGGGGTGGGACTTGATTAAAAAAATGTGTGTAATTAATTAGAGGCTTTGTTTCAATTTCAATTAATCACATTTTAATTGTATAACAATATTTTCCACAAGAAGCACCATTTTTCAATTAAAATGGATTTTGATATATGACTCAATTAAATGATAGACATATACATAGATTCAAACAACAAAATATAGTCGATTTTGCATTACTCTGACAATGTCACTATAAATCATAAAGTGAGATCAGAAGGCACTGTCTATAGCACATTTTCTAACCCCTTAGTTTATACTCCTGCGTCGCATCCAGCTCGCTGCGACTTCTCAGGAAGCTTTGATTGGCAACACGTAACACTAGGGCTGCCACAGTGAACACTAGTTGTTGATACCCTCCTTGCTCTGAAGCGTCTTGTGCATCAGTGTGATCGGTGGACCAGGAACTTGCAGGCTGACAAAGGTTCCATAGTCTGGAGTGCAAACTGCGATTAACTGCGTTGAAGAAACCTCTAGGTTTTTGCTTTGATAGAAGAGATTCATGATGATAAACAAAAGCAGAACAGTGTCTCATTCTGTAGCATAAACATGCAGAACTCTAAACAATAATAATTCATTTATTAGTTTTATTTATTTTTTTAAGTTTCACATCCTGATGATCCACCAAAAATATTTTTCTGTGATTAACTGAAAATATTTTCTTTATTCTACATGGAAGATCACAGATATAATGAAAGAGGACTTGGGAAAGCACATCAACAGTGTTCATACTGAGACACAAAAATTGGAAATATTGTTTGGAACCAAATCATCAAAATGTGTTGATTTTAATGACGCAGATAGAAATTCAGGAACTGACCCTTATTAAAGCTCCAGTTCCAAACTGAAGTTGGTCAGTGTTTACACTGGTTCAGTTGATACTGTATAGGCCTACTAACTAGCAATCCACATGATTGTGTAATAGCACAATGGTGGACTGTTGTTGCTCTCCAATGTCACACCACAAACATGATTGATGAGACCACCATCCTGCAACGGACATTCCTTATTTCAAATAACTGTTTCAAAGTTCTGATACACATCAATTGAACTTGTCCGCATGCGCTTGTTTGCCTGCTCCATGGAGTGAATAAAATGCCCAAACTCTTAGAATGAGCATATGGGGGGCATGTAAATGGAGGATTACTGCACAATCCTACATTATGTTCAATAGGCTTAAATGATGAAACTTCCATTTGTATTCTGGGCATTTGGATGTATTTTGTGTGTGTGTTATTCCCCTTTCTTGCCATGAATTTCTGAGTCCGAACGCTAATTTAGATGTTTCATGCCATGCAATAAACCATTTAAGATGTGAGCCCCACATTCCCACACTCCTTCAGTCTCAGGCATAAAATCAAACCACAAGGTCAGTCAGTCAGTTTCATAGTTGACATAAAAATTCATCAATGGTCCATTCGTACACTTGGAAACCAAGAGGATGCTTTTCAAGTTAACTACTATTTTTCAGGTCATGCAGTTCACTTGAAAGGTTAAGCTAACATTTCCCTTAAGTTGTGTCATTATTGCCTCATATTTCCTTGCCATTCTGTCGTTTGTTTTCACATCAGCTCTTCTTCATCTTCTACACTGGATCTCGTCTCTCTCTGTGGTTTTTCACAGAGGGCTCATTTTGCTACCGCAGTAGTGGGTAGACTTTGATGTGGGCTGACAATGTGACTTGTGCCTCTGCTAAATTTAATCATATTAACTACTTAACCATGCCACCACCGTGTGACCCACTGACAAAAAAACCCCCAGCTTCGGCTGCTCCCTGTCTCTTACTCTATCGCTCGTCTTTTTTTGTCTATGATAATCTAGCCTTGGGACTGATGGGGGGGGCAGAGTGCTCCTGAGAGATACAGTCCATGTGTGTATCTGAGTTTATGTATGTGTGCGTGTGTTTTTGTAGGTAACATAAAAGCAAAACATTTTTTTAAAACAGAATGTGTCATAGAATGGCAGTGAGTGTTGGTATGAGCATGATAATAATTAATTATTTAATTTCCATGATGAGGTGTGAAATATTAGAAGTTATTTGCTAGGAGTGCCATTTGTTTGGAGACCAATTTACAGACCAATGTAAAACGTATTTGTTTTACTCTTAGTTTTGTATGCAATGCAGGCAGTATGGAAGTCTCAATTAGTTTTTTATGCAAATGAAGCAACAAGGCTCCTGAAAAATAAATAGTTTAATATATGGGTGGCCTTCTGTGAATGTGGTGTGGCCACACTGGGCATCACCACTCTGTTACAGAATCAGTAAAACACCTGCATGAGAAGTTGTCATTGGAGTGTATGTGTGTGTGTGTGTGCATGTGTGTGTATGCATGTACATGCATTTGTGTATGCGTGCAAATGTGTCAAAGCAAATTTTGGAGAAAGGAAGAGATAGCTCTTGATTACAGCTGATAGGTTTATTTGAGGAAGGTCAGTAAGATTTGGGAGAAGAGCAAGACAAGAGTAGCTGATAGGGATGATTGGAGAGTGAGGGCGCACTTCACAGAGGAGACCCACATTACCACACACACAAACAAATACCAAGGCAAAAACAGATGGTTGGAAGTATAGGAAAATCAGGATTAGAATATAATAGTGAACTGCAACATAAAAAAAGAAAAGAAATGTAGTGTGGGATTTTCCACAACTTTTTCTCCTGTAACGGTGTTGCCCTTCCTTGCGTCTTGGAGACTGGACATGCCCACTAGTGCTGAGTTGTCAGAAAGAGTCTGTCTGACAGTACTGAATGCCCCCTGCGGCTCACCAGAAGTGTCAATCTGGAGATGCTATATGTCAGTGGGAGAGAATGATGGATTTGAAGGTCAAAAAATAGGCAAATGAATGACAGTTTTGTGAACAGATGGAATAGATAACAATATTATTTATTACAGAGAATTGGCCCACTTGTGCCAGTAGTGAGGATGATTTTTGAATGTAATTGGCAGATGTCTCTTTATTCAAACCTTACTTAGAAAAATCCAAATAAAATACTCAAATTTCGCTGAAACTTTTCTCCTATTCTGCAATTAGAAGGTAACCAGGAGCAACCCCGAAGGCATAGTTGACTTGTCTGCAGCACCTCTTCAAAGGAGGAAGTATCTTCATCCCTGTCAAATGATTATCCCGTTATTGATGGTGATTTCATGGAAGTATGTGTTTGATTATTGGCGGCGTACCCCTACAGGCATTCGGTATTCGATTACTCCTTCCTTGGGGGTTGATCTCTGTCTGATTACTTTCACTGTTTGGTTTCCCCATAATCGCAGCTTCGCATAAAGAGCTGTTTTTGTTTTTGGCAGGAGTTTGCAACGGAGCTTTATCTTTGTGTAAACATTTCTGTTTGGAGGTTTGTCAGCCGGTGTGATTATTGATAGCTCTGAGGCTTGTCTGGGTGTGATTGCTTTTGCCTGGCAGGCTAGCATTTAGAATAATTTGTGCCCCCCAGAATCTGTGTTTATTTTTGTCAACATTCCAATTACATCAGACCAATCAGTGTGGTCACAGCCCAGTCGTCTCATCTCCACATATCAGCTGTGTCAACATACGCTATCATCTCTGGCTGTCACACTGATTGTAACTCTATCACTCAATCTCTAATAGTTAATTACATTTAGATCATGCTATGAGAAAATAATAATAAACCCAGATCTTGTCCACACTTAATTTTCCCATTAAGTTTCCTCACACCATAGTGTTTAATCCATGTCACAAATGTGGAAAGTTGTATGTTTCATTATGTCCATTGAATTCTGAGAAATGTAGACCTGTGCTTTAATGCAAAATCTTTTGTCCTCCTTTTTTTCGCCTCTGAATTACTTTTAGTATGGAATCTGCTTAAGGGTCATGACCCAATTTTCTCTGACCATTCCTTCGCCAGGTTGATTGGTAATCACTTTTTAGTTACTCAATTAGTTCCAGTGTGCTGTATGACTTCCCTTGATTATATTGCTTCAGTAAGACTAAAACCTATATATTTGTCCTTGTGAAAGTAAGGAGGAAGGCGAGAGAGAGAGAGAGAGAGAGCGATAGAAAGAGTGACAAAAGCCATTTTTTATCCATATTTTTTTTTCACCACAGGTCTCATGGGTTCACTGGTCTGTTTAAGGAACTCAACTAAACACATGGAAATCATTTCAGCACTCCCTTCCTTTTTTAATCTTACTGTATTTCTTCATAAATGACAGCAATACTTGGAGACAGAGCATTAGCACAGAATGTCAGGATTAAGCAGGATTTGAATAATCCTGCCAGAGGAGGGGAAAGACCACAACACAGGTTAAAAAGTATGAGTGGGATAAGGAGGCCAGAGAAAATCTTGGCACAGAGGGAAAGGAAAGAAAACATTATCTGTTAATGTAACAAGTGACGTTGGGATAAAAGGGGTTGGTGTGTTGAAGGATAGAGAAAAACAGTAGGTATTGTTTTAATCCTGTCAGTGGGAACCTTCTAATCCCCTGTTGTGAAGAGCACAGAAACACGTTGGTGTTTTTGTCTTTTGTTCCCGAGGCTAATCCCTTGCTTGCTGGCCCTTAGGTCTGGGGTGGTACATTACTGATATATTTATGCAACCTATAAATTACAAAAACCGCAGGACACACACAGGAAAAAAAAAAATCTGATGTGCCAAATGGGTCAACCAAGATCCAAACTGTTGGATAAAATATTAAATAAAATATACATGCATTCTCCACACATACAGTACCAACCCATGTCATGTCATGTCAATGGCCTAAAAAGGACATTTTTGACAGATATAACTATTTTGTTGGCAGGTTTCAACACAGACAGGATTCAACTTGATCCCCACTGAGAGTTTGCATCCATGATATTTTTTTTGGAAGTGATTTCAGGATCGAGAAGAGGATCAGTATTTTTCTTCTTTTCATACCCTCTTAGAAATGATAGTTGTCAACAAGGAAGGTTAAGCGATAATTCTACTTAGTTTTAAGCAGATAATGGAATTAGAATCTAATGGCTCATGTGATGACATCATCTATCCAACCATTCATCCATCCATTCATGCACCCATGCAATCAGAATATATTCTAAGTACAGTATTTGAAGGGCTGCCTTAAGCAATCGCTTGACCTTAGTTTGGGTTTTAGCACATTGCAAAGTCATATAAAAGGGATTATATTGTGTATGTTTATATTTCACCTTGACATTTGCACTACGTTGTTGCTGTGGCCACAGCTTTTTTAAAAATGTTTTTATTTTATAGCCTTTAGTCATAATAGTCAGATGAAGAGATGCAACAACAGCTCACCATTCAACACTGTTGTAGCTTAAAGTGATCAAGAGATTCTCCTGCCTGTACAAACATGTCATACAAAAGAAGTCAAGTCTTAATTTAACTCTGCTTTACATGGAAACTACATTTTGATAACATGTTAAGGCATTCAAGGCAACAGTGTTAAGCGAAGATGCCTTTAAGTGACACAAAAATGCAATTCTTTTTTTTTTAAATGCAATTTAAACAAGACCTGCATACATTCTGCTGCTGCTGGAGGATTGTCTGACATTGCCTTGGCTGGTGGCTTAAAGTTATGATGTCATTGGGTCACGATGGTTTATGAGTTTAAGCCCCTGGAGGAAGTCAGAGGCTCTTTAATGCCAGGACAAAGCGGCCTCTAAATTTAATTGAGGTTGCAAGTGGGTGCAATAACAATGATCGTCCTTATCATAAAAGGCAAGCAGGCATCTTGTACATCAAAGCTGTTAATATTAACAATACTGCCAACATGGTTGTGTATACTTCCAACTGAATAATGAAGACAAGTTGCAATGGACTTTAGTATGCAACAAGTTTAAGATAAATGCATGGATACATGCACACACACAAACACACACAGACACACACACACACAAATATATATATCTATAAAGTGATCATTGATTTGCTTTGTTTTATCGTTGGAAATCCATTCCTCTCCTGACAGCTGGCTATAGTTGTGTATGGCTTCTCCTCAATGCTTAAACATAAGAGAAGAGCATCACAAAGTGCAAGTCTTCCAGTGTGGCATCAGTCTATATTGTGACACGGACGCCTACACACGTTAGAGATGTCTCTGAAAGCTCTCCAAGCACCCCAAATCAATTGAAGCTTAGAGAGGAACGGTACTGTGAATATTTCTGGCTTGACAGAAAACATCTTCAAAGGTTCTTTTACGGAACTTTGTGACTTTTACAGAAGATCATCCTATCTCCAAAAATCCATAATCAGGAGTGGGTTCTGTTTTCTGCTCAACTCAAAGTTTATCCCTTTGTTCTCACAGGCCGATTGAGACGCTATTATCCCAATTTAAAAATAAATAACATTTCTTAAAAAAAAAATCCTCTGCTTTCCGACTGTCTCTTATTTCATCCATTTCAGAAAAAAAGAAATAATGTAATACATTTTTAGAGGGGGATCAAGCCTCTCTCTATTCTCAAAGAGAGATTAGCATAATTTTACAGCAGGATTTCCACTGTCTGAAACTTCAAATCTGTCCTGAAATCCCAATTGAAGTGGAGCTTTTTTCTTTCCCATCTATTTTGTTCTTAATATTGTTAAATTGTGTTTGCTCTCTTTTTTTTTAATGCAACAAATGAATGTAGAAAGACAGTTGCAATCCAAACTAAATCCTATATTATTGTATTTTAGAGTTACGAACAAAATATCATACTATTGAGGGTGGGGTTCCCCCTACATAGGGGAATTTAGGGATGCTCGATATTGGCTATATTCGATATGCAAATATTGTCACACATTTCTGATTTCGATGTCAACCCGTACCAATATGTGTAGCTTTTTACACCCAAACTAATGTCAGGTAACAATATAATGTTATGGAATTAGCACAGCTCAAGCGGCAGAGGAAGTTGGATGCAGCTACAAAATAAAATGCTTACTTTTTAAAATAAACCCCAACATTTTGTGTTTTCGGGTCTTATTTTCATGGCTGTAGAAAATCATCAGCCAGGACAAAACAAAACTTGTTATACAGCGACCGCCTTCCCAAAAACTACATTAAATCATCATGTCAGAATCATGTTCAGAATCACTTAAATATAGAATCATCAGAGACATGGGCGCTGCTGTGTGCGTCTGCATGCACACACACACACACACACGGCGTCTTTGATCAGACAGCGTTTTTTGCGTGACAGAGGCAAAAAAATTCTCCACCAAACACACAGACCAGCTCCTCTGATACTGATTTTGATGGGAACCATCAACTCTTTCTGTGTCAGCGGTTATGCTCAACAAACTACACCATATTTTGATGTGCGATTTCAAATTAACGGTTTAATTATCGTGCGACATCATAAGTCTCCTTGACTCTGGCTGTCCTGCTGCTGGAGTACAGACGGAGGCAGTGGGTGATGACAGACGGCGGAGCACAGACCTGACACAAAGCAGGACTGTGACAGACTGGCAGGGACCGATGCGCGGCCTGGGGCCCATAGTTTGAGAAAGGGGGCACTGCTCTAACTTGTTGTACTTGCTGTTGTACGTCATCAAGCGCACGCTGGTAAACATTGCATGTTCATTAGGGCTCGGAAATGCTGAAGCCAACAGTTGAACATTGGTTATAAAAACTGATACCGATGCTTCCAGATAATATCAGACCTCCCTAATTGTAGCGTCAGATCTGACAGCGCTCCAGTGTGTTAGAGCAGCAGTCTTAAATAAAATTGGGTAGCAAGTAATGGAACAAATATTATAAAACTTTGGTGTTCACAGGTCTTTGCTTTTAGGCTAACCAATCCCTCATTCTAGGCAAGCGTTATGGCAGCAGCAAAGTCATCACAACTACCCATGCATTGTTACATCACCATCTTGCTGCAATAATGTGACCAAAACTTTTATGTTTTTTTTTCCCTCATTGAAAGGGCATAACAGATCACACTGAATGCTTGTCTGTCATACTTGACATCTCAGGATATATCTTAATCTTGGATAATTTTGATGGAACTTGGAACAGTGATGCAGCATGGACTCTGGATCTGACATTTGAAAAATGATATTGATTG
The DNA here is from genome assembly GCA_903171835.1 of Mullus surmuletus. NCBI lineage: Eukaryota > Metazoa > Chordata > Actinopteri > Syngnathiformes > Mullidae > Mullus > Mullus surmuletus. Next base: position 299,985 of record CAESWR010000209.1, on the reverse strand, counting down.
GTGTAATGGGGGCATAGTATTTAAAGGTCACATTCTCAAACTTCAAAAGACTGCTTGAGTCCAAGTTGATTCGAACAAATCTTGGAGAGTGAGGTTGACACAGGTCTTGAAATTGGTAAATTAGATTTTAATCAGTTTTGGCATAAGTCACCAAGTACCCAGAATCTACCTGTACTATTCTTGCTTTAACTTGTATGAGCAGTAAAGCCACCCTGTGTAGACTTTTCAACCAGTCCTTCAAAATGATAATGATTCTTTGTCCCTTTACAAGGCATCTAATGGCTGTTGGCTCAGTGCTCTGCAAAGATGTATCACACACATTTAAATGTAGAAGAGAGAAATGTTTCTGTAATATGAATGAACAAACCATCTATATCATTTTTAAGAAAGAAATTAAATATCAACCAGTCGTTGTCTGTTGTAGCAGGTCAGCTAAGTGCTTGCCTATCCGACCTGTCAGGCTTGGGCACAAACCATCAATAACATAAGAATTCTTCTTTAAGATCTCTGCCAACAACCCTGTTAAACTCTAAGTAAACCTGAAAAATATGAAGCTCAATTTTGATATTCAAGCATAGTTACTAATAAACATGTTGTCCAATGAGGTGTACAAAACAAATAATAATAATTTGAAAAAAATAACAATTTACTTTGTACTAACATAAGTACTTAAATAGACAAAATAGACTGAAAATGTCTTGAGTATGCAAAGGTGCCAGCCTCTGTGAAAAAGAGAATGACACAAATTTGTCTGCATCCTCCGACCATTTTTTTTTTTTTTTACTTTAAACCAAAACAGGGCACCACTGTGACCTGAGATAAAACATAGTTTTAATACTAGTTTTATACTTATACTGTTTAAGTAATGCAACAAAATTTATTTTTTTAAGTGGTATTTACTCAAATTGTTTGCATAGAAAGACCTTTCGGGTTAACCGTGTACTCTCTTAATTATGTTAATTGTGTTAGCCTTATTTTCACTATTAATTTGCAGCCAATAGCTATCCTGGGCTTGTTTGTGTTTTGCACTATATTTGGTTAGGCGATGCAAATTATGAATGAATGAATGAATAGTCTATTTTGGTTACATTACACCATATTCAATTCAACTTGTGCAATAGACAGATTACCATCATTCAAATCTACACTAATCAGTTTCACACAATAAACAAAAGACAATATAAACTCCACGTTATTAATATTCTTATAATAATTCATTGGATGAAATTAAATATTTTTAAAGTATGGGGGGAGGAAGGAAGCCATGTCTTCTGAAAGATAGGCTGTAACCACAGTTCTGAGTCCTGGCTGACCTCTAGGCGGTGCTGAAAGCACTCGATATGTCCGTCCGTGCAAGCGCATGTTGAGTATTAATTACAACAATGTTACATGTGACAGCTGCAAGACTACAAGTTCCAGCGTCCGCAGGTGCTCGGTCCCTGAAACATTCTCGTGAGAGCACGAGGCTTCAGAGTGACCAAAAGTTCTGGCGGCCGTTACAGCCGTAACCCTCATTCTATTTCGTCCCTCAATGACTGGCAGGTGGTGCTGAAACAACTGGATGACATGTACCAACATCACAATGAAGCCCAGGCACCCACCTTACTGACTGGAGGAAGAAGAACCCGGGAGCAGAACCACACCCAACGGGTGGGGAGTGGCGATGTTGATGCGATAAAAATGAAAAAATGTGTAAGGCGATGACCAAGAGGCAGCAGCATAGATATCCTTCAGAGGCCCCCTCTAAGAGCAGCCCATGAAGTCATGAAGTCAAATCATTACTCTTTTAGACATAGACAATGGAGTCAACCACCCAGCGCTTGGCCGATGTGATGGCAAGGAGAAGGGCTGTCTTGATTGAAAACCATTTCAGGTCTGCCTGATCCAATGGGTCTCAGACCTCTTGCGCTTGGGGGCAGCCCCGGTTCACCATGAAAAGGGCTCTTTCTGGCACCCCCAGCAACCATATCGTCAGATGATGGAAGATCAGCCAGGGGATCCAGCTGCTCCAATCTCAAAACCTGCAATGACCGAGGCATGGTGCTGCAATTCATCCAAGCACCCTCAGTGAAGCTGAGTACACAATCGTTCCATACCAACGAGCACCGTCAGTAGGAGTACGAAAAGACACAAGCACTTGTCGTCAACAACAAGGGTAACACAAACATGACACACACAACAAACTGGGAGGGGGGAGCAGACACGCTGCCGTCACCAGGGAGTAACAACGTTGGGAGAGGGGAGCGGAATAGCTGTCGTCACCAACAACACCAATTAACAGAACAAACAAAAAGCGAGCCAGATCAGACCAGGCAAGCAAGTAAGCCAAGAAAATGGGAGAAGGGAGCGGAGGTCACCAACAACGAATAATGCAAACTGAGTCAAATCAGCTGATTAATCGGTAAAGCGGGAAAGGGGAGTGGAAACGCAACCATCACCAAAAAGTAATATAACAACAACAAAAAAACGTACCTGATCAAAAAACAGGCGAGCAATAACAAAGGTGGGAGAGGGGAGGGGATACGCCGCCGTCACCAACAACAAGCAATAATTTAATAAAAAGCGAGCTGTCAAGTAGCTGATTAACAACCGTCCCACCCGCGACTAGGAACGATGCTGTGGCGAGGAGAGCGAAGCGCCACTGCCAGCAGCAAAGTCCAAGCAGCACAGGCGAGCAATAGACAAATTAACCACACGCCAGCCACAGCCTCCCACAGAGGAAAAGGGAATTGTAACTCCTACCTTGAAGGTGGCGAGGCTGCACAGGGCGAGTGTGGCAAAGTGATCTTCCAATGAATAAGCTAGAAGCGACCGCGAAAATAAAAAAGGAACCGAGCCCCTGCGGGCGCTGAACTTGTAGTCTCGCAGGTGTCACATGTGACATTGGTGTCAATAGTACTCGACATGCGCTTGCGCGGACGGAGATAACCAGTGCTTTCAGAACTGCCTTGCGGTCATTGAGGGATGAAATAGAATGATTAGTTTCCTCACCTTGTTATGTTGTAGGGGTTTATACTTACTGTGTGCTTGGTTTGGTCCAGGGATGCCAATCGAAGGGTCAGCATAGAGGTCAAGGGGGACTGACATCAGGTTGAGGCAATGTGCATATGATTTTAGTGTATGTTTGAGTTGAGTTATGTTCAGTTAAGTCAATTTGATTTGATTTGATACTTCTGTTCTATTTTTACTTTACTTTTACTTTTATTATATTTTATTGTAAATATTTTTGGCTTTTCTTGTTTGATTGCATATACCACGGTAAGAGTACTTCTGTAATAAACTCACAACCAATGGGAATCAAGTCTGTGAAGACTTGCCCCCTTTATAATTATATATATAATTTTTAAAAAGAGTGAGAGAGCAGAGCAAGAGAGCAGAGCAAGAAAGCATAGCGAGAATTGCTCGGGCACCTTGCATCAAAGCCCCTGATGACCAGGCTCCCCAGGCAGGTAGCCCAGGCAGCATATGGCCTTGAACACCCCCTGTTCCCCGCTTGCCAGAGAGAACCAGGAGCTTGAAAGTTAAAATTCACCTCAAGGAGGACATCTGCCAACTCACCGCAGAACTCAAGTCTAAATCCGAACTGCTGTCGTCCTGCATCGATGTTGCAAATGAACAGTCCCTTTACATCGCCTCGCTCCAGGTGGCCCACCACCAGCTCTACACTGAGCAAACCACAGCTCTGGTCGGAAATCCTGGTCCGTGGCATAAAGAAAGCCGCTGACATCTCCACAGTTTGCCTTGCCCTCTCCAACCACTTCGAGGCCCTGTCCCATCCTGCCAGACCGACGACCATGATCCCGAATCAGTGGTGACCCTATGGCCTCCTCCTCCTCCCCACCAGCTGCCAGAGCTCCCAACGCTCCCATCCGGTCACCCGGCGAAGCTCTTTGGGCCTCGTCCCTGCCTGCCATCGGAGCTTCCATGGCCTCCAAACCCATGGAACAGGCGGCATCCCACCACCGGCATGAAGACAGCCTCCCCGCTGGCGTGGATGGTATCCCTGCGCGGCCTGGTGCCGGCAAGGGGGCTCCCTCCCTGCTGGCGTCTGGCTGCGTGCAGAGTCACCCCAGCACATGTCCTGACCACTGCTCGAAAATCCAGACGTCATCCTTGGCCACCTGTAAGAGATTCCTACAAGAAGCAGTCCACTCTGTTGTCCCGGTCAGAAATGGCAGCCCGTCACTGCCTGTGCTAAAGGCCACCGCACAACTGAACCCAACACTGAACCACACAATCTCCGACCTCAAGTCCTGCCATCCTTGTCCCTCCCCCTCCCCTTACCATACCCTCCCTCTGGTCACATCAAATTCCAACTTCCTCCCTATGCCATCGCAGCAAATGACATGTGAACCTTTCCCATCTCCTTCCTCAATCTTCACAATTTACCACACAGCATCATCACCTGAAACTAGCCCAATGCTCGCTCACTCAACAGTGAAAGTCTCATTCTGAATGAATTCATCAAGGATAGCAACCTCGATTTCCTCGCCTCACCAAAACCTGGCATAAACCCCTGGACTATTTCCCACTCAACCAGACAACACCTCCCGACTTCACATACATTGAAAAAGCTTGCCCAGAAGGGCGGGGAGGTGGCATCGCTGCTGTCATATACACCCCCATTTTCACTCCCCCCGCTTTTTCAATTGAGCACATAGCTATCAAACCGTCTGGTCTCACTCTGTTAGTTTCTGCTGTCATCGATCCAAGCAAAACTGCTCCTTTCTCTCTGACCCCCTGACCCACCTATGTGCCATCTCTCCCTCTGTTGTCCTACTGGGTGATTTGAACCTCTACATTGACGACACCAACTGCAAATCTGCCACCGAGTTCCTGGATCTGCTACAGTGCCTCAACTTCACCCAACATGTGCACTTCCCCACTCACACCCACGGCCACATCCTTTATCTTGTCTGCTACACTAGTCTCACACTGCATCAGTTCTCCAGCCGCAACCTCAGCATCTCAGACCACCTGGCAATCACCATGGACATGAGCATTCCCATCCCCAAAGAGAAACGGAAAATAATCTCAAATCCATCCCTTCCTCCACTCTCTTAGCAGCTCTTGCCAGCAAAATGTCACCCCCCCCCCGTCTGACCCCACACTCTGTCCTCCTGCCTTGATCAGCCGGCTCCCATCAGAACATAATGTCACCTTCACACACTCAGCTCCCTGGTACACCTCCGAACTCCACCATATGAAATCTGCTCAGCAAGAGAACTGTCCACCACCAAGCCTACACAGACCACCTTCACCTGAACAAAGATGCTCTCAACTCAGCCTGATTTACCTACTGCTCAAACCTCATCAACTCCAGCTCCTCCAACCCAAAGGCTCTCTTCTTCACTATCAACAAACTCCTCAAACCTAGTGACAAAATCTCAGTCCTTCACAGCCAACAAGACAAAAAAGACTCCATTTACAACTCCCTGACTACATCCCTCTTCCTCTACCCCTCCCGACCTTCCCCTGCCCTTTCCACCACCCAGCCACTTTATTGAGTCTCCCCCGTGCTACCAGTCGAGCTGCCTACACTCAAGGCAGGCATTAAAAGCTCCACCTGTGCTTTGGATCCCATTCCATCCAACCTCATAAAGACTGTCTCCCAGCTATCTCCCCACTCATCATTGCAATCATCAACTCCTCCTTCAGCTCTGGTTCCGTCCCCCAATCACTCAAACCGGCTGCCGTCACCCCCATCCTAAAAAAACCCGGACTCAACCCTGAAAGCATGAGCAACTTCAGGCCCATCTCCAACCTGCCCTTTCTGTGCAAAATACTGGAAGGAGCTGTCGCCACCCAATTCAAGGCCCACCTCAACTCCAACAATCTGTTCGAACCATGTCAATTCTGCCCACAGCACAGCACAGGATCAGCCCTTCTCAAAGTAACCAATAACCTCCTCCTCTCCTCTGACCACCTCAACATCCTCATCCTCCTTGACCTCACCGCAGCCTTCAACACCATCAGCCACTCCACTCTCCACTCCCGTCAGGAATCCTCTCTCATCATCACTGGCACTGCCCTCTCCTGGTTAAGGTCCTACCTTACAGATAGACAACAGTTCATCAGCATCAACAACTGCACCTCCTTCACTGCCTCTCTGCTGCAAGGCATCCCCCAGGGTTCAGTGCTTGGCCCTCTCCTCTTCATACTCAACATGCTCATATGCTCATACTCCCATTTGGCAACATCATCCGCCGCCATGGTCTCCACTTCCACTGCTACGCCGACGACGTCCAGCTTTACATCTCTACCAAATCTCTCACCACCGCATCTCACTCCACCCTCACCCACTGCCTCACTGACATCAAATCATGGATGCCAGCCAACTTTCTCAAACTGAACTATGACAAATCTGAACTGATCATCATTGGCCTCACCACTGACAACTCCACTCTACTCCCCTCCTCTCATATGGTGTCATCATTGACAACAACCTCTCCTTTGAACACCACATCAACCACATCAAAAGGACTGCCTTTTTCCACCTCAGAAACATCGCCGTCTCTGTCCATCACTCAACTTCCCCGCTGCTGAAACCACATCCACGCATTCATCACATCCAGACTTGATTACTCCACAGCAACCTTTACGGTTCATCCTCCAAACTCATCAATAAACTCCAGTACATTCAGAACTCTGCTGCCCGCCTGCTCACCCATACCTGCTCCAGTAACCACATCACCTCCATCCTCCAAAACTTCCACTGGCTCCCTGTCTCACAACGCATCATCTTCAAAATCCTTTTCCTCACCCACAAAGCTCTCCACAATCAGGCCCATTCCTACCTCACCGCCCTGCTCCACCACCACATCCCTCCCTGCAACCTCTGCTCCTCCCACGCCAACCTCCTGTCCCCACCCCTGACCCACCTTCCTTCAAATCCCTGCTCAAAACCCACCTTTTAAAATTGCTTTTTACTTGTGACCCTGTCCTTCACCACATGTTTTTCTCTGATTCTTACCTTATGTATTGTGTCTTTTTAATAGTGTGCTTTTCTGTTTTAGTTTATATTTTATCCTTGCTTCAAACTTTTTTTTAACGCATCTGTAAAGTGTTTTATACTATGAAAAGCACTATACCTATAAAATGCATTATTAAAAAACAAAAAAACAGGGTCTATTTTCAATCAGTGTTCTACATTTTTTTTGTACTGCGGCTGGGTTTCTCATTCATTATAAAGTAGGATTATTTCCCAATCTCACACACTCCACCGTTCACCTGGGGATTGGTTCATGCTCCTTAATGCTCATGATTTATTTTGCTATCTGATCGCATTCTGCTTGGGTTATAATAAAGAGCAATGCTGGATGTTGGCTGGTGTGTCAGCCTCTGTTGAGTTTGTTAAATGCTTTTCTTCTAAAATTGTCTCTGCCTGTCTGTCTGTCTGCATATCAACTTTTCCTGCCATATCGAGCACTTTTCTGCCTGTGTGCACAGCCGTGCGGTGTCCTCTGTGCCTTCATCAAGCCGAGAGCGGGGGTGGAAAGAAGTGGACATGTAGGAGGCTGGTATGGCTAAAGTTAAGCTAAGAAGCATTATGGGCAAATGGACTAGTAAATGGACTGCATTTAGAATACTTTTTTATCCGAGAGCAAAATTGCTTCATTCACACTCACTTGCAAGTTGCCAACCCACTCATCAAGAGTACGAGTGCAGTCTTGCTCAAGGACTGAACATTGTACTTTGTAATCATTTAAGGTCAGTTTAAATATTCTCTGTGTAGCACCGATTTTCAGATAGCAGGGTGTATTTTTGTCCACAAAGTTGTGGAGTTCAAGATATTTCAAGATATTTTGAATAGAGATGATTCCAATTCACTCAGAATTCTGATACATTTAAAAGGGGAGCTCAGCAAATGCATGCAAGACACTGACCAAACGTTCAAAATGACAACTTTTTATTTTTAGTTTTTGTTTTAGATTTGTCCAAGTATAACAAAATACGACAACATAATTTTAAAATCTAACCAGTTGTTTCCATTCAAGCCCCCACCACAAATAAATACATTTCTTATGGGGATATCCAGGTTGTTGCTGTGTATGAGGGTGAATGAGACGCTCACCTGTTTGATCAGAGACCCCTTCAGATAGTATAGAGTTTTAAATGTGTTTGTCAGGAGGAGTCTATTCTTAGGTATAGGTATATGTCTCTTTGTACTTGTGTGTGTTCTTCTGAAGCCCACTCAGAGTTCCCAACGAAGACACTCAAGGTCTCTCTTGTTCTCCCCAGTGGCGTTGATTGGGAAACAGCTCCAGGCAGCCCCTAGGCCCTCACTCATTCCTTTATCTTTTGTTTGTGTTTGTGAGCATGCGCATGCACAAGTACGTTTGAGTGCCTGTGTCTGTGTTTTAAGCGCATGCTTGTGTTCTCTCACAAAAATTACCTCATTTTGATTAGCAGCTGCTAACTTTAGGGGAAAAAACATCAGCTCAAGGAACCAAAAAAGAGAGTGAAAAAGAAAGTCTTGAGTTCTGGGAATACGAGTGCATTCTGAAGTTGATGTAACAATATTGGGTTTCCCTCCTCTCAAATTGATAAAAGCCAAAAAGAGACCCAACTTATTGAACAGGTCCTTAAAGGTGTTTAAAGAGCAAGGATTCTGAGAGCTAATCAAAAATAAGGGAGGAACCGTGAAGGTAATATGGATTGAAGGAAGGAAAGACGACGCAGGGGAGGGTGAGACCAAAGGAGGGGTGAATATGGAGGAGGAATAAATCAGAACGTAAGAATCACTGCCAGGTGTTTGAACTTTGAGAAAGGCAGTATTTGAGGATAAAGCATGAAGGATAAAGGTTTGTTGGAGCCGAGGGGGATTCTCTCTGTCTCTATCATTCGTGCTTCCTCTCTCTTGTCTCTTTCTCTTACTAAGACAGGCTGATTGAGCTTTCACCTGCAACTACTGACACACACACACACACACACACACACACACACACACACACACACACACACACAAATGTTCAAGTGTAGTTCAATGTAGAATGAGACAGCTATATTATTTGTGGCCACAAAGACTTCCTTGCAGTACACAGGTGTCTCTGAAAAAATAGCAGGTAAAGGTTATTGATGTGGTGTTTGAGGTGTCCATCAAATCAGGACCAATGAAGCATCTTGGATGAGAGGAGAAACATCTTCACAAACTTTAGGCAAGTTCAGTGGCATTTGCTGAGTGCTACTATGACAACGTCCTGGGCTGAACACACACACAGAGTAGAGTGATGTGTAATTTGTTAAACCTTTTATTAGTCGTGCATCATATACTGCTTCTGTCTTTAGTATGATCTAACATGTATCTCAAATACATGATTGTTAATGAGAAAACGCTTGGAAAAAAAAATTGAAACCATTTGAAAGAAAAAATATTTATCCTTTACCCCGTGTTTACCTTTGATAACATCATAGCGTTTATGTGCACAGGCCTCAATTAGGTTTGAAAGAGCACTGGGAGTTTCAGCAAGTGTGAGAAGTCTTAGAAAACAGTGCACTGCATAACAAGTGCTTGTCTCAAACAATGTCCTTCATCTTTCGGAGAGCTTTCTATACTCTCTGTGCACTCATTGAGGCATACACATGCGCATTCTCACACGCACGCGCACACATGCGTGCACGCACACACACTCAAAGATCCCAGGAGGAAAGTAGGAAAAGCATTTGAGAGCTGTCTCCATTCACTTTCATCTTTCATCTCTTTTTAATACCTCCTCCTTTCTGGAGTTTTGTCTATCCACTCTCACTCCTCCAGCTGTTATTTTACCAGCTCACGGTGTGTGTGAAGTATATTCCCAATCACTGAATGGTTTCTGGTGTGAAAGCCTTAACAATTTCCTGTTTGTCTTCAAGAGTGCACATATTGGATCATGTCAGGTCCACTGTCTTGTTTTGTCTCCTTTCCTCTCTTGTCCTGGCTAACAGCAGGCTTCCATAGTTCCATTAAAGAAGAGCTCTGGAGCGCCTTCCTTTGCTGGGTTTCACAGTGCAGTGGTCTGCCTGCATTTGTGTGTGTAAACATCAGCTTTGCAAAGAGATGTATGTCTGTCTTCTCAGCGTCAGTAAATATATATATATATATATATATATATATATATATATATATATGTGTGTATATGTGTGTCTGTGTGTGTGTGTGCCCTTCAGACTGCTCACGCTTCATTTGTCTGCTGAATGAGACCAGAATCTCTCACTATTCACTGGAGGATCCTGTTGAATTCTCTCTCCACCAGGGTCCTGCTTCAGTAAGCACTCTTAATGGTAACCCAAAAGTGTGTGTGGCATGCACACACTTCATCTCACATGCGCGTGTATGTGTGCAGACATATATCAGCGTGTTAAAATACATTTGTTCTACAGTGCTGTGTTTCTGTGTGTGTGCAGGGACATACTTTATGAACTACTTAGGTCAGAAGGAGTACATCAAACAGAGTTAAGGTCAAAAGGGCCCGTGAGAGGGAAATGAGAGGGGCCGATGCTCAGAACTGTGCAGTGAAAATACAGATTTTATTTCTCTCTTTTTATTTATCTTCCAAGACCCTCTGTTTCATAGTATACTTCACATACCCATGTTTTTTAGCTTATGTTCCTTTCTGCCTTTCATCATGACTCTCTGAACATCATTTGCCCTTTTGTACACATATGGTCTATTGTCAAAGACTCCACGCAAGATCACCAATCATGGACATCTCCAGGGAAAAGAGAGACAATTTGATTCACCTATAGTAGTTTATGATTTGCTAAACATCCACTTTTATTGTTCTTCCCTCCTTGCCTGCGTAGTCGAAGTAGTCCGCAACTCTTGATGCTGTGTTATTATACCTAAATAGGACCCATGCTGCGAAAATTGGCCTGAGTTCAGCACAAGGATAAATGACCAAAAAAGCCTTATAATAAGCACACATAATGACCTGTGTGCGTATTTTTCGCCCTGTTTGTATTTGCAGTATGTGTTCGGCAGTGCTTTTTATGTGTGCATTTATTTGCGCGTCTGCGTACGCTTGATAATGATATCCATGAATTATGCATGTGGTGTGATGCTTTTCATTCAATTTCGCCTCTTATTTTCCCCCAAACAACATTACAGAGGCGGGTCTCTGGGCATTTGGCTGTAAATAAACTCGAACTAATAGACTTCAACTCTGGGCAACACCCGTCTGCAAAACACTCACCAGGGAGTGAGCTTAACAAACTGCCTCTAGGCAGAACTGTTCTCAGGTCAGCACTTGTGTATTATTGTTGATGTTTTGGGGCACCAGTGAGGTTAAGAAAAACTGATCTGAAATCTGCATTCTTAGGGCATAGAAAAAGAGCTGATAAACGAACAAAGGCCTAAATGGTTTGAATATTTACATGAATAAATTACCATTTTATAACAAACGTTTTTGTGCCCAGAGCGGAAATTAATAAATACATTTCCACCATTTAATTGTGTGTGGGTTGATGGTATCAGCTTGAGGATACCTGTGTACACAGGTGTGTGTCACGCTTCAGATTATTTGCTCTAATTTTGTGAAGTGCAGAGGCAGTTGGCACTGAGAAGGTATGTTGCCATACATGACTGCCCATATCTCCCTTGTCTATGATCTGTGACCTTGTCCTCTCTCATCACTCGCTGCTTGTTACTGCACTAGGGCTCAAAGCACTGCACACCCTCCCCCACCTTACTTTTGGCCTCTTCCTCTCTCTCCTCCTATCTCTGCCTCTCCTCCCTCTCTGTCCGTTGCGCTCTGTTGCTCATTGAGGGCCCTGAGCTCCCTCTCTTAGTGCCCGGGGCAGCCAGCTCTGCACTTGTGACATTGGAGGTATGTGTGTGTTGGTTTGCGAGTGTATGTGTGCCTATGATTGTGTTTCGGGCCATGTGAGGAGAGTCAGTCATATGATTTAGCAGAAGACAGTCACCTGCAGCTGTGCTTGTAGCAACGGGAATCACATTTTCTCCTGCCAGGATGTCACACAATGTGCTGTTTGCTCTAAGGAAAAAATAAATAAATCAGTGTGCGTGTGTATGCACACGCGTGCACATACATGTGACTTTTTAATGTTTGTATTGTGAATATAGACATACTTAATGTCACCCCACTTTGAAAAAACATTGAAGACCACATGTTGTTTTTTATTTTTAAGTTTTACCTGGAACTTCACTTGACTGATTTCATATTGGAGCAAATGGAGGAAAAAATAAATCATCAAAACTTTGGAAGAAAGAGCTGAGTAAAATAAACAGGAAACAAGAAGATAAAAGGTTTTAAAAAACACCCATTTCAGCAGCAGTGAAATGATGGTGGTTTGCCGCATAACTTCATGACAGCATAATTACACAGTGACCATGTGTAAGACCACTCAGCAGGCTCAGGTTTCTACAACTAAACTCCATGTCACATGAAAATAATAACATTTTCATGAATCATTTATTAGAGCACGCTGCTGTGAGTATATTAAGGCAGGGAAGCAATTGTTATATGCACTTGTTTTATGTAGAGGGCATCACTTTGCCACTGGCAGTAGCAGCTAAAGTGCTGTTTTTACCCGCCACTCTTTCATGTGTTGTATTTAATCACACATTGTAGCACAATGTCTTATAAATCTCATGGAGCAAACATGACTGCCAGGCAATGCGTCCTCCTCTGACTGTAAATGTATGTATGCTTGTGTACACTGTTGTCACATTGTTGGGACTTGTTGGCCTTCAGGGACAAATAGAGTCTCCAAAAATATCATACTCATGTAAATTTGCCCCGGAAATAAAATAATTTGAACTTTTTGTTTTCTGCTGTTTAATGAAGTGTTAAAACTCTAACTATTTAGCTAAATGAAATCATCACTTGTGAAATTTATAAAGATAACCAATTAGTGTTTTACAAACATCTCATTGCCAATCTTTGCATTCCTCAATTTGTCAACAAGAATTTTGCAACATGATGTCTACCAGTTTGTTGACCACCAATGACTTGGTTATGATGGTGGGATTGATACATGTCTTGTGTTTGTCTTTGATTAATTTTTCTTCTTTCGCTGGGAAGTGCTACATTTAATTGGTGGATACAGGGTGGATAAGAGCAGCATGTGGAAAGATTTCACTTCCATTTATGCATATGAGATATGTACAAGCAAAGTAAAAGGACATTTAGTCTTTCCTCATATTTCCACTTACAATGTCAATTTATGATTTTCATTATAATAACTTCTTGCATCGTGGTATGCTCAATATATTTAGATGAATATATTTTCATCAAATTGAAACTCCATTTTCTTGCAAGTTCAAGAAGGGCAAGACTGTTCTGTCTACAGCAAAAGCAATTTCCCCAATTTCCCGGCAATTGCTTTACAAGTAAAACTACCTTTGACAGAGCTGAGAAAAGATAAGTTGAGCTGATTTTGAAAAATGAAAACACTAAAGACTGTAATCAATCTATGTGAAAAAAAAAGTGTAACTTAACACCAAAAGCTCCATATACGCCGTCGTAAGTCATTCTTTCCCCAGGATGAAGAATCAGTATGTTTCCACTTAAAAATATGAATGATCAACTGTGCTTCTACTAAGCTCCCACACACCTTTTTCCTAGTTTTGAACCAGCTAATTGAACATCTGGAGAAGATAAATTATGTCAAATGGGAAATGATTTTGTGTAGCTCACTCCTCTGACCCCCGCCTTTTCCAAGTGTCTGAAATATCCTGCCAATGATATGTAATTCAGGAAGTGTTATGATTCACTGTCTTCCCCAGGGGTTACACTATTATGGTTCCCAAGTGAACAACTACTCTCACTCTCTTATTCTGTCCATGAACAATATGCATAATACCCACAGTAAGCAATTTCATTAATTCTGAATTGTTTTTAAAGGAGAATGATATTACTCAGAAAGCCTTACCAAAACAAATAGGATACATTCTCATTACATTCTTTGCATATAAAGTATTACCACAGGTAAAACTGAGATTCAAATTCAATCATAATTTCTGATTGCCTTTTTCCAGTGACATTATAATTTAAAATAATCCTAATCCAAACACAAATTATTCCTATAATCTCTCTACAATAGTTAATTTAAAGGCTCAAATACATCCCCATACAGATCAGATCGATCAAACTTTGTACAACTGTGGAAAGGTTTTCCAAAACCTTGGTCCATTTTTTAGGATCAAGTTGAAAGACAAGCGAGAGCACCAGGGAGACCTATAACGGGACTTAAACTTTCCTTTGAGGTTTTTAGAAACCACAAAGAACGTAGCTGAATCCTATGTCTGCAGTGAGTGGCAGATTCTTGCAGCATCAATCAAAATAATGAATCTGTATCAAATCCAGATGTCCACACTGCTGACATCTTTTTTGTGTGAAAAAAAACCGATGATAGAATTGAAGAAGAAAGGCAGATATTGTAGGAACAATTATGAAAAGCCCCTTTTAAAAAAGATGTGAGAAAGACAAAGAGCTGTTGGTCAATTATCTTCCTATTCACAGGAACCATCCTCCTGGGGTGTTATCATTTACCCTTCTGCTCGCTCCTTTCTACCTTTATGAGACAATTCATGCACCTATATTAATTTGTCCCCCTGCTACCTTTTATTAGTGCTTTTATTATTTTCATGGTCATGAACCGTGACTCTACTTCGCTCTTTGACTGCCTCTTTCAGCGGGTGCTTATTTAAATCTCTTAACTTGTACCTTTTCTAATTTGGCCAGTTCTTTGGCCAAGTATTTGGACTTTATGCATAGTTGCATACAATCAGGAAAAAACCCAGATTCTGGCACCATCCTCTGAGCGATATGATTGCCCAAAGCGCACCTCATCAGCCGTGTCTTTTAAATATGTTTGATATTGTGATCACAGATTCAGTTAAACATTTTACAACTTTTAACACTCTGCTTGTAAGTAAACCTTTATACACTGACATTGGGCACTATGAAATGACAAATGTTGTATATTTCCATCACAGAGCATTCGGCCTCACCCCAACTGTCTTTTGATCAAGGCTGAGAGCCATCACAAAAGACTGCGATGGGATTTCATTTCAAAACTATGCCATGATGCTGCCATGGGGTTGCAGCTGTAATGGTCCACCCCAACTCTTACCTGCATCCTGTCACTAATCTTCCACTCTCCTGTCCTGCCCACCTCTCCCGCCCGTCAGCCAATCCCTACCTGCCAGCGCCGCTTTTGAGCTCCAGCATCTTCTTTACACTTCGACAGATTGTTCTTAGCTGCATGCCAGAATCCCCATCATTCCTCGGCCTGATTTAGCAGTACCGACTCTGCCCATCCCTGACCCGCCTGCTTTGTCTCCTGACCTGCCTTCTGAATCCAACTGATCTCTGCCTGCTCCCTGTTTATTCCCCATATGCCTTACCTCCCTCCCCGGAAGTTGCCCATCTCCCAGATCCGTTTCGGAGGTCCTGCTGGTCCACCATTTCATCTTTGTAAAATATTGCTCATGTTAGGCCATCCTTGTTACCTGGATTCCTCACAATCATGTGCAAACACTCCGCGGCAGGCACTGTTTTGTTTGATCATGTGTGCTCCGCCTATTGCTGTGCTTTGCCTGTTGTATCGCCAGCCTGATCGTTAAGAAGAGACTTTGAACTGAACCAATTTGGCTCCATGTTACTCTGCTGTTGGGTCTTCACACACACACACACACACACACACACACACACACACACACACACACACGTGATTACTGCTGCATGATCTGTCTGTAGCTCAGTTTTACACAAACAAACAGTTTAGGTCAATTTATTTTTCAGTCGTTTAATGGGACAGTGGTGCAGTTTGCTCTCATAAGAGTCACAGTTTTGCCTTTTGCGCCATGTGATTACAGCACCCTTCAACTTATCTTTGACCCAGAGACACATGGATATCTGAGACAATCTCCACTCATTTGATACTTATCCACTCAAATCATGGTCAATCTATCTCTGCTACAAATAATGTTGCATGAATACACAACAGATTATGGTACTGCTCATGCTTGCTGCTGTTCTCTATCTATGAACAATCAGCTTTCACAATTTGTAGCAGGGACAACTTGACCGCAGTCTCTAATGACCGGCGAAAAGCTTATCTGACGGACCCCCCCAATGGTTCAAAACAGTGAGATGTTGGAAGTTTAGAAATTGCTTTGTATGAGTAAGTATGAGAGTGGATCAGAACCTAATTTCCAGCATCCTGTTTTCCCTCCAGATGTTGAATAAAGTAATATTACCATAATTGAAGCAATGGTTTATCCCCATTTTTAAAAATGGGGACCAACACCGTGGTCATCCTGAACCTCCATGGGGCATAGAGTAGGCACTGGATGTCAGCCACAAGGTCAATCATATAAAGACCTTTTCACCTTTCAAGGTGAATCTGATTCAAACATCGGATTCATAAACCCTGAGTGAGCCTTCCTCTGGATTCAAAAAACTCAAATCAAATCTGTGTTTTCCATGCAAGCAAGTTAGTAATGATGAGATGGGATCTTTAAAGTAGTTCTTGCATCTCATGATTATAGTGCAGGTCAGTAGTTCTCCTACCATTTCATAGACAGCTTGGGTCAAACCTTGCCAGACCCTCCTTGAGCTTCCTCTGTCCCTCGAGCCAGTTTTCTTTGCCAAGGGTTAGCATGCCCAATTCACCACCTTTATGATAGTTCAACTGACCTTGCTGGCTTCCTTTTTAGACATTGAGTCAAAATCTAATGTGAGCACAATCATTGGAGTTAGGGCTGAACAATATTAGGAATACAATTAATGCAAGACAACTACTTCCACACAGGCTGCTGGGGGGTAAAAATCCCTGTTACACATAAACTGGGACATTACATTTTAATCTGCTTCCCAAAGCAAGTTTACATGTTGAAAATGTTAGAAATAGAGGAGTTCAGAGCACTCATAATGTAAAAAAAAGGAGCTGTCTAGATATACATTATTCCTATTCAATATAACTGATATAGTGTTGGTTACCATTTTACAGCCTTGATGACTTCAAATGATATCTCATTGTTTAATTATTGTTTATATTCATCACAATTCAACAGTACTTAAAAGCTCATGTGTCTTTTTATTTGAATTTTTTCCCCACCCTTATTGAAATCCCTCATGAATATTCACATTAGTGATATGATGAATCTGTTTGGTTTTTTTTTCGTTTTTTTTTAAATCAAAGACTGAAGTCATGCATCCTTTAGTATTCTTTAATTGCTTTAGAATAAACTCCAGACAATCCTGAAACCATGCATAAAACCTGAAGATATTTGCATGATGTACATGTTGTTACCTGATGTTATCATTGGTGCTGATATGATCTGCACTCAGAAATATCAGAAGTCATGTTGCATGGATACAATGGCATTAAACTCCCTACTAACTGATTCATTTTGTAACAAGGTGACTAAATTGATCTAAATGTTTTTAGCATTCTCAAAAGAAATGACAGCGACACACAAACCCCTCCAGTGTGTTTAGTGGAGATGTAACATAAACATTCATCCTAAACAGTAATGCATTACTTAAGCATAAATGCATTACTTTCGTCCCTCTCTCTGTTTAAGACAGTTAATACAACATTTGAAAATTCAACATTTTTGTTTTTGTTTTTTTGTTTAAAAGTATAGTTAAGTGAAAATACATTTGTGTTCTAAGTCAGTTACATAAAATACAGAAGTCTTATTAACCATTGTAAGAGTAAGTGAAGGCAAATGTGGTGGAAAGTTAAAGAATGTTAATGGTTTTATGACCAAGGGGGAAAACAGATAAGGGAAGAAACCAATGATCGGTTGTTTACCTTTTTAGCAATAAACCCTAATATTATTTCACAATGATTGACACTAAACAAATGCTATATACGTTAGGAAGGGTTGGATGGAGTGAATGTGTGTGTGTGAGACGTTGCAGTCCAGGAAGGAGGATGAGTTTACACCCAGCCTTGTAAGGAGGATCATTGACGAGAACAGAGGAGGCCTGCAGACTCACCATCTTTCCCCTGCATCTGGACGAACCCACGATCCGCCAGATAGAGTATAAATGTTAGCGCAGGGCGACTGATAGAGAGAGGAAGGCAGACCATGTTGCTGTACTGGTTGTGCACTCTCTCTCCCTCCTCGAGGTTGGACTTGTAACCAGTCATTGAACCACTGCTTAATAAAAGGAGAATGGTAACTCGAATGTAGAAGAATGATTCCTGGCTTAATTTTGAGACTCAAAAGAACACGCAGGAGAAGGAGCATTTGCTTAATTGAAGGCCATGCCTTCAATTCGGTTTTTGGTCCAAATTTTTTCTACAACACCATCTTGCCAACTATGAATGCCAGAAAAAGTTGTTCAGTCTGTTAAAGTATGCTTTAAAAACCATGAAAAATCGAGGGCCTCTCTCGGCTCTGGAAGCTGGGGCGTGTCTGCTGCAGGCACGGGAGCCACGCCCACTAGTAGAGCTCTGTCGAATTTCAACTGTCGATCATATCCTCCCAACAACGTCAACGGATTCTCATCGGAACTGTGCAGCTGCGTTCACAGCAGAAACCCCGGATAAACACGACGACATGCAGCATCGCCCTCCTCCCTCTCCCACTGACTGGCTTCCCTGTGCGTTCCTCTCCTGCCGACACACACACACACACACAGGCATGTTTTAAAATTCTCAGATCAACACAAACGTAAACTGAAAAAGCGGGACAGTCGCCAGTGCTAATGCTAAATGCAAATTGGTCGGGTCAAACTGCGCAAGGGTGTTTATAATCTTCAGATGCCAGAACACAGCGAGCAGTATGGCATTCAGTGAAGCTGGTGAAGTCAACGCTGATAGGCTGTTGAGGCTTAGGCCCGCAGCTTGTCATCCGGGCCCCTCATTAGGACCGCCCAAAAAAACAGAAAAAACCATATCCTCAGAAACGGTTTTGCCCTCAAACACAGAAACTAAAACAATTGCACAATTTTTTATCTGTTATCAGCAACTATACTCTAAATAATGTAATGTTTTCTAAGAAATTGCAGATTTCACTTAACTGCACCTTTAACTTTATTTTTTTAAATAACTTAATGGTGGGCAGCAATGGGCAGTTATGCCACAGAGGGATCGGTATTTTATGTCGACTGATGCCAAGATTGAAAAAGTGAGAAATAGCTATTTTATTGTAAGGTGCAATGCTGCACAAAACATACTGCATTATCACAGTTGTTGCAAACACTGCTTTAGTTGGAGATGATTATTTTTTCCATATCTTAAAGTTTGACATGTGACACCTACACTCTGTCAGCACCTTACCCATCCCCGCCGACCCTTGCAGCAATGCTCACCTTTAGCTCTCACTCTCTTTCGTGTGACACTGCAGCATAGCTTCTCTCAAATCAGCATTATTTAACAAGGATGATTCTTATCCTGTACCTCAATGCTTATGGCTCTATTTCTGCACCAAAAGCATGTGAATAAATTGACCTCTAAATCATCCTGTGATTTGCTTTAGGCTTCACAAACTCTCCCTCTATAAATTGGACAACTGTCATCACACACACCCTCCATATGCATAGGCTCCATATGCTCACAATCAAGAACTATATGTCATGTTTCCTGTACTTGGACAGTATAACCTACCCACATAAGTGTTACCTACAAGGTTTTATAATTTTATACTGACAATCAATCAACAGTCAGCACGAATATGGAAGAAGGTCTCAATAAAACTTGAGGAATTTCATTAACCTTCAGTTATACATTGAACGTCAATACATTACCTCCTCCACATTACCAACAATATCTCAGAAAGAGAAAAAAGTGTACTTTTTTCCCAGCTGTAGATTACCATGTTGTTTTTTATGTCAGCACTTAATGGTTAAATGTATCCATTAACACATTTAAACTCAGCAGCCTTTCTCTTCTTACTTTGAAATGTTTGTGTGCATTTTATGGTGTGATGTGCAATGTTCGTGTTTGATCAGTGTGCAGGGTGAGCACATGGTGGCAGTAGGATTTTGGAGACTGATCCTTCATTTGTTGTAATCATTTGAACCTAACCCTTTAATTCTTAGTAGAAATCAAGCAAAAACTTCACAGATATTATGTTGGCCAAAGGCCTTTTGCATGAAGTATGGTGCTCAAAGGATTTAGAAAAAAAGAAAAATCAGTGTAAACTTGTGTAAAACTGTTCAAACACCCTTAAGAGTAGTCGAGTTTTAGAAATAGGAACTGAATGGTGGAAAAGTAATAATGTAGAATTTGAATTGTGAAATGCAGCACCATTCCATCATTTTGTCAGCACTCATTCACCCCATTTAAGAAATCCATGTAAGTTCTTATCACACTTATTTCAGATGTCCATATATCCTATGACTTTAGGGGAAAATGAAACTAGTAACATCAGCTCACACAAGCATAGACAGACAGAAACAAATAGTCACCCTCACCAGAGTCCCATCCTCATCTCTGAAGATGAAATATATTGAGTTGGTGGTAGAGACAGTATCACTTGATAAGTGCCTCAGTCATGCAGAAAAACATCTTCCACATTCTCATACACTAGACAAAATTCCATTTACATGATCCATCGCCTTAAGATAATGTCTCCCTTTGTGGGTTTGGAGGTGTCTCTTCCAGCGGCAGTGTATGAGCTCTTTTGTGTAGGACACAAAGACAAGAAAGGACTACCCCTCCGTCTTTATGTCCCTTGTGTTTGCCACTGATATGGGTAAAGATTCTAATGGTGGGATCCGAAAACTAGTATTACTGAAAGTGTCATACCAACTGAAAAAGTTGTTTTCCTTACGAGGTTAGGCAGTGATCTTTGCGGAACTTCTTAGCAACTTGTGCTTTTCTTTAGAGAAACATTATTTTTGTGGTATAATTTCCCTTGAGGTTAAACAAAATGCATCTATTTTAGTATGACTTTTTTGTAGTTTCTTAGAACCATTTCCTGCAGATATTATCACAACAGATTGACATCATCTAATTTCCTACTTTCGTCACTAAGATATACAGGTATGTGTGATATCTGTGATATTTCTGTGGTCAAAATTACCATAAGACCACTAGAAGGCTACCACTTAGAGAATCCATCCATACAGAATCACTAAAATCACAATCCACTCAATTTATACTCACTTCTACATCGTTGGGATGGGTGGCATTGTTGCATTAACAAAAATAGCATGAATACTCTAGAATGACGGGTAAATAAGTGAACAGAAACAGAAACACTTGGTCACTTGTTGATCTCTTCTTTAGATATAAAAACTAAAATTCCTCCAGTGCCAAAATTTGTGAAACAACTCTGCTTAAAAATATATCTCTAATTAATCCTTCATGGAGGGTTGCTTTCCACTCCATGACTAAGGGGGGTGACAAAAACTTTGACACATGTCAGCATGCTAAATTTAGTATCAGAAAAAGGAGATCTTTCGGTTTGACCTCTGATCCTAAAGCATGCAGGTGTGAGAACACCTCTCAGGCAAATCACACATGTCTGCTTGTTCTGTGCCAAAGTGCAAAAATGGCTGGCAGATGAGGATGAATGCTGCAAATGCCTTTGCAATGTGCAAGGCGGGACTAAAAATGGTTTTGAATATAAAAGCATGTGATGTGGTTTGACAGGGAATTCATACACTGTCTCTGCAATTAGTGTAGATCCCACAAAAATATTTTAAGTATGTATTGTTTTTGGTCTCCAGTGGCATGTCACAAACCACCAGGCTCTCTCCCTTTTTCATTTTCATTATCTACCCCTCCGTTTCCAAGTGTGTGCTTCAAAAAATGGAGACTGTACAGTTTACTTAACAACCATTTTCAATGATGAAAAATGACGATCATCAGATAGCGATTATTAGCAACTCATTCAAAGCTAGTACATAATGCAAACCTCTCATCTACCCGATCATCAATAGTCCCTCATCCATTATGAGCTCAGGCCAATATGTATTTCTTGACCAAATGGTGATCGAAGGCATGATGGGGCTGAGGCGGCTAGAAATGAATGCAACTTTGACCCACATCTCCAACCATCCTCCTAAATTAGAAATCCATACTTCATTTGTTGAGCAAGAACTCTTGTTTCTGCAAGGCCAACGGGTGATGTGGGCAGCGGTGATAGGCACTCAGTCAGTGTTCAGACCAGCTCTTGCTCTTTATGACTCTGCACTAACTGCTGGAAAACAGTGGATGATGGAAGAGAGGGAATGCTGACCTTTAGATAATCATCTCAGGGTTGCATTTAGGACACACTCTTTTTGAAGAAGAATTCATTTGGACTTCTTGTCTAAAGGGATGACAGTTTGGATCAAAGTATTAAAAGGGAAAGATCGTCAAGTTGAGTTTACTGCATGGTTAGCTGAATGGAGAATCCATCTTTGTATTCTGGTTTGGTGCTAGATTGATAAATGTTTATCTATCCCTTTACAATTGAAATGGATGTGACAGCACAGAGTCTTACAGTCTAACAGCTTGAAGTTCTGTCGTCAAAGTATGAAATATCACTACCTTAGTTTTTGTTTTTTTGGTTTTTTTTGTCAGCCAATAACTCATATAGAGATGACTCATTTTGGATGTATGGTTCTATATCAAGCATTACACAAAGTAAAATGTGTCCCTCCCAGGGTTCACAAATATAGCAATAATATATTTGACACAACCAACCAAACTGCAATTTATCAAAATCAGATTGTCCTGCATAAAAACAAAACCACACAGCACAAAAACGTATTCAAGCTGCTGCATTTCACTGGTAACTGTGCTTTTCTTTACTTTTTTCTGCCGAAACTGATAAATGAATAGGTAAAGGAGTGATTGAACTATACACTGTATTGCAAAGAATTGATGCAGTATATCATTCATCACATTGCTTTTTATGACTTCCAAATCACATGCTAAAGTAATAAGCATTATATTGAGACAAGTACAAATGCAGACCCTGTTGGAATTTTTCCCACAGCAAATTGCACATAAATGCACAAAAACAGTAAATAAAGTAATCCGTTTCTATATCAAGCTGTAACCAATGGAAGAATATTGCTGTTTTGTGTTTGTGTTTTGAAGTTGAATGTAGTGGAATATGCCACTAAGGATTGATAGGTTGAAATAGTTTGCATTGCTGCTGATTTTGGATTAATTCATGGAACTTCCATGCCCAGTGTGGGTGAGACCAAAAATTGTCTGAATTAGTATCACCAGATACTTAAAATGTCTGAGGATGTGAATTCAGCCAGTAGGAGGTCTGAGGAAATGCAAGAAAATGTGGCTGCCCCTCCTTCTTAGATGTATGACCAGTCCGCCATTGTACCCTTATTGTTTCCATGCAGGGAGATAAACAGTGATGCAGCGTTCACCATTTCATCTCCATTAATAAAAACAGACACTAACCCTGAGTCCTTGCAACAGCTGCATTTAGAGGATAATGCAAACATACAATAAATTAGTGCACTGGTAAACACATGTGAACGCATAGAGCAATGTGGAAGAGAGACAAAACAGGTTTGGACTTGAAATAACAACCACAAATTGCTTCAGAAGAATGCACCAGCCCTGCATATAGAATTTTACTTTGAAATGATTTAATGAACAGCTCCAGCTGCCCTTAGCCGTTTTGGTTCTATTTTCCTAACCACTGAGCATCAAAGCATATTAAAGATCAAACTTTGTAAGTGAATATGTGTTTGGTCTTGTACTCAGTTTGTAAGGATCCTTTATTGCTGATGGGTGATTTTAATATTCTGGTTGATATGCTCTGGAATTGAATCTTTGACCTTCTGAGTGACACGATGATATTTACCTGCTTATCCACACATAATGTACATATTAAATGAAGGTCAGAGGTTTGAGTAAGACTGTAGGCTGATGGTGAACCATGTGTCATATGTCAGCTTTTTTTTTTCCCCGTTTCACTGGAATGACCAGAATTTTGACCATTCAGTTAATTGGGCATTTTCTAATTATTTATTTAATATACTTGTACTAAGACTGACCCAGGGGATGAGTTGCAGAGAAATGAAAGGTCACATACAAACATCAGTGGAACTAATTAGCCTGGTTGAGCTCTTGATCATGTAAATAGAGCTTGATGTTCACTTGAACACTTGTGAATATTATTGACCTCACCACTCCTTGTCATTGAAGCCAACCTTAGCAAGTACACTTATTAGGAGCTTCAGTATACTGGAAGAATTTCGAGTCCCACACTACTACTGTAGTGTTGATACATTTCAGCTGACTTGCTAGATGGCTAAACCTTTTGTATTCAAAACAACCACTATAAAGCATCAAAATGAAAACAGCCAAAAGCTGTGTTCACTCATTCCCTTTGTTAACTTGAAAGTTGAATAGCAAGTCCAAAAATGTTGGCACAAATTGTTGACAGACACATTATTTTATTTAACTAGCTACACATTTTGAATCTATATTGTTATGTTCATGCATGCTTAAGAGAGAGAGAGAGATGGACAGAGACAGAGAACTATTCATGTCAATAAAACAAAAAGGGACAACCTTTTAACCTTGGACAACTTTTTAACAATAATTGCATATTCTGTGTTCTGACAGCTTTGAGTGGACCATCCAGTGCAATGCATTTAATGGATATCCAGTGTGAAAGAACTACATATTTGAAAAATAATAACTTACAGACACAGCAACTTTTTGCAATGACCCCAATTCAAGAGTAAGTCTTTATGCTCCCAATATAATCTGTCTCCCTCTGCCCTTCCGCCTTTTTACACTTTGCACTACAAGAGGTCATGGAAACTGTACTAGCATCAAACACCCAATGAGATGCATTTGATACTGTCAGGAACAATTTGGCCCCGGTGGAGGGTGTGCCAGGAGCGTGTCAGCTTGATTTAGGTTTCCTGTGTTTGGGTAGTAGCATCAGGGAGAGTCCCTCTCAACTGACCATGACTGGAGTTGGACCGCGAATGCACAGGAATCACCATCACCATCACACACACAC
>CAESWR010000209.1:261306-273388 GCA_903171835.1 Mullus surmuletus | reverse complement strand
CCCCCCCCCCCACAGAAGGGGCAGTGGAAAACCTGAGTAGAGCACATCATATTCAAACTTTTGGTAGGATTTTCTCAAGGCCTGAAGGAGTAAGTTCACCTCCAGAGAAGCAGCGACAGCGCTGCAAGGTAGAGGACACACAAATACAGCCACACACAGAGACACAGAATATCTGTCTGTGTGCCTGTCCTCACACTTCTATATGGCAGGGATGCATTTGTCTTCTCACAGAGAATGATGTAGATCGATCGATACTTTTTACACAATTAAATATGATTCAACGGCAATTCACTCCACTTCACAAAGGTGTATATCCAGTACACAATGGTGTATTGAGTTATCACCTTGCATCAGCCACAATTGTGTATTACAGTGTTTTCTGCAAACACATGGATCCAGTGTTCTTATTGTTGCATCCACTTGCATACATACTCAAGCTGGTTGGGTATATAATATATCTACACGTTCTCTGTTGTTGAATCCTGCATTCATCTCTGTGTCCACCCTATCATTTACCTGATATCATGAGTTGTATTGCATATTGTTGAAAGATTAACAGGGGTTTAGTTGACTTACGATTATCCTCCTATTTAAACATGGTTCATAGACGTTGCTGGGGAATCCGATCTTCTGTCAGAAAAGAAAAGGTCCAAGAATCCACTCCTACCCTCTCCCTCACTTACCTTTATTGAAGCACTTTGTCTTTTTCTCTGTTCAACATACCTTTCACCGAATTACATGATTCTCTCGCCATTGACTGATGATACACAGCTCAATCTGGGCAGGGCACCTTGCATATCCTTGGCATGGATCTCATCCTGCCTCACCAATATCTCAAAATGGATGTTCCACGTCTCCAAAAGTGACTGCAACCAATCTCCATTTGTGGCTAACTTTGGCCGACCGCTTTCTCTCTATTGTACATCTGTCATCAAGTAAAAATGGCAATGAAAAAAGACCTGAATAATATTCTACTTCAACAATTAGTCTTTCATTATACCTTTAGGCCATTGGTAACCTGCAAAATCAAGCAAATAACAGGGTGTGAATTGGAAACAAAGGATGATGTGTTTGGGCTGTCTGACACAACAAGACACATTATTTCATGGCCACTACAATTTCACTGGAACAAAGCATATGTCTGGTAAAAATGTTACAAATCGTTTTCTTCTCTTTTTTTTTCTCTTCAAAAGGGTAGAGGTTTAAATGCTAGATGAAGACAAAATCCCAAAATGACTCAATCCTTTGAAACAGCATACAAAGGTTCTTTGGGCTGCTCTGTGAAACCGTTCCCGGTAACACTTTATATTAAGGTACCATAATAAGCGTTAATTAATGCTAAATAAGCATTATAAGGAAGGCATTATAATATGCTCATAAACATGAATTAATAAGAGATTTTTTTAAGTATTTTAGTTAGCTATAAGACATGTGTTAATAGTTAATAAGAACCTGCAGGGACTGGATCTAAAGTGGGAACAGTGTCTTGTGAAGGTTAATATATTCTTAATTATGCACTTATTAAGATTAATAAATAGCTAATGTTCGAAGAATGTATTATTGAAGTTTATAAATCCTATAATATATATATGCATATCAAGATTAAATAATTAGATTAGGAATAATTAGAAATAATTAAACAAAATCTGTAGTTATGAATTTATCACAGCTCATAATGCACATTTGCAGGTACCAGATCTGAAGTAGGAACAGTGTCTCAATAACTTTCATAAACGCTTCATTATGTACGCATAGGTCAATAATGTAGTGAATCTTACAAATGCATCCATAGACAAGTCTTTAAGAAAGTTTGAACAGGCCTTTGAGGCTCGGAAGTACAAGGAACAATATATTTTAAACATACACGTTATACAACAACAATGGAGTTTCAACATCTGACCAAAAAAAAAAAAAAATCACTCACAAAAAAATCACAGAAATACTAAAGAAATACTAAAGGCAACTTTGAAGTAGTTACTGTATATCTTTATATGACATAATAAGATATACAAAAATAAAACACAAATAAAAAAACTACAAAAATAGGTACAATATGTACAACCATAAATAGAAATAGGCACGAATGACAGACAGGCATTTACCAGCAAACTCTTTCTTTGCTTGTATGCTGCTCCTTCAGCTCTGTGAATCTCTCTGGGGCAGCCGCAGCCAGCTCAGCAATTGATGCATTCAGGTTTGATGTTTCTGTCGACTCCCACCTTGGAGCAGGCAGCAAATAGTGTTTTCTGTTTTTTGTACTTCCTCAGGACTATATTGTACCGTTCAATTACTTCAGCTGGTGCTAAGATAACAAAAGAGAAGTAATTAAAGGTATTATGTACGATTCAGTCACGAAACCTTTGTAAAACATATTTGCTGTAATAACTGGTTGATTTACACTGGGACAGTTTCTCTCTTAGAAAATCTCTATCCTTGGTGTATTCCACAATCATCTTGACTGAGAGGCAATTTTTTGCTTTGCCAGTTCAAGTTCCTGCCTTTGATTGTGAAAAATTAGTTTGGCAGTGGGAACCATTAGAGTGGCACCTATACTGGAACAGAGACATGACTTATTAACTTTTTGCATTATGTCTTATTATGAACAAGGACAGTTCCACATAAAACATAAATACAAATATACAAAAATGAAAGCACAGTTGTAGATTTAACATGGATAATTGGGCAATTACTCTTGTATAGCTTAGTCTTTAGTCTTGTATAGCTGTTGACTTTGTCCACTGTATCAAAGCATAGAGAATGGACATTATACTGTCCATTTTAGAGCTACGTAGGGGCTTAACAATTTCTGAAAAAATTACTCCTCTGTGGCATGTAGTTGACTAAGTCAGTGGTTCTCAACTCAGTAGCCATATTTCTTAAGGTGGGGGGGGGGGGTTGTAGCAGGGATGCAATTTAACAGAAACAGTGAAAACCATTTATTCACTCTTCAATGCAGAAATAAGAGCCTTCTTCAGATACACGTCACCAATATGTGTATCTCCTGATAATAAGAATCAGATGCAGATCGTGCTAAGTTTTAACAGTATTAACAGAATCATGCAGTAACTTTGAACAATGCAAACGGGAGCAACATTTCTTATTAAAATACAATAAATTACACTTGTGAAGCAGCTGTAATTAGAGACAAAAAATCCTGTTACCTTCTGTAGTTTAGGTAGATAAAGGTCTCAGTCACATTTGAGAAAAATAATTCTCTTTATATAAATGTCATAGGATCTTTTTTAAAGGATAGTTTATTTTCACGGACCTCTTGCAATTACACCACGGACCACTAGGGGTCCGCAGACCCCCAATTAAGAACCACCGGACTAACTTGCTTTTACTAGCTAGGGGCAAGATGGCGGCATGGGCAGGGCTCTGAGTATTTCCGGCACCACTCAGAGCCGTGGCTCAATGTTGCAAGCGAAATACATGCAGCAGGTGCCGGCTGGCACTGGAGAAATTTTACTTTGAGGGTACCGTCCGAGCTGATTTGCGACACAGCAAACTATGGTAATGGAGCCCTCTGCTGTATGCACGATTTCAGCATAGTCACGTATGTGCACAAAGTTTAACACTGAGTTTCTTACCAGACGAATCATCTTCCCCCTCTGTATTCTTCCTCTTTTCAGCCTTTTTTTTCCCATGTCGCGTTTTAATGCCAGATTCGGGCAGGGGGTCACATTTGTCTTTTCCATTGTCCCCCATGCTAACTGCACCCTTTTCGAGGTCACAGAGAGGACCCTTCGCAACACCTTTCCAGATCCACAGTGTCTTCTTCGTCTAAACAACCCCAAACCCTCGCCTTTAGATTAAAAGCTGACATATAGTAATGCGATCCTTCGTAAACCATCGGTGGATACATTTATTGTCAAAAGGGCAGGGCAAGAGAACGGAAATAGGGACACACTCGTCTGAGTCACTCTCCCGCTATAATTCAAACTTTTCCCAAAGTGACATTGCTTACGAAACTGAGGAAATTCTTTTTTGAGGGGGGAAAAATGGAAAAAATGTTTATAGCTGGTCAAAAATCTTCAGGAAAAACATCTAATAACAGGGAAAGCAAAATGCCAAATATGTCACCAGAGGATGAAGCTAACCAAAAAGGGAAGACGGGACTACTACAAATGGTAAGAACTCTTCTTTCTTTCTCTTCATTTTTTGCTTTTCAATAATCAATTGGAAAAAAAAATCATCATTTCTCACCCTTATTTACCCATTTCATTCCATCTTGTTGTGTGCCGGTAGTGTAGCATTTTATTAGATTTTCCAAAGGATTCCAGAGCCCTAGGAGGAGTTTAGTCTGTGTTTAGCCTTTACAATGATGTGACTTTCATTGACATGAAGAAAAAAACAAACATTATTTATATACATTCCTTCGGTATTATATATACCTTTAAGAGGTGTACAATTCTTGAGCAAACTCTTTTGAAACACAGTTGTGAGTTCTACAGCAATGGACAATAAAAACATTAACAAACTAGAAAATGACAAACAAAGCACATCTAATTTGTATTAAAAATGTTTTTTAACCAAATTAAGACAAATGTGAGTCTTATGTTTCCCTAGGACATGCTAGTGAGCAACTCATCGGGGGACAAAGACCATAAAGTAAATCCGGGATGGGTCACTTTTTAGCAAATCCCATTTTACCCTTTTCGGTGGTTCCAGTTCATCTATCATATATAGTTTATCATAATTAGTTTAAAAAAAAAAAATTAAAAGTTGAATCTAACTAAACTCAAAATATTTTCCGTTTTTAGATTAGCACAAGGCCTCCAACTGCAACAAATAGATATGATGCAAGATGAAATTGCATCAAGCACTGCAAACTCAAAAACTGCAGTCAAAAACTGCACAGAGTCTGCAGAAAGTCATTGGAGAAGATGCGTTATCAAAAAGGGCAGATTATTGGTGGACGAAGGGAATTTGTCGATGTTGACGAGAGTCCGTGCCACCATAAGAGAAAGGTACATAGGTTTGGAAGGTAACCCTAATGCCTATATGGTTGTGATTAAAAGTAGGCGAAAGCTGGTGTTGTACAGCACTGATTCAGAGGTCCTATATCTGAAGAGCAGTGTTGTTTGCATACGTCATTATACCATTTCCCTAATTTAAAAGTATAATTATTATTATTTCTGGATTTCCTATTATAATATTTGAGTATGCTTGGTGTGAAAGTGGAGCAAAGGAAAGGAGTTAAGGTGAAGCCAGTGCTGTGAACTGTGGAGAGAAGGGCTCGACAACACCTTGTACCATTGGTTGTATATCATGTAAAGACTGGTTCCTCTCTCAAAACTGATGAATGGCGGGCATATCGTTCCCTATCTGAATTTGGCTACAACTCCACTGTTAACCATTCCAGGTGGTATGTTGATATGTTCAAACTCAACACATCGAGCGTGCCTGGAGTAATAATAAATAGCAGATTTGGAGGCAGAGATGGAACCAAACTGAGAACCCCCTGTTTGACCATCTCTGTCTTGTTGAGTGGATTGAGTGGTTGGGAAGACGACACAAAGATGGGCCTCTGCGAGGGCTTCTCCATGAAATATCAAAGATGTGCAAACTGTGTTAGAATGGCTATGAAGTTATCAAGATATTCCATCCTGATCACATTTCAAGTTGTGCATTATATTTGACTGTTATATGATGATATGTTAAATAATGTATCTTTAACATTGCATTGCTATAACATATGATATTGCACATTTTTGAATTTTTCAAGGTCTGTTTGAAGTAAACATTTCTAAAAGACTTGTCTATCAGTGCATTTGTAACCTCCCCTATGTGGTTTCCATCTGTAGGTAACCCTAACCCTGCTATTTACAGTAAAGATTATTTTTTTTTGATAAGTGCATAATTAATAATGTATTAAGCTCAATAAAGACACAGTTCTCACTTTAGATCTAGTACCTGCAAACGGTCCTTATTAACTATGTGTCCTATACCCTGCTAATGAATGTGGTTATAATTGTAAAATGAACCCTTATAAACAAGAATGAATGTTAATAGATATCTTATTAGTGTTTATTGCAGATATATTAAGCCTAATTCATTTTCTACACTTTCTAACACTCTATGTATCTTATTAATGTTTTTCTAAGAATCGTATAATGCCTCATAAGTGCTTATTGGTTATTTGAAAATTCTTATTAAGCATTAATTAATGCTTATTATGATACCTTAATATAAAGTGTTACCAAGTTCCCCTTACAATATAGGTCATGCCCCTTTGACCTTCCTCATTTCTACACTATCTTGAGGCAGTTGATCAGGCCAATACCAATCTATCTACGTCCTCTGGGCTATTTGCTGGGCAAAGTATTGCCCTCATGCATTGAGAGTTGCCAAACAAGTTTACTTCAATCAGAAGAATGGTGAAAAACATGGACTTAATAATCAATAATTGGGGGACACAATTTCTTTCAATGAATCCAGTTTTGTGTCTAAAAAGATATAAAGATTTTGACAGAAATATACAGCTTGTTGGCAAACACCTGCTTCAGTCGCACTTCAGGCTTGATATTTGTTTGCACAGCAGGCAGTTTTTGTGTGTTTGTCTGCCCATCTCCTGATATTTTACAGCTTGCATAGCATATCTTTTGCTAATAAACAGCACACCCTTATTTCCTACTCTATTAATCATCTGCCTCTGAGTTTCAGCTTCTATGTCACAATCTTTTAAAAAGGGGGTTAATCCGCTTTTACACTCTCATCACAGCAAGACACTCTACCTTATTAAGGCTCCGTGGGGACAAAAACTTTTCAAGCAGGTTGAAATTAGTGCTTTCTTTCTCCTTTTGATTTACATCCCGTAATTAAATGGCGGGCAAGCATGGGGGGAAAATAGCTTACATCAGCAACTAAGGAGATCTTTGAATGCATAACTGTTACTTTACCACCAGATCCATCTTTCACATCTTCTAATCCCTCCACCAGGCAATTTATATGACATTAAATTAGATGACCATTGTTGTGACAGATATGTCCTATGTAAAGTTATATAGATTTGATAGAATTTAACAATTTGGTGAGTAAAATCATTTTCGTTTAGTGATTACTGTTTGACTGAGGTAGCCTGTCTAGAGGTTACGAACAGTGCGATCTCTGTAACAATATCATACGTTTCTAGCACTGTTTGTTTTAAATACTCCAGCAGTTTAGAGCTGCAATTCAATGAAATTAGCAAATAAAGCAGTTTTTAAAAGAAATGCTCAAAATCAAAGCAGCTGTCCCGAGTATGGTTAATTCCTGACAATGACTGATTCCACAATTTCCACTGAACAACCTTATTATTCCATTACAACATATTATTCCATTACATCTTTGCTACACCAAAAGGGGCACATTGTTTTAAAGCTTAGGTGTTATTATCTTCTCATAGGACGGTAGTAAGCTAATAAAACTAAAGGTTTTAGATGCAACTGCAGTCCAAGTACCATTTAAAATGTCTAATTATTGCAGCCATATCACTACAGAGTTAGGGGCTGAGGCGTTCAAAGCACTTGCTTTAAATGGCACATATTCATATAATTGTGTTGCATACTGTTATTTTCTAGATGGTGGACATGTTGATGACACCAACCGTGATACACACTTGGATATGTTGTTGTGATAAAAAAAAAAAAACTTCCAAAAATCTTTTAAGTTGTGGATTTCTTGAAATATGCTCAACTCACATTTAAATTTTCTCATTATATTTTATTTGTTCACTCTTTATAAGTTCTGTTCACACCCAAATGGAGCAATCTCTGGTGGAAAGTCATCCATGCTCCATAAAGCAAGCGGACCAAATAAGACAAGAGCAATATGATGCAAGCTCAATTGCTATAGCACTGATGCCGAGGAACTGACCTATACAACGGTCATGATGTCGTGCTCAACCTATATCATTATGTTTAATTTTCTGTCTCATAATATATTCAGACAAGATCATGATAATTTGATAATCAGTAACGTAAATAAAAAAAGGGATAGCTGCTTACTCAGGGTATTCAGGGTGTTTTTAAGTATTGTCGCTCATTGAATTAATATCATATCAAACATAGTCTCAAATTCCAATCAGTATTGTAAACAATCAAACACAAAACAGACTCACGATGCCCCTTAGACGACTGAGCAGAGTGGGGAACTGAACTGGGAACTCAAGTTCATGTTTAAAGCATGGGGATAGATACTGGTTCCCCTCTCTTGCATGTTCTCCTCAGGACTTTTGGATGGACTCTTGGCTCAATGGCATATCAATGTGTAAACCGACAGACCTGCAGCCAAAGAGAGCCGCCCAACCTATAATGTGCATTGCTGAGTGAGGGCAACCCATGAAGAACGTGATGGCAACATGACACTAATCCAGACATTGCAAACAAGTTGAGTCCAGTATGTCAAGCATTTCAGCTACAGTAGTGGTAACATTAACTATTTAGGGTAGTAGTTCACCATAGTTATGAGTTGCTGAAAATATTTGATTGCTTTCAAATGTTTGGGGGAATCATTTGAATGTTAGTTGCTGCAGAGTTAAAAAATGGACTTGGCTTTTTATCCTAAGAAAAATTAAAACAATTTCTGGATTTCCTAAATATGAGCCTCTGAGCATTGGACCCCTTCTTCCTGGCGGTTGTGATTTTCCGCCAGATGTGTTTTTGGGGACTTAAGCTGCCCACCTGGCCAAGTGCAATGTTGTGGTGACTGAATTCCTTGTTCAGGAGACAGGAAGTCACAGTCATATTCAGAAGGTCAGCCAGCAAAGAATGTCAGTCTGTGTTCATCATCTACCATCCATCTGCTATAGCCGTTCAAAAGGCATTTTATGTAAGTGACGGCATGTTGAGAATTTTTGATTATTACTTATTATTATTATTACTTTTTTTTCTGTGTTATGTAAATGGCTACAATTATCATATAGTCTATAGGCATCGGCCTCACATGTGCCTCCAGTATGTAGCCGTTTTCTATTGATACTGTTGTGTTTGTTTTGTTTTTTTTAATGCTATTGAAACTGTTGTTTTTTTGTTTATATTCAGATATATACATTGATAGGGTGTCAGTCTTACACTTCAGCTTTTTGTGATTGTTTTAGTTTCACGCATTTCATGCTAAAGCCCATGAACATCACTTTTTGATCCTGGGATTTATCTGCTCAGGATATCTGGGGGGGAATCCCATTGAGGCCAGTAACCCCAGCAAGCCTCAGTTTATATCACGCAGCGTGGCAGCTAAATCAGTTGTGGTCATGGACTATGTAACCCTTTAACCTTTAATCTTCCAACCTAAGAGTAAGTTTTTTTTCCAAAATCAGCTCAATTTAAATAATAAATGGTATCAATTCAAATAAAATGAAAGACATACCATGAAATAACTTCTGTAGAAGCTGTTAAACAAAGGCCCTTGTATTGGATCAAAATGTCGAGAACTTCAGCGATTCTGACTGCAGCAATCCACAGAGTGGTCACTTATATCAAAAATACCTGATAGAGTGTGGAAGTCAGTAAAACATGATTTATTAGGGAATTTTAGTTTGGGGTGTGAGGAGCTCGAAATGAGCTGTGTAAGATTTAATGTGACAGATATCTATCAGATTTAGTATCAGATTTAGATTTCTGCAATCTCAGTTTAAATCACCGTTTTAAAGCGTTTCATTATAATTCAGGTCGGTTAACAACTGACTCACAGAGGTGAAGTCTTTAGCAGTCTACAACAGTTGTTTTCGACTGATTTGGTAATCAAGACATGCATATTAAACTTAGAGTTACGAAAATTGAATACATTTAATTTGATAAATGGTCCAGGAAATGTCTGCAAACCCCATGTGAAGCTGCACTTTTCTAAGCATACCTTATGAAGCTGACCATCGATTAAAAAAACTGAATAATAATAAAAAAAAAGAAGCTTCAAATGATCAAGTAAAGGCTCAGCATCTATGATTGAGAATATGGCCCTGTATATATCCTACATTCACCAGGCAACATTAGGGGGCAATACTCCCTGCATTACTATCGAAGATCAGCATTGGACAGAAAATGAGAAATTTTCAAGCACTTGGTATTGACAACAATACCAAGGCTGTTTGGGACAGTACTGTATTTTATCCTGTGAGTATGTTTGAGTCCAGTGAAAATGCATCCTATCAAAGAACACATGCCAACAATGAAGAGTTTTGAATGTTTGATCGGAATTGTCAGGGGCTGATATATAAGTATATAAAACTTAAGAAATATTACTTTTGAACATGCTTTGTTGCTACACACAAACTTCGAGGGCATGTTGTTGACTTGCATTAGTTTTATGTATAGGACATTTCTATAACAAAAGGGTTTTGAGGCACTCGGCAAACATGAACAAGGTAAACAGTAAATGTAATTGTGTGATGTGTGAGCTGAGGATACTGCCAGTGGACATGGCCATGAACAAAATCAGGTGATCCAAGAATATTTTCCTTGTTGGAAAAAGTAGGTACTCAAGGGTTGCGTGTACCTTGAAAAAGCTCTAAACTTTTGCCTTAAGTACACATTTACTAGTGGTATTATTATTATTATTATTATTATTATTATTAGTGGTTATGGTTACTGGTTACCCTGGTTACCACAATGGAAATGGCATTGATAAGAAAGAGCATCATTGCAGTGGCCATCATGCACTTGTGTGCCAGTGAATAACATATAAAACCTGCAAGGCCAGTTGAATGAGTCTGATTCATTGTTGCGAATTGTGCGTTAAAAAACTAGTTTTGATCAGGCTCATCGTTATTGTTGGGACAAACTCACCTTTCAGTTGTTCATCAAGCAATTTCCCCACTGAGGGATGAATAAAGGACTATCTCATCTTATCAATGTAATTGTAATTGAACCACTAAAGTACTGCAATCTGCCTCAAACTGCAGCACCCTGTCACCCCCCCTGAGCACACTGACAGAAATGGACTTCGAAAAACAGAAGTGGTATAAATCTGCATCTTGCATCCAACCTTATTTGATTTATACCATTACCCTCATCAAATTTCTCTTTCATATTCAGAGGAATGTGGACAGGGATATAGGAAGGTAATACCCTCAAGGTCCCCATCTGGATGTAAATACGCCTATTCTTTTAAATGCATGGCTTTACAAGCACAAAAAATGCCATCAGAATCCACACCTCTGCCACCCTCTGGCAATGTAATCACTTTGTGCATTGGATATTGCATTTATTTTTTAATATTTCACTCTCACATTTGTCGTCTCTCTTCCCACCTCAGCTCCCCTGCATGCATTCCATTTTTATTCTCTCTCTAAATGGCATTTGTTTCCTTGAAATTAGATATCAGCCAAGCTGTCCCTTATTATTTCAACCCAGAAGTGAGAACTCCAGTTACGACCTAGATACCACTCTCCTCTCCTTTCATATTCTCCTCCTCCTTTCTTCTCCCCCTCTCCAACTCTAACCCCATCTCTTTATCCCCCTCATCTCAATTCTTGCCTCTTCTCTCCCTCCCATACGCACCTCTGAGGCCTTACCTCCTGTTCTGCCTCACCTATCGCTTGCATTCAATCAAATGGAACACATTAAAAGTGGCATGCGCTACAGACAATGGCTTTTATGATTGCCTGCCGTGTTCGGCCTGGTTGTGCTGCACAGACCCATAAAATGCCATTTGTATCAGCTCATTTCATAGGGCCTTACTACACAGACAAAACAGACAGGAAAACTGAGTGGAGACAGAGACTGAGCAGAGGTGTAGTAGGTTGAGCGTGGCGGGAAGATAGAAGGGAAAACGAGGTGGTAGTGTAGCAGAAGAGAGAAAAAAAACAGCATGGGAAGCAAGATAAAATGTACTCTGAGAGGAATGAGAACAGCAATAGAGGGAAAAATGAATACAATCAGATGGAATAGTCGCAAGAAAGTCATCGGCATAATGACAGCCGGACTGCCGGGAAACACAAGACAGGTGAGAAATGAGGGGAAAAAATGGCAGGAGGGGAAAGATTGAACTGGCCAAGATGCGAAGAGCGACATGAGTGAAAAAGTAAGAAATGTGAGTAGAGAAAGGAACAAAAGATGAGGTGGAAAAAGGGTGGGAAAACGGTATTGACGAAAGAGAACAGCCG
>CAESWR010000209.1:230736-256048 GCA_903171835.1 Mullus surmuletus | reverse complement strand
AAAAAAAAAAAAAAAAAAGTTCTGTTAGTGTTCTGTAATACCTCAACTAAGGTCTGTCTGCAAAAATAGCCTGATTGTCATAAATCCACGGTGTTGTCAAGCTTTTGCAAGCCTCTTTAGTTCTAGTAGTTGAGCCAAATGCACAAATGTCAGTACGCTAACAATATGACAGGCTTGTATTTTACTGGGATGCCCATGAGCTCCATCAAAACAGAGGTCATTCTTGTTGAGGACGTGCAAAACTGAAGTACTTGGCTCAGGTTCGGAGGAAACTGCCTTTTCACACTCACACTCACACTCACAAAGCCCAACTCTGTCTAACTTAAAGTAAAATAATCCAACCAATTCAACCTATTGGAATCCTTCCAAAGAGCTCTTTGGATGGTTCTCTCCAACTAATGAAGTTCATCCTCTTTTTTTCAGACATGACATTCTTTTCTCAAGGAGTGATAGATAATATCAGCTGGCACAGGTTGAGTTGACCGAGACCCTTGTCGTCAAGCCTTAGATAATTTGATATATTTCATGGCTTGCAGGGAACAAAATGGTTGCATTGATCAACAGTTACATCTTATTCAGTAAATAAGTCCACTTATGAAAACAATTGCCTAAATAATAAGAAATAACAATGAATGAAATCCCTAAATAGTAAAACCAAGAATTGTTCATATGCTGCTTAAAAACAACCATAAATTTAACAGTCAGTGAGCTTTTAGGGTTGGCTGTGCATCTCTGCGGCGAGTTTGGAAAGTAGTGATAGACGAAAAAACTAATAATTTATAAGGTTTTTTGGCATCTGAAACAAACAGTGATTATTTCACAAAGTGCTGGTTGTCTTTGTTTACATTCCTGTTTGAAGTAAACAACAATCATTAATTAAAACATGAGGAAAATTTCAGGGCTAAGATCCGAGCAATGGAATTGGCATTTGGTACACACCGGATCTGATGCCTGTTGTCACTTGTAATTTCAATCGAGTGAGATTCGTATGCAAGGATCAGAAGTGCATCTTTGTCTTTATCTAAAGTCTGAATAAGGGAAATTATTTGCATTTGTTTATACCATTTCAAACAGTTTGAAGTGTTCCACAATTACAGGCCAGACAGAGCCGACAAATGATGTTGACAGGGAAGCAAACCAAGTGAAAGACAGGAAGGAATTGTACACGCTGCAGTTAAAATGGAAAATATCAAGCGGTATTCTACCGATGACTGTAATTTAGCCAAACCTCTTCAGGGATACTTGACAAGGCATATTAAACAGGGTTATTGCTTTTTTGTAAACCACAACAATGTCCTTTCAGCAACTTCCAAAGAGACAGCTTCATTTGACTCGACACTGAAAAAATAAAAGATTTAAATGATTGTGAATTGGTCTTTCCTCAGCTTTAATGCTTTGAGTGTTATTTTTGTTTTCATTTTTTCATTATTAATTCTCTCAGAGATGTCAGAGGGACTGTGTCCACATCTGAGATGGAGAGAAGAAAAAAAAAGAATACCCACAGCTGCTTTTATGGTTTCTTTGCAGCTCTCTTAGCCCACTGATGTCCCATGAAGTAGGCACCTCAATCTGCAAATAAATTTACTCAGTGACCAAATACATAACCAGAGATAGAGAATCTCTAAGCCCACAGCTTTGTAGAGACAGAAAAGGAAAGTTAGTTTGTCAGCTAACTTTCCTGCATACAAAAGGGGTTAAAAAAGGCAGAGCAGCTTACACACACACACACCCGTACACACACATATATAACATACGGACAGGCAGTCTGACAGACAAGGTTGGAGAGAATAGATGTGGGCAGGTTCAGTGATTCCGATGTCAGAGGCGGTCTGAACGCTCTCTGTGTCTATCCTCTCTCCACTAGACCTTACATGGCAGTTCTCCTCTCCGGGGTGTTCTGAGAAGACAGGAGGGGCGGCGGAAGGAGAGGAGCTGGGGGATAAAGTGGGGGAGGTGGAGGGGTAGCATGATGGCAGGTACTAGGGGATTGTTCCAATGCCCTTGACATGAGGGAAATTCTGGAATAAGAGAGAACAATTGCCAACCAAGAGGAGGGGATCAGAGAAAAAATAAAAAGCAAGAGGAGGAGGGTGTGTGATCATGCGTTGGCATTTTTCTTTCTTTCTATTTCTATTCATGTATCTGTTCATGCATACATGTTTTTGTTGTGTGCATATGTTTGCAGCCTGCCAGGAAAATCAAGAGCAAGCTTTGTATATTCTGAGTGACTTAAGTTTCTGACAGTGTGTGTGAGACTAGTATGTATTTTCCTGTGAGCAGTACAATGCATGCGAGCAAGACTGGCGCCATCAGAGAGTGTGTGTGTCCGTGCATGAGTGTGTGTTCACTGTCCAAACCCAGTATGAGTCCCAGACCAAGGCTTTACTTTGGGCAAGCAGATGTTTTGCTCTCACCTTGCCATACCTCATAAAGCGTGATGGCTCAGGACCCTGGGGCCAGTCTGGCACGCATGCACAAACACAAATGCACACACCCAAATATGTGTGCCCTTCCTGCCCCACACCACCACTACCAACACCACCCTGGCCAGAAACCATGCATGTAAGCATACATACACACAGAAATAAACACACACAAAGAAAAAAAAAAAGAAGCACACACAAATGCATGTAGGCGTGTGGACAAAAGCCTGCCTTTTTCATGCTGAGTTAAATAAGAGAGAAAGTGTCAAGGACGCGACAAT
Organism: Mullus surmuletus; assembly: GCA_903171835.1. Lineage (NCBI taxonomy): Eukaryota > Metazoa > Chordata > Actinopteri > Syngnathiformes > Mullidae > Mullus > Mullus surmuletus. The sequence continues at coordinate 253,344 of CAESWR010000209.1, read as the reverse complement.
GTGAAAGTTTGAATGTCACAAAACCTACAGCCGCAGGAAAGAGAGGCAGGCAACCAGCACACAGTGCTCATTCATAGAGTGAAGATCGCAAAAAATAGAATATAGACAGCGAGGGCACTGTTGGTAGTGCTGTCAAGCCAGCCTACTGCATCGACATCAGCACCAGTCATTTTACTGTATAGAGCAAAAACCCTTTAATGAGACGAGATGTTAGCCCAGTGACCACAATTGCATGGTGATGATTAGGGGGGTTGGGGGGATTGGATAGAATAAATAAAACCATTATAATTTGGTCAGTCCAATCAAAGTAGTACACCCACATACGTGGCAGCACCCTTATTTAACTTTTATTTAAGATAACTAATTGTTGTATAAACATTTCTCGACAGCATGTTTCTACAGATGTGTGAGGATATGTTTGACCTGAGAACACTGTACATTTGTTGATCAAAATCCATCATGTTTTATTTAGTGTGAATCCCTTCAGTGGGAGCTACCTGAATATTTACGAGTCAGGCCAAGAATTTCTCTCTTAATGTCTAAAGAGATAGTGTCATGACCTGACTTTAGGATATATTTTTCCACTGCATTTAGCATTTATTTGTTTTTGTTTTTTTCCAACTCTATCCTTTATTTTGATGGAAAAGGTTGAGTTGAGGAAAGAAAAAAAGGTCATTTAGTTCAGAACCATATCTTTAAAAGAGACAAATGTTTAAAGAAAATATAGAGAGGAGGAATAAATTAAGGGGTAATTAAAGCACAACAGAGTATAAAGACAACAGAAATTGCTGAGATATGAAAGTCAAAAATGCACAACCACAAAGTGACTGGACCCACATGCAAATCAAATTGACACAGAGACTAGAGGGCAGTCAACACTAGAAACACTGCTGTGATTCTCATTAAAGCCCTATAGAGAAAATCCCTTTTTAATCGTGGGACTATTACTCACTGATAATCCACTGTGGATTAAACAGAGCTGTAATACCAGATTTAACCACAAGGTGGCATAAAGCCTGGAAATGCCTGAGTAACCCAAAACATCTCACTGTTACGATAATTACAAGACAAGAACTCAAGTTTGGAAGACATCCCTTTAATTTCACCAACTCAGAATGCTGAATCGGCACATTATCCCCAGATGACAGTTCCTGCTTATTTTGTCCCTCTCTGTTCGTGGCCCCTGTTTAGGATGACATTTTATCAAACTGCTCATCATAAAACCCAGCATGTCAGGTTTCTTTTTTTTTTTTTTTCCAGATTTAAGGAATAGTAGAGGCTGGTGTCCTGTGACTGTGCATCAACGTAAGCAACCTAACACGGACTCAAATCATAGCACCTTTCATCTGTGTTTGTGCTTTATGCTTTTAGAAGACCATGCATGCATAGACACAATCTGCCTTTTTTTCTTTTTTTTCCCAGGCACTTTCATCTTCCAATGTGTCAGTCTACTATTTTTTTCTCTCTCTGGATGGACATACATTCACACACAGACACAAAGCTTTTATGTTTGCTTGACTAACGGAATATCCAAACCCAGAAACTGTCCAAATGGTTCCTTCCTCCTTCTAGTATAAATAAAGCAACTTGAGAGGTGCTAGGCTTAATCTTTAGATCCATCAACGATGACAGTAGAGTGAAATAATATAAAACTTCTACTGCCACTCCGAAGGCAGATTCCATTCGTTATCATGATGACGCCGAAGATAAAAGGATGCCTTTGAAAAGACATTCCATGTGGAGCGACTCACATCTCTCCCAATTTAACCTTAACTGGTCCACTACCCCCCCGACAAGAACCAGTGAATACATACACACACTGCCAGCATCCACAAACATGCACCTATGGTTTATTGGAATGACACACAAGGGCATAGTCATGCATGAAGCTAGAGAAATACACACAGCTATACATACAGTATATGAGTTAAGCAGCACATGTCCGCACATGTGCACATACACTCTGCAGTCAAACACACACACTGGCACTTGTCATTACTCGCTCCGTCAAAGTAGATCATACAGGCATTAATTGAGAGTGCAATCATGCTCTTAGACCACGGTTCAAAGGAGCTGATAATAAGATGTGATAGGTCCAGCTGATGGAAAAGCCAGGCAGGCCGCTGGCATACACAGACACACGCCGGCGTGTGTGTATTTATGTGCATTCCTGCACTTCTACCGTTAAAGTGCCATGGATTCATTTTTTTAAACAACTCCACCCAAGCCACTGTTTTGGCTTGGTTGCCGTTCCACTCAATATGTGTGTGCATGTGTATATCCGCTTGCATGTGTGTGTGTGAGTAGCCATTCTAGCCGCTAACGCGTCTTGTAGCTTGTTCTGTATTCCTGGCATCGCTGTGGTCGATAAGACAGTGGCATGCAATATTAATGCAGCCTTCTACTGTGGTTGGTAAGAGCCTCGGACAGCCCCCGCTACTGTTTCAGAGAGAGCCGAGAACAAACAGAGAGCCTGAAACGCAGAGGTTACGACAAGAGAGGGAGACAAAGTCAGAGAGGAGGGAGTAAAAAAGGGATACAAGCGAGTTTAAAAGGGGGAAAAGATGATAAAGACTGGGGATAGAGGAACAGATAAAGTCGAATTCCGGTGGATGGAAAGCAATAAAGAGGAGAGGAAAAGTAGCTGAAACACTGGGCAGGTATGGGTCAAGGAGGCAAAGGCAGGAGACAACAGTGGCCGGAAAAAAAGGCCAATAGGTAAAGTAAAATTGGAGATGCCGGAGCATGGTGAGGAAAAAAAAGAGGGGGATGAAAGACTGGTTTAAAGGATGAGTGGGTGAAAGTGAGGGTCGAGAGTGGAGTGAAAGAAAAGCTCCCAACAAGATGAGATGTGCGCTTGGGCTGGGAGGCTGTTCACTGCAGACAGAATATTCTGAAAAGGCCAGCTCAAAAAAAAAAAGAGGAGATTTTAAAAACAGTTAAGGGAGAGGGACGATGAGACAAGTGAGTGGTGTGGTGTGATTGCACCACTAAAGATAATGAGCGGTATTGAGGACAAGTGAGCAGGCAGATGGAGAACATAATTACAGTCTGTAAGTTCATCTAATATCAATACTGTAATAAATACCGTTCAAACCGAATGTGTATGTGAGAGAGTAGCCTGACCCAAAATTTGGACATATTTCATATTACTCCTTGCCCTTTCATGTAGGATTCTCAGGAGAAAGTTTTCACGAGTCGCTTCTTAAGTGGACTACATTTCTCAAAGGAATGCCTCAACTCTTTTGGATGTCTCATTTGCTATATTACTTGATATATATATTCGCTGATTTTTGGCTCCCTTCCCCTGTTTGCTCTCTATCCTGATGCATTCAGTAGAGGAATGCCAAAATGATTTAAGTGTCGGCGGGCGCTAATTTATTCATGTTCTGTTGGTAGGTTAATGATTGCACATGAAGAGAGAGGGAAAGAAAAGAGGCAACCTCAAGTTCAGCGACATTTCCAAGAAACAGCAGTTAAATTATGGCCTTTCAACATGTAAATTCCCTGCTGTGAAGTTCACTGATTTGTCAGCAGTGCTTTTGATGGAATCTTTTGTTGAACTGGGATGGCACTGTTATTTTCGCAAATCGAAGGGGTGGTGAAACCATCCATGAATCTGCATTTGAGTAATTCAGTTTTTAGTTTTGAATTTTTCACCACAGTCTGCCAAAGTTGTTTTCAGGGAAGGAGAGTTAACATGTGAAAAAAACGCACAACTCAAAACCATAATGGCTTGCTTTTAGCATCGAGTAACACAGAGTGAAGTACACTGCTGCTGTACTTGATAATGCATTATCAACTCTCAAGTGGATGAATTGTGGATTTGGCTGTGTTCAAAACTGCTTTCATGCCAGTGTTCCTGTTAATTTCAGCTTATAGCAATATATAATATATGTTGGTTGCAGTGGGCTTTCTTTACATGTTTTTTTTAATCATTTTTCACACTGGTGAAGCCCAAGTACAAGATGTGGCGAGATGGATAATTAAATGGGCATCAGCAGAAATAACAAATTGGATGATTATTTCATTTCACTGAAATTATTCTTCCCCATGACAAACATAATGTTTAACCTCTGTGTCATGTTCATGGAAAGGCCAGGGCTTTGGTGTCTTTTTTTCTTTTCTTTTTCTCCTCCTTCTTCTTTTTTGTATCCCAGCAGTCATATCTCGAACACTTTCTCTTGTGAAACCATCAGGGTCAGTGAACACATGCTTGTGTTTACTGCTATACAGCAATAATGCTCCACTCTCATTCTCTCACTTATGTTCCATACCCGACTGCTCTGGGCATTCCTTCAAACAGCCGTTCCCCCATCCACTGATCAACTGGCCATTGGTGTTTGTGATTGATAATTCAATATCCACAGCTTCCTACTTTTTTTAACACAAATCCATATGTATAATGGTTTTCATAGAAACCGTATTCATTCTGAGTAAAACATTTTACTGTTGAGTATATATTTATTTCTAAGCTGTGGAAAGTAACATCTCAGATGAGCATGCCTTGTTCAAAATACCAAATCAGGCAATCAAGTATAAATCTCAGAATTTAGTTGCCTATTTCCAAGCAATTTTGAGATCTATAAAACATCTCTTAGGTGATGGCGAAAGTGATGGAGCCAAAAATTCCACACATGATGCATTAATTAATTTGGCCAGTTATATGATCCTTGATGGCTGTCTCATTATAAAGATTTCATAACATTGAATGCATGATGAGTCTTTTACACTCTGCCAAAATTCCACTCTGGTCAAACAGTGCATCAAAACAAGTGCACTGTTAACCTTTGGCATTGTTTTAATGGTTCACTGATCAAGTTTAAAAAAAAAAATTCTCAGGGTTCTACTCAAACTATGCGGGATGCCACTGTGCGCTCGTGCAGTTGGAATATTTTTCAACTTCTTGAAATGCTGCTTGAATAAAATGGAATACCTTCAGTTATTGTGCAGTATAATTGATATTTTCTCTTCAAGCACCTTGCAAAAGATTGATTTTGGGTTTTTTTGTGCTGACTGGTAAGGCTAACAGACTTCTCCGTTGACATTCAAGTACCCTTCACAAATCACCAGTCTTTCTGAATCTATTCACAATCACTGTCGCAGAGACATAAAATAGATGTTGGTGCCAATATTTCTGGGAGTTTAAAGAAATGCCACGCTTAAAATGTCTTCGTGTGACTGTGAAATCACTGCAATGAAAACGGCACAAAGAAATTTCTTGAGTTTGAATTTATTTTATACCTGCTAATAGTGTATCACTGAATTGAAAGCAGAATTTACTAAATCTAATGTGTCTTATAAAACTAAATCCCAAAGGGAAAGTAAATAACAAAATACATATTTTGAAATCTACTCTAATGCAGCAATCAGCATGGCAGTGTGGATCAATTATATGTATATATTTGGCTATGTAGGAAAAATATTATTAATTATTAATAATATTTAGAAAAAATATTTTCAAAAAACAACAACAACTTTGCAACACTTTCTCTCTCTTTCTTAAAAACTTTCTTAACTTTTTTTCAGAAATTCAAAACTTACACATAAGTAAAAGCCCAAAACCCTGACCCCCATCATTCTATCTAAGTCCCCCCTCAACATGGCAAAGTTTTTCCGCTTACTGGGCACTGCCATTGCCCATGACCTCAAGTGAGAGTTGAACATCAACTCCTTCACCAAAGGCTCAGCAGAAGCTGGAGGCAGCTGAGGAAGTCAAGCCTGTAAAACCCTGTGTTGGATTACTATCTAATTAGACTTCACATGCTCTATGACTGTATGTTTCTCTGCTGCCACAGCTACAGACAAGAAAAGGCCACGGCACATTTTCTGGCAACCTGCCATTTAACTGTCCAGAACAAAGAGCGGGCTGGAAGAATTGTAGCCAACCACAGCCGCACTGGATCCTCTGCCGTCCAGAAAATGATGCTGATCTCACACATAAATGCATTTGGATGAACACATTGCGTCCATCTCATCTCTGCGTCCCTCATTCTGTGCAGCTGCTTGTATTTGTTCATATCTGTTCATATTTAACCAATACATTATGAACAGTATGCATTGTGATATTTGTTCATGGGGTCTTAATTCCTCATTCGATATCTCTACTCATGGCTGGTACTATATAATATTTCCGTTCTCACACACCCATACACTTCACATGAGCATCTTGTGCACATTTTCTACACCTTAATCCTTAGGTGTTCCTTGTGTATTTGGTGTTTCCCTGAGACCAGCTCATCATAGAAGATTCCTAGAATGTCCATATTCACCATATTCCGACAATCAATTATAGTTACAATTCTGAGGTTTCTTGGATGTTGATAGTTGACGCATAGTCTCAGGGCTGCAAACACGATTGTCGACCAGCACTGTTTGATCAATTTATGCCATTTCTGACATGTGGCATGTGGTTAACTTCTGCGTTGTTGCAAGGTTGACAGGCTAACGAGACACATTATCATCTGTTCGTCTTAGTGTGAATATAGACATAACGCATTTGTTCAGTGCTTCAAGGACAAAGCTTCAAACCATGTCACTGAAGTTGGCACAAAGAGGAATGCAAATAAAAGTGAATTAAGCACTACTACTTAGTGGAAGTGAAGTGTTACTGCAAATCACACCTAGTGGTACTGACAATTTATATACAGTAATCAATAGGCCACGTTATATGAATTTAACTTTTCATTCACAGATGTTTCAGTGAGTGTGTATATGCTTATGACTATATGACTTCTCCATGGAAAAATATCAGACTACTTCTCTACTTTATAGTACCTTCCTTTCCTATTCCTGTCTCTGTTTCCTCAAGTATCTTTAGGCACGATGCAAGCGGACAAGCAGAACACTATTTGGTTTATTTTGCTATAGAACAATTTTGGAAGAAAGTAAAGAGAGATGGTTCAATATTGAAATTGCTGCATTGCTCCACTGAGTTGTCAGCTTCAGGGGAGACATTTGTTTTAAATTATAATGAATTCTTCCAAGTGCAATATATCAACTCCCTTTGTACACCAAAAGTGGGCTGTTTCATTCAAATGATGACATACCTATATATTATTATTATTATTATTATTATTATTATTATTATTATTATTATTATTATTGTTGTTGTTGTTATTAGCTGTGCATTTTGTTATTATTATTTTTCAAAGAGGTTGGCTAGTTCCCCATCTGTTTTCCGACTCTACTTGCCAGAAAACAGATTTTACCTGCAAATGTTAAAAGTTTAACTTTATTAACTTAGTTTTGAATGAAACCTAACGATACCAGAGATACTTTTTTTCTAATGTAGTTTGAAGTGGGTTTTTTGGTCACTTTTCTGTCTCGCTGTCGTCTTCCTGTCTCAAAAAAAAGCACTGAAAAATCTTTGGATTTGGATTCAGTTTGTACAAAGGTCATGACCCATGGTGAAGATTTTTTTCATAAAGGAAAAGAGAGAGTAACAGTAACAAGAGCATCAAAACAAATCCCAATAGATCAGACTGACACATGACATTAAACGGAAAAATCAAGACATCATATCAGTTTCCTTTGATTTTTTTATTCTATTTGATCACATTTTCGATCATTTTTCTTATCAAGCAATATATTTAAAGTTGTCTTTTGTCATCATTCTCTGGGTTTTAATCATGTCCACCACACTCTCTTTTCTTTTTTTTTTGCCCTCTGCCCTAAGCTTTGTCAGGCCAGGGAGAAAGCCAGACCCCTGGGCATCAATTTCTAATAACACCATTCTCCCCACTGACCCTGTGTCCATCCAGCTCTAATATAGGAGTCAAATACGAGCATGAACATAAGCTCTCCTTCACCCACTGCATAAATTGTCCAGTTAAGTCAGAAAGACCCCATCACAGTGCCCGGAGATATGTACTGCCACCAGTGCTCCAGTCTGCAATTAATCTAAGATGGCCAGCCTTAATCAACGCTCCTGTCGCCCCTGGTTACCAAGCTGACCTGCTTCGGAACAGATTGCCTCCTGCTGTTGGATGATGTCATCATTGTGAGACCTCAGCACAGTACATAATAAATTGCTGGTGAAAGGGTCAAGCTTGTCGCAGTTACTCAGGAAAAGAATAATGAGATTAAATGTGTTAGATGTGATTACACACAAACCATAAATGAGAAGACAGCTGTTAATCAAGATGGTTTAGATTGAGTCTTTATGGTTTGGGTTATGGTCCTGGGATGGGCACTTGTATGGCTCACCACATACAGTTGCTATTAATAATGTGGAAAATATATATTTCAACAGATGTTTGGACATTGCAATGTTTTACAATAAAGAGATTCCTTGACAAACTTATTTACCACATGTTCAGCATAGCTGCTGGGAAACAGGGTAGGGTAGGATATATTCAGACAGACAAATTGTCTGTAGGTGGACTTAAATTGACTCCCAATAATTGTCAGTCAGATAAGCTCCTTCTGTGGGCTTTAAAGTGGCGCATCCACCTACCATGCTATCGATGATGGGAACATTTTCAAACCAACAATTGCCAGATAGCAAACTGCCTCCCTTAAAAATGTCCACTGTTCAAAATATACTGTTGAAATATGTCTTTCAAAAAGTGTGCTTCCCTTGAGCCACAAACTAAACACAAAAAATATGATGACATTTTTAATCAAAATTATAAGTAAAGCTGGATTGATGTTATATAATCAGTACAGTTAGGTCTATGATAAATTGAAAAAGGATAAACAATCATTCTGTATTCCCCATGTCCAAGTGTCCTACTGAAAAAAACCCTTAATGGCTCCCTAGGTGCCTGAGACTGCTCACTGTTCCATAGAGGATAGGTTAAATGCAGAGGACAAATTAAACTATATTTATACTACACAGAGACGAAGTATTCGTCTTTCCATTCAGTTAAGTACCACAGGGTTCCATTTTTATCACAACTATTAACAATTCCTCATGAGGCATATTGTGGCACTAATTACAAAAAACAGTCATATTGATCAAATGTCACTTTATCCAAAGATATGAAAATCTGACATTTCCTGTTTTTGTAAGTGGCTTCCCTACTGGATCTCATTAAACCACACAAATATACACGTGAGACAACTGAAAATACATAATTACATCAGGTGTAACAAGTGACAACTTGTATCTGTCATGACAAAGTGACGATATAAGACATCTGCAAATCTGACATATTTATTACCCCCCCCCCCCAAACAACACACACACACAGACGCACACACACACACACACACACACACATTTTCTTTTTTTGCAGGGCAAGTCATTGCATGTATTCAGGCATTGGCTGTGTAACACTGAATGTATTTCACAATATATGGAATGTACTACATAGTGGAAATGCATTAAGCCTTATCTCCTGTAAACTAATCCATTTCATGCCATTTTATAAAGGTTAGGAAAATAAAGCACTGAAGATTAGGGAGAGAAAAAAAGCAATACTTATCACAACATAAAATGTGAAGCCTGGCACCCACCTGCCAAGCCGACCAATCCTCCACATACATGAATGTCACACAACTTCCTCTGCTGGCAGTGAACACTGGCAGTGAAATTGTGTTCTGAGAAGAAGCCAAGATGAACTCGTCGCAGTTGGCAACCTCACATCTACATTACAAAAATAGCTGCAATGCAAAATTGGGTAGGTGGAACAAAACTGGATATAAAAGTTAAATTAGAGACCAAAGGTAATCCAATTAAAGATGTATCTACATTGAAAATGCTCTTTAGTAATATAAAACCAGCAAAGTCAACACAATTATCTGCAATTATCATGACTTGAGGAATCTACCTCTCCCTTTAACTTCTGCTCCAGGATTCTTCGGTTGAAGGGAATTCTTGCCAGCTTCTGTCAACAAGTGCTTGCTATTGTGGTAATGGTTGTCTGCTAATACAAACACCCAATTAAATGACGCTATATGAATAAAATGGAATTCAATGGGCCACTGGCCATGTGCGTAAGGAACAATGGGGAAATTCAATGCAGCCACGACATGTCAATACTTGAAGTCTTATGTAGAGGAAGGAGCTGTGTTTCGACGAGTGAACAAATACGGTGGGCAGGCTGTCAGAAGACGTTGGTGCGGTGGTATGGAGGGATGGAATGAACATGGAGGCCGAGAGTTGATGCAATACCAGTGGCTTTATTGCTTATTGCTCTTACCCTGGCGCGCTGCATCGAAAAAGGAACAGACATATCAATCAGACGTCAAATGAGGCAGTGAGGTGGTTTATCACAATTAAACAATCAACTAACTAAACCCAACAAGCCAACACTGTCTGGTCAACAGAGAGTCTATCAAGATATACAAACTGATAAGTACTGTGTAAACAAATGGACTGATTCAACATCGTACCTGGCAACAAGGCACGTTAAAAAAATTATTCAAATCAAACAAGCTGATGAGTCAAGTCATCTTGATAGAGCAGACACACACATCATGTACTGGTGTGCGGGTTGAAGGTGATCAAAAGAAATAACTGACGGGTGAGCAGACAATTTATAATCTCCTCTCCTGCTACAAGGTTTCCCAAGCAGGTGGAGTGGGTGAAGTCAAAGGTCAGAGCACAGTGTTGTGCATTTTGAATTGGCACTTTCACCATGTGTGCCTCCTTTGTCAATGGAAAATTGTCCAAAATATGGTAAAAGTTGAAACAGATGAATTGAAATAATGAATGGATGAATGTCCTTTCAGTTGTTGTTGTCGTTGTTGTTGTGTTCAATAAATTCTGTCCCAGGTCTTCCCAGAGAGGCCTTCTTTAGATTTGATAGTGACAAGTCTTGAATGACTAATTCTCAAGTGGTTGTGGTCTTATCTTAAACTTGACACAAGATTGTCTTAACATCTTGAGTGACTATTTAAGTCTTTCGAAACATTTGATTGCCTACTGCAGATTCTAAGGTTTAGTGGGGGCCTTTTTTAAAAGCAAAAAAAAGCAGATTTAAAAAAATATTTTTTGCTGCTGTCAAACTTTAGGGTTTTTTTATGTAAAGGTGTTCCCCAAAATAGCATTTTCTGCTTGAATGATTTTTATTTTCATTTTTCTAAATGAGATCTACTGCATAATGAATATCCATTATCAGCTCATATTTCTCCATGTTATTTTGAGCAATTAATGGGAGAGATTTGGAAACAATTGGGTCTGACATGGGTGAACAGTTTTCCATGGGTGACCATGCCTGCTCAGCCCAGGACCCTCAGCAGACACCAAAAATGTGTTTTCCATTTGCTTATCTTCCAGAGGCAGCAGGGCTACTTTTCACTTAACAGTTAAAGTTGCCCTCATTTAGTGATGTTTGTTATTTCAATTCCATTCTACTTTCCCATTCATGTTTGGCAGGGGGAGAAGCGAAGAGACAGGAACAATCTCTGCCTTTTACAGTAAAATATTGACTTTCCGTTGGCACAAAATGTGGCAGGGATGTTCTGTTCTGACCCTGTTTCTCGGGGGGGGGGGGGGGGGNNNGTTCTACACTTATAAGCAAACTGGGCTGTCAGTAGGTTACATTTAATTCTATGTAAATTTTCCGTCACTTAATTCTGTCACGTCAACTTAAATTTACATATCCCAGTGCTGAATAAGAGTTTCACCCCTCATATAATAGATCTCTATTATATTCTGTATGATGCATATTCAATTGCATGCATTTTTGTTGCCCCAGATGTAGTAGAACTGTATGTATGATATATATTTTTACATTAGAACAAAGTGGAAAATAACCAAAAATTTGAAATGTACCCTATTTAACAAAACATAACTATTGAATAAAACAAACTATAAATGAATGACAAATTACCAACATGAGCTGCTCAGGAGAAAGTAGGGTTAGAAAATAAATGGCTTCTTGAAAGTGTATTTACACGGTTAATTAATTAATAAGATTGCTTTTACAACTAATCACAGATCAAAAATTGAGACTAATCACAGAGTCAAACTTCACGAATACTCAACAATCTCTTCTATCAGACTCATCGTCACTTAACCTCCAAACACATGAATCACTACAGACAATTGTGGGCCGTTTTCTTGGAGCAGCAGAGTGTAAGAGACAGAAGGTCAATCCGAACTCTTTATTTTGTGTCTCCTCATCTCCACGCTCCTCAATACTTTGGCTTGTGACCTGGAAATTGATATTAGTGCACCACTGTGAAGGACATACCTTTCTAAACTGCACATCAAGGAATGAAGGAGCTAGACACACAGCAAACACATTTAAGTACTCTGTTGTCATAGTGTAAATTCAATTAGAAGTAAAACAAAAAAAACAAAAACAAGAGTTGTCAGGAACATTGCTATGCTCATCTGACAGGGATCATAAAGTAGAGCTGTAGGCTCTAATAAAACAATGGCTGATGTAGCTGTCCCCCATGTCATATTTGATTGACGTCGCTTAAAAAATGAAGCACTGAGGCGAGGACATCTCATTTTGTTAAATGTCTGCTTCCCCAATTCCTGTCTCGTCGCACGCCTTCCTCTCCTCCTCCGTGGGGGTGGGGGTCTCAGACATGAAGAGAGAAGTCGAGGAAAGAAATCGAAGTGCAAACTGGGAAAAGGAACTGACCAAGGTCCTTTCTCAAAACAATCCCTTGCCACTCCTACACTGCCATGGAATGTCACTCTGAAGGAAGCACCCCTCATTAAGGAAGTAAGGTATAGATGCAGCAGAAAGCTGCAGAACAAACTTCCCTCTCTGTGACGGAAACTGGAACTGTGCGTAACCATGGCTACCCACTGGGACATTTTGCCAACTGCCACACCATGAAGGTATGTTTCACCATTGATGCACATGCTAAAGGAAGGCATGCGCTTTGCATGGAATGCATTTTGTCTCGATCTTGTTCTGGTTCATTTTGTTATTAACATGCTTAGTGTTATATAGTTGAAACCAAGATGGATGGATGGATGGATGGATGGATGGATAGATAATATGCTTTTATATAATACATTATTTCATTCACACTCACACACTTATGGTAGAGGCTGCCTCACAAAGTGCCAACCTGCTCATCAGGAGCACTTAGCATTAAGTGTCTTGCTCAAAGACACTACCTAACAAAACCTCTGGGATCGAACCTACTACTGAAGAACTACTTGTTCACACACACGCACACACGCCCGCACACAACACAGAAGCAAGAAGAGACACGGCATCAAGCAATGACCCATTTGTATGTATATACAATGTATGTATAAAATATATAAAATGTATGTATGTATATAAAAATGTTCTGTATGTGAAATAGCAACAGATGTACTTGAAGTGGATTTTAGATCATTTACACAGCATTCAATACGTTAGATACAATTAAAAGCTCAAGTATTAGGATAGATTAGTTGAATGTAGTCAAAGTGATTTCAGATGAATTATGGCTGGACTATCAGCAGGGTTGCAGCTGCAAAATTGGGATACCACCACCGGGGTTGCTGTATGTGGGTTTTGGGATAAACTTTATATATATGGATTAGCTTTGACATTAGTGAGTGTTAAATGCTTTGGGTCTGGATTAAATTGTTTCCTCATTCAAGTCATACATTAATATCACATGTAGCTTTGCCCTGATAGAAGTGGCATTAAGAGCTTAGCAAATTTACTCAGAAAAGACAATATTAATGACCATTGCAAAGACAACATCTATTTTTTTCATTTACAGTATATTAAACAGATTTTATGAAAACACGTATATTGATAAATGACAACCAAGCCTTGCATTTGCATATTTATAATTTTGTTTAATACTTTCCATCTTTTCAAACCACCGATTTGTTATTCAAGGCATATCAAATGTGCTTTCCCTCCATTCTATTGCTTTCAGTCATTCCCCTCAGCAGTAAAGAAATGAGAACTTAGACTGTTCAAGTAGTTCAAAACCAACAAAAAACACACACACAAACAAACAAACATTTAACAAAAACACAGGCACTCTTTTCAAATCCCCAAAGTAGTAAGGAATGGCCATTTTAAAGGTCCCATATTGTGCAAAATTCACTTAATAAAAGTTTTTCAAACAGTCATATGTGTCCCCACAGCCTGTGTATGAGACATCAGAACATTCTGTCGCCTCCCTTACTTGCTTCCCTCACTTTTATGGCAAATGTGTGCTGAAACAGTTGAGTCTGAGATTTTGCCCTTTGTGACGTCAATAAGGGAAATAACCACTCTCCCCGGTAGTGAATGCTGTTTTTGACTGCCCCCCTGGATAGATGAGCCCACCCTCTGAATTTACCGTGCAAGCAGAGCAAACACACACGGCAAAGTTACGAGCAACGCACGGTGGTTGCTCTGTTGTTGGCTGCATCAACAAGCACAGAAGTCTGTTTTTACTCCCTTCGTCTGAGCCTCTGAAGACCCAGTGGATCCATTTTATTTTTGCTTGGAATGTGTCAACAAAACTTTCCAAGGTTTTGCATGTGTGTGGCCAGGATTTCACAGACGACTGCTTTCTAAACATGGGTGCATACAAAGCAGGCTTCGATAAACAGCTGAAGCTAAAGCATGGATCGGCGCTAACTGTCTGTGACACAACTCCAAAGGTGGGAGCTGGAAGTCATTTCATGTTGTTTTGCTTTACTGTGTAGGCCTGCATAGCCTGACAGCCTGCAAACATGTTAGCACTGCAGCTAACATAGCTCAGTCACTGCTATTAACGATTGTGCCCTTGAATCATATGCAAGAGTCATGAATATCTGGACACATAAGATTCGTAAGCACAAGCCTCATTTGAAGCTAGCTTAAGACACCTTTTGTCATTTGGATGTTTGTAACGACTGCGCACGGTGCTGTCTGTGAATTGCGGAGTAACGTTAGCCTCTGTTGTTTGATTGAATTCTAATTGGTGTGCTTGTGTTAACATTGCTTTTGTTTGCAGCAGGCTGGTTAGTTGATCATAGCTGATAGTAGCCGCAGCATCTCAGGCTAATGAAAGCTTCCGGTGTTGTTTGTTGGTTGGTTGGTTGTTTTATTGAGAGGTGTTGTGCATGGCTGCAAAGTTGAACTGATAAAGGCTGCAGTAGAGCTTGAGGTGTGTGTTTGGGCTGATTACTATCACTATTACAAAAGCCATTGCCACAAATCCACTGTAAACATTAGCGCATGGTACTGCCAGTGAGAGCCGCATACTCTCCCCTAGAGGAGCATGGAGTCAGCTTGGGCAGACGCTGGAGCATTTATAAGTGGAAGTACCAAAACGTTGCATTACACGCAGTGGGCGGCTGGCCTGGCTCCGGAAATGAGCAACTTCCATGAGCCCCCATGTTAAAATTCCCAACTTTGGAGCAGGATTAAACACGTTTACAGCCTGCTTCAAAAAAAAATTCTAGTCTTATTTCATAGATACAACAGCTGTGAACAATGTAGCAGGGGGTGAAAAAAATTCTATGACTTTAGTTGAAGATCAAATTAGGTTTAAAACTTGGCGCAAGTGAGGGCGAGACTGTTGCTGGTTGGCTGCTGCTGCTGGCCACTGTTCCGGGGTCGGCAGCAGTAACCACTGCACGCTCCGCTAATCCCTCCAAGCTCTGCAGGTTTGAAGATGGCTGCGTCCATGAACTGGCTTCAAAACGGCTGGTTGCAAACCAATGGGTGACGTCACTTCTAGCTCCGTCCATCTCTATATACAGTCTATGGTACAGACACAGAAACAACCTGTTCTCAGTAAGATTTGGATTAATACACTTTGAATATGTTGTTGTTTGACCTTGACACCCATATGAAATTGTTGAAAAAATGTATAATACGGGACCTTTAATTAAATGACACTCACATGTAAATGGAGGCCTATGACTTAATCAAATTAATGTTTATTCAAATCAAATTAAGAAGAATATATAATGAAATGAAATGAGGAGTAAGATGTGATTATCAGGCAGCCAATGGTGTCAAGTACGGCTGATGGTTGTGTGAATGTGTCTGCCAGTTTTGTTGGTGCAATACAAAACAAAGAAGCAGCATCACACGAGTGACAACGAGATTAGGAAACCAGCAGTGAAGCAGAGCAGTGAGAGAGTGACAAACTGTTGGCAAGTTCTAACCTCTCAGTGCACTGGTCCAGGTGGTCCAGGTCCAGGTGTACCCAGTTTCCAATTAACTCCCAGGTGAACCAGAGCAGATTACCTCCCCTGTATATTCCCCTGGTGCAACCACACTGGCTATCACAAATATGCAAGAGACATATTTGTATAAGCCATGAAGTCAGTCATATAAGTGGAATGCATTAGATTCCTCTGAAGATAAATGTTCAGTTAGGCAAATTGCCAGGGAAACAATCTCTAGTTTACAAAAAGGCCTAAATGTGATCATTGCACTGGGAGAAGAAGTTTCTAAGCACCAGGCAATTAAAATATTAAAAGGGCAGCTTTGAATAGGTTTTTGTTGAGTAGCAAACACATTTGAAGCTGGTTAGAAATAAAGAGAAGATAAATCTATATATTATTTTTTTTTACTTATTGTGTGTTATTTATTATAGTATGTACTGTATATGTTATGTCTTCTAATATACATATATTATGTATATATTATGGATTATTGTCGGATGCCATGCCAACAAATCGCCACATCGAAGCTCTGTAATGATTGCTCACCAGGTTCAGAGAGGACTGTATGATACTAAAAAGAATTGTGCAACATGCCCTACATACTACACTTCAGACAGAAATTATATTCAATGGTTGCTTTTGTAGTAGAGGCTCAACAGACAAAAAAACAACCTGGTTGGAATTTTGCACGGGTTCATTGCTAACTGGTGAAAGTGGCTAATGTTTGGACTATAAGTAATAGTCCAAACATGCAATTGTACATAACCAATGAGACTCAAGTGATGAGACAAAAGCACTGTCAGAGGCCGCTGATGTGGTCTGAGGAAGGTGACGGACTACTTGTGGTTATGGTGGAATTAAATTAATCCATGGTGTGTGAGAGCTAGAAGCCTTCAGCTCACAACCAGTCACAGTGCTGGCTGGCACTAGTCTTTGCAGCTGTGATGTCACCAGCAGTTCCTGCTGTCTTGTCTTTGAAGTACATAATAATATTGTTTCAAATGTCATCTCAGAGGGATGTTGTCTGTGAACTTTGTACTACACGTGATTATTTTAAAATAGTGAAGGGTTTGTTTTCCAACATTTCATCCTTCGTAACTTCATCAAGTGTCCATTCAAGTGACGAGCTCCTATGATAAGTGAAGAACATTATCTGCACAGGCACACATTACACATTATTATGTTTGCTGCCAGTTTTTTGGATGTCTTGGTTTTGATTCAAATAACCCAAATGGCTATGTTATTCAATTCCTTATTTTATTACTAAAAAGTTGGTCTTTATTTTTTTTACTTTTTTAATCAAATTTCTAATAGGACTGACATTCATATCATCATTGTTGAGACTTTATTTTCATCTGTTTTATATTCACCCAGGAAAAAAAAACAATTAAAAAGACTTGCATATAATTATTTGCATGGTGTATAATCTGTGGAATGCACTTCAGAGAAAATTAAATACTTATCGTTCCCTCTGCTACAGTTACTAAAGACAATAAAGAAAGTTTTATTTAAAATATAGCCCAATATTGTTTTACAACATCCATTTACCATTTAAAAGGGAAAATAAATGAAGAAATTATCAAAAACAGATAGACTGACATGCAATAGCGGGTGGATGAAGAATAAGATGTTAATATAGTGGTATTGATGGCAGATTGCTAAAGATATGAATGTTATGATGAGGAGAATATGAGCCTCCAGGTGAGACACATGACCACTTTTGACCATACAAGGGAGGATGGGATTTTTCAAAATGTAACCTTTATTTGTAAAGGTACACTAATTGAGACACAGTGACTCGTTTCCAAGAGAGACCAGTCCTTATATAATACATAGTAATATGCAAAATGAGATAAAACTCAAGCCACAATCGTTGAAAAAGGGAAGACAGAGATGAGGAAGCAATACAGACGCAGGAGAAAGAAGGACATTGTTCTGACAGGGGGGAGACACACAGGAGGAGAGGATGAAGATCTAGATCCAGCACATCTGGAAGTGACACTGACAGCCAAGGGAGAGAGAGTCCCAGGAGGGCTACTGTTCAGTACTGTGATGCCTGGGAGGAAAGAGTTCAAGACAGAGAAACGTGTGAGAGGGAAAGAAAGAGGAGAGGATTGGGGGGTTGGTGGCGGTCGTGGTGGGGCACTCAGCTCAGATACACTTTATGCTGGACAAATCTTTGAAGGGTTAAAGGAGTTTGGTGGGATTCTCATCAGCAGAGTGTGATTTATTTCACTACGGCTCAATAAATATACTGACACTCAAGAAGAAAATAGGCCTGAAATACTCAAATACTAAACAACTGATTGAAGATAAAGGCATGTTTTTAAGTTTATGTTTTAATGAACCCACACAGTTGGGAGAGGGAGGGGATGGAAAGGTCAACTGCAGTCCACTGACCTTTGAAATAAATAAACAAATAAATGAGGTAGGAAAAGGAAACCTCTGGAGACAGGAAGAAATCTTGCATTCTGAAAGTGGGGAGCATGCAACACAATAACATATGCATATGTTTAAGATCATATGTTTAAGTCCTCAGTGGCATTTTAATTGAAAGAATAAGATCATCTGAAAAATCTAATTGCAGCATCTCATCTCAGACCAATAATAAAACAAACATATAATTTTATGTATATGTATATGTTCAACCAAAACATATAAGCTTAGGAGAAGCAAAGTGCAGTCCAATTTAATAATTTGTTCACTGTACTTCAGAAGATACTGTTTTGTGCCATCCAAATGTTGTTCAAAGGACATTTAGAGAAACACTGACAGGCAAGTTGACCCAGTGTTTTTGCAATGTGGCACAATTACATAAATGTACCCAAATAAATATGTAGCACCTTATGAAACGATCTACAGAGTGGCACAAATGATATGATGCTGAGTGAGGCCAACTGCTTGAGTGTGAGTGAGACTAACAAGCTGCCAAATATCTTAGTGTTTCACAACATCATGTCAAAAAGTTTGCCTAATGCATATGGAGAGACAGATGGATACAATGCTGTACCAAAGGACAGCTGAAAGAGGTCTTTGTGTCATTTATCATGGCTGCCTCACATCCATCAGCCAGAAATCAAAACAGATCTGTTGTTTACGTATGCAGCACAAGAAAACACTGAAAAAGCTTTCCTCAGATATTTGGTGTGTGATGTGAAAGCAAATATTAACAGATCTTAGAAGGTCACATTGATTCAGATTTTTATTTTCATTTTTTTCGTCCAAAGGGGGTCCACCATGAATTATCTGAATGATTTTAGATACATTTGCATGATGATATGATATATAGCCTATTTGTTATAAATATTGGTTCATTGTCAATGGCGCAGTGAGCTGGGGTGGAGCAGCATGATGCAGCTGCTGCCAGATCACATAGCGCTCACATTGGTTGTAATAATTTATTTGCATGTTAAATAATGATGAAACACATCCTACTTCATATGCAGGACGGGGACGAGAGGAGTGGAATGGCACACCGGCACAGTGGCTAGGAAAACGGTGAATCTCTGTTTTGACTGTCAGGAGCCTGAAGAAGCTGACAGCTCACCTCAGCACAAACTACACAAGATGTCAGTTTCCCACTTTCAGCATTTTATTCAGCACATGAAAATCAATTACCCAAACCAATACGTGTGCCTATACGCTATCGCTGACAGCTATAGCTGCGCCAAATCAACTTACGTGACCTCTGCTCTCACTGCACTCCACCATCGTTTCCCGTCTTACTGAGTGTACACCGTGTCCATCCCCACAAAGATAAATTTGGCTTCGGAATGGTGGGGGGGGCAAAATGGGAAAAGGGATCAGTTGTTTGATCAATTGACAATGGGCATCATCATCAGCAACACCCCGACTCTCTGTCTGTACTTTTGTGCTCACACAAAAGTACACTCAGCTTTCTTTACTGAATTGCTTAGACCTTTAAGGTGCAGCCAGACCTTTACAGCACACATTCTTTCATGTGCATGTAAAGCAAGAGGCAAGCTTCTCAGTGAAGACATCTGATTTTAAGTGGGCTTTACTCCCACCCCCCTTTCTTTTTGGGCTTTGTGGATATTGACTAGGGATGCACCGATACCGATACTGGTATCGGGTATCGGGTCGATACTGCTCTAATACACTCGTACTCATACTCCTTAAAGTTCGCCAATACCAAGTTCAAAGACCATACCATCGCAACGTTTCCTCCATTCAGTTCTTTTTCGGCAAATCAGCCACAAAAAGAGTCCTCGGAGGAGCTAAGGTCCAGTGATGGTCTGGTACCGGTACCGGCACCGATCCACGGCTCGTCTCTGCTCCGTGTCGGCAGAAAGCGGTGTTTTAAGCGGCTGCGGTCAAGCTGGCTGGCAGTGTTTCCCCTGGCTGTGAGTGTCCGGACACTCCGTCGGACATGCAGGTGCCGCCACGTCACCATGGAGGATGATGTGACGGACATCCAGACGTTTGATCACATGTCAGAGGGTCTTTGCATGGAGAAACGCTGCCCCCTTATAAGTGTTTAGAAGACGCTTGTTGATAGCCGCGGCCTTTGTTTACTTTCGCGATCGATGCTTCAGCGTGATGACGTGCGACAGAAAAACACAGGCACGCAGCTCTCACAGCGTCTCAGACCCGCGACTGCTGGGAGCTTGAAAGCGCCCTAAGGCCGAGCAAAGGTGGGTCGATCCTGGTGATAAAAATCTGAATCATCGTGGCGGCCCGCCACCCCTAAGTGAATGCAGAGGAAACACTGCTTGCATGCTGACTCAAGTTTGAGATTTTGTTTGATTCAAATATGGACACTGCAATAGGTTCATAAATGTTCAATCTGAAAGCTGGAAACAGTGCAAAATAGTTAATTGATATTTTGTTTGATTAAAATGTGGAAACTCTGCAATAATTCCAAGAAATTTTCACTGAGAATGTTTCATTTATCATCACTCGTTGTAAGAAGAAGAGAATAAAATAAAACCTGTCTTCCTATTAATTGCATTTTGACTAATAGTGTTTTGGGGGTTGTTTTGGTGGTAGTAGTATCACCGTTGGTACTCGGTATCGGCAAGTACTCAGATCCAAGTATTGGTATCGTATCGGGTTGAAAAAAAGTGGTATCGTTGCACCCCTAATATTGACAGTCACTTGGTTTGACTTGAGATGGATTTTTAGAAGGTTAATAATGTGTATCCTTTTGCGTTTACAGTGTATTCAAATGTCACATTAAGATGAGATTACCAACACACATAATTGTGGAAATCAGATCAGGTTTTCAGTTATCTAGCACAACGTAGCAAATATATTTAAGCCTGCGTCTCTTTAAAGGCCCACCCTCATTCTTTTGTTAACCTGTTCGAGGAGAGCACCCAAAAGAAAAAAGGGAAACTGTACGCTGCACACTCTTTCACAAATGTGGGTACAGCTGATGAATTTACAGCATATTCCTGTATTTTTTGGATCATAATCAGCTTCACATAAATGGTGAGATGAAAATGAAAAGATAACATAGGAAGCTCTGAACATTGATTGTTCAGAACTTCTGAAGCAAAAGTGTCTTATCAGAAATGCAGAATTGAAGCTAAACATCTGACACTGTACTGTCCCCGAAAACACTGGAAAAAAAAGGAAAACTTGTATCCGGTTTCCTTTTTCTGTCAACCTTCGATGCTTCATTCAATTGGTTGTTGGATTATCAATAGGGCAATGAATAAAGATTTTTATATTAATCTTTGTGGCACTTATTTTTGATTTATTCTTTAGACTGAACACTCCCTACACCATTTTGGCTGTCTGTAATGTGCTATATGCCTCGCCAGTGATATGCACATTTCTGCTTGTTTCCCAGGTTTTTGCAAAGAGAGCAAAGTCAGCATGGCACCAAGAGTTCCTATTACATTACAGGTTTTTCCTGGTAGGAGAATAAAGATTACTTTTGATTTAAACCATGTGGCACTCGACCCCCTTACCTCAGTTTGAGTATATGGTATCCACTGTTGGTGCCAATGTGCACTGGCAAAAGATAAGACAAAAAACAAAAAAAAAAGTTATATCCATGTTTCTGAAATTGGATTCATACACAAAAGTGTGATTCGGATCCTTCGCATTGAAAGAAGCAGCAGAAAAACAACCAGAAAAACACATCAATTAATATACGAGTTGATGTGATGTATAGACACTGAATAGCAAACATGCGGCATGGGGGGGAGGCCTGTCTGCCGCTGCCAAAGAGAATGACATTCCAAAAGAGATAAGTTGCCATGGTAACCATCCTTTGTTATCCATGCAGTTGTGAAGCAATTTTGTAATATGTAGAACCAAACCAATGCTTTGGCATAAGTGCACATGCACACACATGCATGTGTTAAGAGGGATTGGAAGGTGCATGTGTGGTTGTTACTGCGAGCCCCAGAGACTGTGCTATTCTACATAAAAAGATCACTGTTGCATATTCAGATGATCTGTCCCACGGGGGTCATTAAAAAGCATGTTTCGATGAAGCCAGCAATCTCACAGAGCTGCTAATGAGCTATGGTTATGGCTTTATTAAAACTAACACTTGTTAGCCTGTGTTTATGTGGACATCCTTATGGAGGGTGAAAGGGGTGAGAGCTGGTACA
>CAESWR010000209.1:205205-222222 GCA_903171835.1 Mullus surmuletus | reverse complement strand
AAAAAAATCAAGAGCACAGTTAAGAGTGATCTTGTTCCAAGTGCTGCAGTTAGGAGTACTATCATTGGTAGCCGATTCAGCAGTTGTTTATGCTTTTGGAATAATTAATATGCTATCTGTTCCCGAAATAAATTTTACATCAAGCAATTAGCTTTAAACAGTAGCGTCTATTGTAAGTGATGCGGTGTGCCATTTTATTTGAATTTAAAATTGCAAACACTCTATGGTCCTCATGCCTAAAAGATTCATGGGAGAAGGGGCATGGCCATTTACAATTTAATCTCGTTGTTAACTGTTTTCTATATTAGGTACTCAATGCACATTTAAATACGATACTGTCTCATTTTACCACACCGATTGCCCAAGGACACTTCAAAATGAGCTTGCCAGGCCAGGATTTTACGAGATCCAGGCCAGGCCTAAGGGTTACAAGATGGCTGCTCTATCTACCGAGCCTCCCCACCCCTGAATTAACATGTTGGAGCAGCCACATAGCCTATAAAACCCTTTTCACACTGCACGAAAACCCACGTTGTCCCGGGAGATCGCACTGTGTTTTCGGCACTGTGAAACGATTGTTGAGGTATTTTGACCAGCATCAACCAACCCTCCAAGCGACCTGGGAGTTCAGCGTAGTGATGGGAAGTTCGGCTCTTTTCAAAGATTCGGCTCTTGTGGCTCGGCTCACATAGAAGAGCCGGCTCTTCCAGCTTTCTTTTATTATCACTCCAAGCCTTCTGTTTTAGCCTAATTTTGAAATTATGAATTGTTTTTATCGTGGTTAGATATTTTCCATTCAGAGTTTTCATAAAAGCCTTATTTTTATTAGTTTTTAAAAAATTACAGTTACAATTATTTAACATTTCAATCAAATCGAACAACTGAGCACAGAACTACAGCAAACAAATCAAACAAATAAGTTAACATCACGACACAAGGTCTTGGGTGCAGGTTGCCGTCTCCAAGGTGGTTGAAATGCTGCTTCTCTTTCGTTTGTCGCTCATTTGACTTTTTACCGAAGTCCTGGTAATCAGTCTCCCCGTCTCTTTGGCACTCTGTGTGACAGAGGCCTGTACCAGTACACTAGCTGTCTTTGGAGCGTCCCACACTTGCCTGTATGGATTCTCAACGGAGCTTGTCACAAGCAGCTGTCGACTAAAGTTTCGGCTCTCCCCGAAGTGAGTCGGCTCTTCTCGTTCGCATCAAAGAATCGGCTCTTAGAGCCGGCTCGTTCACGAGCGACACATCACTAGTTCAGCGGCTCGGCTCGCCTGCAGTAAGGCGACCCGCGTTGTCCCGCTAGATTACCCGATGACATCATGTGCTGTCTTTGACATATCAGACACTAGGGGTGTCTTGATTCTACAAATCCTCGATTCGATTTGATTTTCGGTTTTATGGTCACGATTCGATTCGATTCTCGATTCTTTTCTCTTTTTCTTACAGGACAGACGCCTATGCCACTTTAGACTAGTCTAGTCTATGATCATTGGTTTTATTCATCACATTTTATACAGTAAATATTATTTCAAAAGATGGGCTAGACACAAGTGATGGTCAAATTTAAATAATTTATTTAACAACCTTGTTTTCAGTGAAGTGAAAACAACAACAAAAATGAGAACTCACAGAGGGTGCTCATGTTTTTCCACCATTTCAGTGGATCCACAGAAATCACTTTAGCCATCTTGTATAGCTCCATCTCCACTTTGACAACATCAGACCACCACTGAATATGGCTGCAGGTCTGCTGCTATAAATAGCCCAATAGCGTTTGTCATGGCCTTAGTGAGAGCTGAGGTCTGTGGAAATTTGATTCCAAATGAGGAGGCACTGGTTGGCTGGACCAGTGATGGTGTTTTCACAATTGTTCAACAACATCTTTGTGATGCTGGAGAATGTGTGCTGCCATGTTCGTCGTGTTTCTCGTTGCCGGGAATGCTACACGCACGTAGCATAGCTTACACACTGTCGTCTTCTTGTCAACATAACTCACCGGGAATGTAAAATATTTCCACACTTGAGATTTCTGAGAGGCAGGAGCGGCTTCAAGCTCCGGTGGCGCGTCTCCTTTATCTGCACTGACCTTGGTGTCACAGGTGGCATCGGCTTGCGTCGGCTACAATGACGTCTGGTCTCGATAATCGAAATCAAAGAGAGGATCGACGATCCCCTCCCTCCACATCCAGGAGGTGTGGATGGAGGGAGGGACACCTCTATCAGACACACATTCAGTTCACCGGTGACATTTGATGTCGGAACAGACTAAGCGGACCAGAACCGGAACATCCCAACAGCTGATCACATCATCACTGCTGTTGGAACAGACGACCGAGAAAGCGGCTGCTTTCCGTTATCAGAGGCTTTGATCGTTTCGTCCATTCAGTCCTTTTTCGGTAAATCAGCCACAAAAAAGTGTCCTTAGAGGAGGAGCTAAGGTCCGGCATAGGTCCGGTACCGGCACCAATCACCGGGTCGTCTTTGCTCCGTGTTGGCAGAAAGCGGGCTTCAAGCGGCTGCAGTCGCCACCCCGGGGGAAGGTGGCCGGGTGTTTCCCCGGGCTGTGAGTGTCCGGACGCTCTGTCGGACATCCAGGCGGACATCCGGGCGTTTGATAACATGTTAGAGGGTGTCTGCATGGAGAAACGCTGCATCCTTATTCGTGTTTAGCAGATGCATGTTGATAGTTGATATCTGCGTTCACTTCCATGTTCGGCGCTTCAGCGTGATGACGTAAGAGAGAGAAAAACACAGGCACAAAGCCCTCACAGCAGGTGGTCAGACCTGCAACTGCAGGCAGCTTGAAAGCGCCCTAATGCCGAGCAAAGGCGGGTCAATCATGGTTAGAAAATCCTGCATCGACGCGCAAATTTCATTGTGAAATGGGTATAAGTGCCAGGAAATTCTTCTTTGTCTAATTCGACTTGATTTCTGATATATTCTGTAGCTGATGAATAGATGTTTATTGGACCTACATATTTGGTTGTGTACGATTAAAAGTGCAACTTGTATTGCAGATCTACCATGAATAAAACTTAAAGTGCATCCCCACCATTTAGGACATTAAAGTCTGTTTACCGGACTTGTGTACCGATTCATGAAGGAAGAAAAAAAAATTCTGTCAAGGCTTTTCTAGCTTGAGAGAAATCATGCCCAAAATTATCTGATAAATTGCTTGAAGTGTGAAGGCTAAAAAGAAAATAAAGAAATCTGAGAAAAGTGGAGACACCTTTACAGTTTTATTTTGGGGGTTTAAGCAGGAGGTGTCAGAAAAGTTACCTCAGTAGACCACTCCTCATCTCTGCTTGCAGCTGGTGTAGCCTCAAGCCACTAGCCTCAAGCATTAGTGCATCCCACAGAATAAAAAACACTGTTTAATTTGGCTTATACCTGTTTTTTTCTTTTTTTTACATTTTATTTCCTGTCTTAAGTAGAATAATACTAAATTTGTTTTATTTTAGTAACTATACCTTTAGTTAGAATTGATCACATTTCAGGTTTTCACATTGGGATAATCATCATGCTAATGAGGTCCTATCTGGGTGCCGCGAGTCCCAACCTCAAAAGTGCTGCGTCTGGCAGGATGATGTATAGCTGTGTTAACTGCTGGATCACCTCAAGCAATACTCTTGAATTTCAATATACCTGCTGCCCCATGGAGTCATCCACCTCTTGTTGACTGGACTGCGTTCCAATACTCACGCAGTCTATTCTCTATACCCAAACTATATACATCCAAGTAATACATCAGAACATGGGCAGAGTAAACCCTTTGAACTGGCCTTCAGTGTCCTACGGTTCATGTTTCAATGGTCTGTAATCTTTCCGAGTATGCATGCTATCTCTCCCCGTATCTCTGAAGGTCTTTTAGAAGTCACCACTAACTAGAAACTGGGGAATAGACTGTCTGGGTTGACGGAGAAGAGAGGGGTGTCCCCCAAGAGGCTCTGTCAGTCCCTGACGCCCACACCTCATACAGATTCTCTTTCATGTGGACTATTAGCATCAGGTAACGCTGCAGCCCACCGCTTTGAAGTCAACGTAGATTTCAAAGGATCAGAAAGAGATGGGGAAAGGGGACGTCAAAGAAGAGTGTATTTAGGTATGAATGGTGCACCGCATGTGGATGAGAGTTCAATCTGCTTTAAAAATACATAGATGCAGTAGTCACAAAAACAATGGTTGTACGCAAAACACATAAACAGAAAACACATTGGTCGTATGTGTGAGTAGTGTTCATGTATTTCTACTGCTCCATGACTAGTTTTACCATGTATATACTGATATATGTGAACATGTCCAAGATTATCAGCATAGTCTACCATAGTAAGAGATGCATGGCTGAAACAGAGGAAAAAGAGTTCACACAACAGAGGTCAATTGCATCACTGACACTTACAGAACAATTTGCATCATCGGGCCCTCCAGTTTAACAGTGTTAAGGGGAGAAAGAAAAAATGTAATGTGTGACGCACTGCTGTTACTAGAAAAGCTAAAGCTGCATATTCCCTGTGTTCAAATATAAGCTTATGACCTGCACTCTAGACATGTTTCTCACACACCACTTTGTCCTAAGACTCCTCAGTGAGTGCTGAGCTTTGGTCCGGGCAGCGAGGGCGCTTCAGGGGAGACGAGATTTGGTTGAAATGCTTCCACCCTGCTATGTTAATCCTTAGGCTGCACAGAGAGCGAGAATAACAGAGAGAGAGACAGAAAAAGAAAGACAGAGGCCAGGGGCTTGCATATAGTTCTGCAGGTTCAGCCAAGTGTGAACAGCAGATATGTGGAGTACTGGAAAGAAGCCTGATACCAAGGGCCTCGGTCACAAATACAAACATTACTGTACAATCAGCCACACACACACACACACACACACACACACAAACATACGCACACACATTCCTGTAAAGGCTAGTGAAAAGCAAAGGTTGTCCAACATGGCTTTCAGAAGCCAATATGGAATGTGTCAGCCACCATATGTGTGAACTGTTCTTCAGCATCTGTCCATTATGTCTCCAGGAAGGACCTATTATAGAGCGGAACATGTATATTTCAGTTCAAACCAAGATTCATGCATCATTTAATGGAAATTCTGAAATAACAGAGATTTGACTACCCACCTTTACAGACAATCAGAAATAATGTGAAATAATTGTACCAAATTTCCAAGTTACCAAGTTCCCCCGTAGAGTTAGTCTGATAATCACTGGCAATTATTGTCAGTTTTACTGAATAGTACACAGATGGCTGAGAGAAGAGTTAATAAACTCACCGTTGTAACATACCTGCGACCAGAGATGCAGCCATGACACATGAAGTGACAAAACTTACAGCATCTGTGTTACACGACCAGTAGAGAGGAATATCAGTGGCTGGATTTTGATTTGACACAAATTGGAATTATTTGCTTTTCCTGGACTACCCAGCTGTTACACCCAACATTTTGACATCTGACCACATTTAAGCAGCTGAAATGTATTTTATCTGATCCTTTTTTCTTTTTTTTCAAATGTTTTATTCAGAATTTTGGGAAACTTAAAATCAAAGGTGAAACAAGTAAAAAAAGAAAAGACTCATTAAATTCAGCAGCAAACCATTCAGATGCATGATTTGAATGCATAGATTATCAGTGCCAGAAAATGTAATGTTTTTTAAATAAACCCAAAAAAAGAAAACATTTATATCTATAGTATAAATATCAAAGGCCAGTTAAAGATGCATAAAGGCAAGAAAGAAACCAGCATTTAATTCACGTAATTAATGTTAACTGAATCAAAGCTGTAGGTAACTCACCTGATGTGCCAGATGGTTTGTTACACAGGACCATCTGGGAAGTTGTCCTTGGAAACTGTTTGGAATAACGGTGAACATGTGATAGCAGTGGGTGAAGCTCAAGTCTATAACTTGCTGTCATAGGCCAAAATCACATTGAAACATTTCCCACAGCATTGTTTTTTGTTGTTTGTTTACTTCTCTTCTAATTGATACATTCTCTTTCTTATATTATAGGGTGCCAGTTTCTACATCTTGAGACTGCAGTCAGCCAAACCTGCTGTCTGTAATGCGAGTAGTTCCTATAGTTGGGAACGGACTGGTCTAAAAATGTATTTTTCCATGAAATCAACAAAAAGTAAATCATTCAAAAGTTTCAATTTGCAAAGTGAAAGTTGGTTCAGAGAAAAAGAAGTAAACAATATGAAGTATGATGCATGTGGTGAAGCGATATAGTCAATACATCTGTGGATTTTACAAAGCTGTGTTGTTCCAGTATGACCTGTGCAGAAACTGCAGCACAGCTTTCCCATAGACACTATTCTAATTTCATAATCGCTTTGATTAATAAAGATGAGTGGGGTCACAGACTGTAACCAAGGCCACTGGATCTGGAGTGTGTATGAGGAAAAACAACAAGTGTTGTGTGATGGTGGATTTCATTCTATTTTGTTATGATTTTTTTTTATCAGTATTCAGCTGTTGCCTTGAACAAACATGCAGGGAATAATTCTGATGATGGTGATGGTAACCACAGCTGCATTAAAACAATGAGTCATCACCGAAAGCTGCAATTATTGGTATTAAACTCCAGTGCTCCGAAACCTTTCACAAAGCAGTTCAACAAGTCAACCATTCATCTCACGAAACAGAATGTGGATGTCACACACTGTGGGGAATTCGAAAGACCCAGTCACTGTAATAACACAGAGAAAAAAAAAAATGCACAAAAACAGGACGGTGTTTTAAAAAGGGGACATGCTAAATGGATTTTTCAAGCTCACTTTGCTCTCCTTCTCTCCTCCGTTAAAGCCTCTACCCTACTCAGAAAAAATGTTTTAGTTAAAGTGATATTAGGTGAGAGAGGGAGTG
The DNA here is from genome assembly GCA_903171835.1 of Mullus surmuletus. Lineage (NCBI taxonomy): Eukaryota > Metazoa > Chordata > Actinopteri > Syngnathiformes > Mullidae > Mullus > Mullus surmuletus. Next base: position 215,358 of record CAESWR010000209.1, on the reverse strand, counting down.
TGGGCGGTGATTTTTGGTTAAATGTGGGGGTAATCAGCTTAATGCAGAGTTAAAGGGCCGATGGGATGCTGGCCAAATCTCTAGGCTATTAAAGTCACACCATGTCCCTGGCAGTGACCTCATCCTCGGCTTTAATTATGGCAATAGTGTCTATCTCTCTTGGCTCCCCTCATTCAACCCCTCTCTATCGTTTATTCCTTGTCAGGGTCGATCATTTTCACTTTTGAGTATTTCTCTTTTGCTTCTTTTTCAACATACCGACTCATTCCAAGCGGTTGTAAACCTCATTTAAAACTCCCGCAGCACCCAGTTTCTCGGGGTTCACTTGCAGATGTAATTTCCCTGCCTTGGTGCTCATCTTCCTTCACACTCATTGATATCTCTGATGATTCTTTCCCTTTACCACCCACCCCCTGCTCTCTCTCTCTCACTCTATTTGGAGTTTTCCATCTTGCGTGGACGGTTCCCCCCACCTCCAGTTTGCTGTTATCTCTTCCTTGCAACCATCAAGTCATTTTTCCCCCCACACATCTTTTCTCTCCTCTCCCTCTCATCCCTCCTTCTGTACTTTGCTGAGTCTGTCATTTTTGTCAGCACAAGCTAGAAGTGAATGACAGCAGTGAGGTGGAAAGTGTGCCGCTGATTTGATTATAAGGAGAAAGGCCAGTGGGAGGTCTGGTACTATGATGATTGTTCAGAGGAAAGGATTTTAATAATTACAAGTTAGCTAGCATAGTAAATGCTGCCATTAGATTTGCCCCGTGGGAAGCAGTGATTCTTAACATCCACCACTGCATTTACAGTATTTCTCCTATGTTCATTTACCCTCTTCTTTTGTCACTTTGCATGTTTGTAACTCTTCTCCTTAACACCTGGCATGGGTGATTTTATCTGTCTCTCCTCCCTTTCAAACCTTTTTTGATACTATTTTACTCTTGGAGAAAAAAACCCCAATAAAATCACATCTATCTCGATAATACCTTCTGCATTATGAGTCCACCCCCCCCTGCCATTTTACACTCTCATTTTCATCCTCTTCAATCCCTCTGTCAAACTTTCTCTCACCTCTCTCCCGATGCCTTTTCCCCAATCACTTTCCCCTTGCTTTATACTTATATTATTCCTTCCTCTTTTTTAATTCGCCAAGGGGTCCTCTTGCTTCCTCTCACGATGCAGTATCAATTTTGCAAAGAGAAACACCGGCGGCTGCACATGTTCAACCACTGACATAAATTTTAAATTCTTCTAATTCATCTACGACTGGAACAGACTTAAACACACATACACATCCGTACATTATCTCAGAGCCTCAAAGAAATTAACACAATTTCGTATAGAGAGCGTCAGAGAGCGAACATACTGGAAAATACACACAAGTAAACATACAGACAGTGGGGCACACCCATAACATCGCTGCCAAACATCTGTTGGCACATCTATAATTTCAACAGAACCTCGGTATGCCATTGAGATGCACACATTGCCAGCTGGGCTAACACTTCTGCCAGCTTCACAGCTGCACAGTATGTGTGGAGGAGGAGGGTGCCTCCTGAACATGTGCATGTGTGTTTGCATGTGTGTGTGTGTGTGTGTGTGTGTGTTTGAACAACAACCAATCTCTTTTGCATATTCTTGTTTCCTGTCTTTGTACATGCTACAATAAGGGTGTGGTATATAACGGTAGTCACTTTTGTGCTCCAACGTGTCAACTCGGTTCCAGGGCTTTAGCTGTCAGGGAAGCAATATTTTCTGCAACTGGATATGCTTTGATGTGTCGCCAATCACATTCTCCTGCTTTGGCCCGACATGACAGCTAGCTCTTGTGATAAATGTGATGTCAACAACAAGCTTCTTTTATTCTCTCCATGAAATATATAAATTAGGGATGTCAAGATTCAACAATTCAAAGACGTGGCTACACTGATTGAGAGAGATGTGGTTAAGAGCAAGTGACCCACTGGATATTAGTATTGACACATGTATGGACTCATTTACAGTTATAGCCATGCACAGGGGCACGTACCAGGGAACAACAGTAATAGTGATAGTACTGCAGAGATTTGTGATATACAATATTCCTCATAAATGTAAATGTTCTTATACACATATTATGTAGTTACTTATAAGCGCCATCCAATAATCTAAGAAATATGAATATCAGTTCATTGGTAATGTGAAAGTGGGAGATGACATATACTTGGTGCTGATATTAGAAAACTTACGGTGGAAGCTTTTCTCTCATAACAACAAAACACTAAAAATGAAAAAAACACTTGTTTCTCTTATCTGCTGTCTCAATTTGTAATACTAAGCAGCATATCATACTAGTAGTTTGTTTTCATCTCCAAACACTCTGCAGTGTTTTCCTCTGGTGTCCTTTTGACCTCTCTGAGCATCTGCACACCTTTCCGTGTCTGCCACCCCTCTTGGTGTCCAACCTGCCTCCTCGGATGATCAGTCTGCAGATCTCGTCAGCAGAGCCCCACTCCTGGAAGTGGAAGAGGCCTCAGCCATTGCTTTTCCTCACATAGCAGTGTCTACACAGATTACTCCTATGGCAGCCACTCCGCTCCTAGTCGCTCCTACAGGCCTCCATTGTATAGGAGGTGAGGTGGGACACTATTTCTAGATCGCCTGAACTGCATGTTTCAGTCTAGCCTTACCAATTAGGGAACATGTAAACACACAGACGTTTCAATTGTCACTAACTATTCTAGTATTCACCACCATTCTCGACTCAAAGCCCATTGTCAAAAGTTTGACTTTGGTTGCAGGTGTTGTCCATGCTCTGAGTCTCAGTTTACAGTCTCCCCACAAAGCTATAAACTACTATACACCCTTTAGATTCCCAGTAATTGATAGTGTTATTGTTAATCATCCTCAACATAGTTCTCAGAAGAGATGAAGAGGGCACTGGATAACCCAAACCAGCATGTCCTTAAAATGGGCAATGTTACAAGATTCTCTGCAGTTATAGTATCAAAAATGGATATCTGTGCTGCACCAGATACAACACAAATGCAGGTTTTGCTGAGGAGCTGTACAAAAGTTTATCAATTTGAAAAAAGGCTAATTCTCCAGGTAAGAAATTCTCAAATCATTACTTTTTATGTTACATGTGCCAATAGCCAAGATTAAAGACTGATGAAAAGTTCTGGCTGTAATGTCATTTATGTACAGTATGTGTGGTGTACAAGTCATCTTATAAATTTGGTGTCTTAGTGTTTCAATCCCTTGCCCCAAAATCACAAAACAAAAGGCACCGAACAATGCATCAACACTACTCTACATCGGCACTCGCACAACCTGAAGGGCACATACTATCACATGCAACATTTTGCTTCCAGCTGTAGCACCATCATCTTGCAAAGAGAAGATATTTTGTCTTTTCTCCCTCAATGAATGTACATGCACACTACTGTCACAGGCAGGAGCATCAAGATCTCATTGAAGACACACGTCTCTGGGTCAGCCCAGTGGTTATGTTGAAAAAAAGAAAAAAGAAAAAGATGGCACACAGTGTCAATTTGATATATCATCAGTGAGCGTGTGCGCAAACACTGACTGCAAACTTAGCAGCTTGGCACAAACTTGCACTGCCGCTTCTGTTGCTTGAAATCAGCTGGCAGCCTCTACTGTAGCTGGTGCCGAATAAACTTATCTGCACTCAGTCAGCGGTAGGGCTGTACGATTATGGCGAAAATAATAATCACGATTTTTTGGATCAATATTGAAATCACGATTATTGATCACGATTATTCATTATTAATTTGTCAAAAGAGATATGCACTTAAATAATGCTAAAGCAAGTTCCTATATCTCATGATGTAGCATAATTGTGAATAAAGAATACCTGAAGGTGTGAGCTTATGAACAGTATCTTTATATTCCACTTCAACGTGAATTAATACTTTAACATTTTTAAAAAAAATAAGTATGCTATCAGTGGGGAGTCATCGTCATCTCGTTCACCCCCTAGTGGTTGGCTGATTGTAAGTTGATGAAGTGCTTGATTTGAAATGCAGTAGAGCCATGGGTAGAGCACGCATTTCAAACATCAATATCATGGATGATCATGCACATAAAATCAAAATATTGCAATTTTGATTAAATTCAATTAATTGTGCGGCCCTAGTTAGCAGTGAATTCAGGACTCCAGTGGAATCTTACATTGCTTTCATTGAAAAAAAAAATGGTAGAGATTTGGCATTGCTTTGAGATCATTGCAAAATTATCAATACTTAGTAGTTTCACCAAGCCCCATTGCAACTATCATTCTTAACAGGGCAATATTATTATATTGTGCAATTCTAATGTGAAAATAAATGGCGGATGTACTATACCTCATGAGGGGGTTGCAATTTAATTTGGGTGTTAAACATAATGGTTGTCCATCCTTTGTTTTTTCCATCTTTGAGAGGGGAAACCATAACCAATGAACCAACACAGCACCTCTGCCTCAAATTAATATATTAACTATCAATTTAGAAACAACTTTTGTGTGTGTTTGACTGTGAAATGTATGTAGATGACGAAAAAAGTCTTTGCTCATGTTACATCCGAAAGTAGTTTTGCCGTGGCTGCAAAAACAAACAAAAAAAAATCACTGATGTGTAGCGTACACATCTCAAACCTCGGAACGGACATTTAAATTCCAATTCAAATGAAAAATGACTGTTTTCTACTATTTTTCAAAGTAGTGGCGATCTTTAAAAAAGCGAAGACACAGCTGAATAAGTAAATGAGCAATTTCTTTTCATGTCTCAGAATTACTTTGGGAGGTCAAAGCTTCTACGATGTGAGCAATACGGAGGTAAATACATCCATTTCCTGAGGCTTTGTCAGTTGCTGGTGTGTTGATTGAACTCGATCTTTTCTCATCAACAAACCAAGACCTACCATGCATGCAGGAGGGGGAAATTGTCTCTGTGAGAAAAATTAACATGCAGCTAATGCGTACACAGGCCAACATGAAATGACCAAAAGGCCTATGCAATGGGAGCAACTCTTCACTAATTTTGCGTTTGCTTGTTGCGCTTTGCATGTATGATGGATCTGGTTATGTAGACTTATCCAGACATTACGCCAATGTGCAGGGCTGTATACTGAATAAGGCAATTGATCTGCATGAAGAGTACATAGTCCCATCCATCAGTTCTAGAGGATGTCTGCGAGATTGGATGGGTGTTTTCAGAGATAGAAGTATTGATTCAATATCTTATCATTCATACCTTGAGGTCCTTGGAAAGATTGACAGGCTCAATTTTATTTTAATTATACCTTAAGGTGATGCTGTCTGTATTTAATTGCAAAACATCTGAAATATTACATGCTGGAATACGATCTCCAAAAACAATATTCTATATTTGGTGTGCTTTCTTCCTGAACTTTTCGCTAACACTTAGGATGAACTGTACATTCCAAGGATTCACCCCATTCAAAAGTAAGCCTCTCAATTATTTAGGGTCGATATGGTTGAAGAAAACAAAACAAGGCAAACAGATGGACCATTGGTGGAGCATGAGGAAGATGGGCGAGGAAAAAAGGATAGTTTTGTTAAAATTTCCAAGCTATTGCTGACCCATTTGAATTTGTAAACATAAATATTTCCAATGTATCGCTGCCAATAAATCATTCTAACGGCATCAAGTGAACAGGCTTAAAGTAGGACACAAAATCGCATTTAAATGTCGGGAAGCCACCTCAGTGTCAAACAGGAAATGACCCTGTTGCTGTGAGTCCCATGACAGTACATCACATCTTTCATGATGTACTCACAGAATGGAGGGCTGCAGAGAGAGAGAGAGGCACAAATGTTGAGAGATACAAACAGCATTAAGCCACATTAAAGAAGATTAGGGCAAGCAATCAAGTATTGGTTGCCATGGAAACACCAAGCCTAAACTGTTATTAAGTGGAACCGGCTGGCTAGCCAAGACTACGATTTTACAATGGGGATAAGCTAAATGTTATCTACCTCCCCCTCCCCCCTCCCCCAGCTTTCTGTCTGTAATTCGGGATAACATGACAATCTACATCCCAGATAATCTTTGTCCTCTAAATGTATTTATACTTGTTCTGCTTATTTATGGCAATGTGGATTGTCAGAGAGGGGGTAAAAAAACACATTCCTGTGGTAAGGCTAAAACATTTTTTTTTCCGTCAAACAATTTATTTTATGTATTTCAGAATTCTCGTCATCAGCACCAAAACAGAATGCAAGGGAACACAAATAAAAGAACATTATCACATGCAGTAATAGTAAACAAAAAATACAGTCACCATGGAGTATAATATAGCCTTGTATATTAAAAAAAAAGAGAGAGAGAGAGAGAGAGAGAGAGAGAGTCAGTCAATGTGAAACTATTTGTCATGACTTGAATGGAAAATCTGGAAAAAAGAAGAATTTCTTAAATTAAATAAATGAAAGTACTAAACAAATATAAAATAACAATCAATAATATAAACAACAGTGTTGGTTTATTTAAAGGTAAAACTACATTATAAGATATACTATAGACGGTATGTGGTTTTGTTTTACTGTAGCAGATGTGTTTGAGCAACGTCAAATCATGTATGTGCGATAATTTTCCTCAAAATACGATAATTTTAAGCTTCTGGTACAATAATTTGTCTTCTCCCATCTGGCAACAGTGATTTTGTTCCACGTACATTCCACCCTGACTGATGTGCTGGCCCTAACAAAGTTACATGGACGACGAAAGTCTTCTCTCAGTTGCCTCCACCTCTGCCCACACCCCTACAGCTGTCACCCTCCGTCTCATCCACGATGAGACAGAGGGAGACAGTTTCAAGGTCAGTTTGGGAGTGCCGAGGTCCGAAACCGGCAGTGCAGCTGTAGCAGGAGAGGCATTGGCTCTTCCCCATAGTGGAATTGATGCATCTCAGTCTGTGTGACTCTCATTGAATGCTAATGCTTTATTTTATTTTGCATGTGGACAGCCAAGACACATCGACAGCCCCTAACTACTCGCTAACTTAGAGCTCTAGAGTGCGGTGCGGAGGTCAACTGTCTGGTTCTGAGGAGGAGCATGAAAATCAAATCAAATCAAAAATCAGCTTTTTAATTGGACGCTGAGTGTTGGACACGTCCTCAGATATTTGAAACTTATGATTTTGCCAAAATACTCAGATAGAGCTTATTTAAATAGCCTTTGGAGGTAATGGCAGATACATGAACATTTATCACAGGAACACTAATAGTTTTCAATTTTATGGGCTCTTTAGAAAGTGATAAAATTGTGCAGATTTTAGCAAAAAATAATTCTGCAATGAATATAATTAAAATCAGCAACAAAAAACTTGTTCTTGTTCTTGAGGTACTCCAGTGTTAATTTGAGCAATCTTTTTCTTTTTTCAAATGCAAAATACAGATTTTATGCACTTTTATTTACAAATACACTACTCCAAGTGCAAATGTGGCAAACCTGAAGGCGTTATGAGTCTTGCACGTGGGTTTGAAAGAAACAATGAATATTTTTAGCAGCAAGCCAATTGCCGCCCGCCCATGGTTAGCGTCGTGATGCTTGATTATTGGCAACTAAATTAAAACAAAAGCTGAGGTGTCAAGACGGGGCCAGCGTTGTTTCGAAGTGAAAGCTGTACTGTTCTCCCAGAGGCAGAATGTTCCAAGTGAGAGCTGAGCTGCTCTTTTCTCTGAGACATTTTTTGAGGAGCGTTCGTTGAAAAATGTTGAAACCTTTCCCAAAGCAGAACTTTGGTCTGATTACACGCTCTCCTTAGGGTTGGCTTTCCAAGGCGCTTCAATGAATCTTGAATGCTAAAAGTAAGATAGTACAAATCACTGCTTGTAAACCGTTATGTATTAACATTACCTAAAAAGAAAAGAGAAGGGGCTGTAAATAATAGAATAAAAGTCTCCTACTCTGAATCTCTGAATAGTGTAGAACAAAAATAAAATGTAATGCATATGCAATTTTCTGCTATATCATGTTACTGTGTGGAAGTCAAATTTAAAAGGGATTAACAGTAATTTATATTTCTACTGTGGACAGAAATCAAACTGGTAGATCAGTTGCGGTAGTTTTCTTTTGTTTGATGTTATGCACAATGTCAAACTTGGCAAAACTCATCCTTTTACACCTTTCTGGAAGTCCTGTTCTGTGGATTGTACACTACCGAGTCTACCGTTATTTCATGGACAGTAGATTAATTTGCCAGATTATTTTCAAAGTTACAATGCTTCTGGGAAACACCATTGCGGCAAGGTTTGTGAGATGGATTTTATGATGAGTTTTAAGATGCTTTTGGGGAATGAGGCTTGGTTTGACTGTGGGGAAGACACCAAAGACCAGATAAAATAAATGTAATCTCCAGAGGTTACTGTTTGCTTTTTTTTTTAAATGATGATTTCTGTCAAATAAAGACAACGCAACAGTGCCAAGCTCCGCTAAGGTTTTATTTTCGGCTCCTGCCTCATTATTAGGTCAACAACGTGCAATCCCCCCATGCTAGCCATCCATTACACAGAAGTGTTGACACTGCTCATCCAGGAAGTAGCTTTGGCTCCTACAAATTGAATTGGGAACATTAATATTCCACACAGGGCGCTTGTGCACTTGGGCTGTACAGGGGGAAGTGGAGAGAGACATATAATGTTCTGTCAGCATATGTGCTGGGCCCCGTCCATCTGTGTGATGGGGCCCCACAGCAGCACTGACATCTATCCACCCCTCCCCCATCCACTGCCTGGGAAAACCGGTACAGTCGAGGGCCCCGCTGAGGGAGCAGAGGAGGAAAAACTTCCCTGTACAGTACTTGGCACGTGTTAAATTGCATGTCTGACCTGTGTTTGTGTACTTGTGCCGCCGTGTGTTTAGGTCTGTATTACATGCAAATCCTGCCCCGTCACGGCCACGTGGGTTCAATGGCATGTACTACAACACCCCGACTGCAATAAAGTGACAGAGGTCACCTGTCTGAGCGTGGGGACTGTTTTGTCATTCTTTCTCCTCCTCTTCCTATTACCCTATTAGGTGTTTCCCCAGAGGGATCTTATCCTTACTGCCATCTGCTGGCATGGCATGCATACTGATTAATTAACAAACACAGCTAAAAACAGGCTGGGCACTCATTAAAACACTCATTATGTAGGACATCCTAGGGGCTGAGTGTCAGAAGTGTGTCGCTGGATTCCTTGAGTTTTTTTGACGTCAATCAAACTCTCGGTTCCCTTGGTTTCTGCCCTCATCCTCTGATACCACCGGGAGCCAAGCTGGAAAGCAGGGAGACTTGATATGTCCTCCCCAAATAAGGAAGCATGAAGAGGAAACCTATGAGGGGATGAGACTCGAGCTCCAGCTGGCGTGCCGTGGGCTCCAGTGATGTTGGATCCTGGAGACAATTAAGAGTGAGTTATTAGCCTCAGGAGTGTTATTGGCTTTGGGAATTTTTATGAGCATTGTGATAGTTTGAAAATGGTCGGACCTCCAGCAGGATTGTGGCATTAATGCTATCCTGCTGAGAAGTGGTCCCTGCTGGATATATTTCATATATATGGGTGAGAATGTTTGCGAGGGAATGTGTGTGCCATTGTAAGAGGGTAACCCTTCACATCCCCCGCTGCTCCTTGAGATTGAGATCAGGGTTAAGTCTTCCTGATCTCGTGTTCATGTGCACACACACACATACAGTGTGATACAGCTCTATCTTTAGTATAAGATCAGTGGATCAGTGATGAGGAAGGATGGATTAATTGCATGTGATGTTACCCGGGGTCATGAATGAAGAACTAAAGTAAAAATGGGGGAAAAAATAATTCAATAAATACAAAGATGGTCGGTCTAGAACTGGCCTTCTTGTATTATCCTCAAACACGCACATACACATAAACCATTATCATGAAACATCTGTCTGCCCTGCTGACCCCGCATCCGCTCAGGTCAAATAAGGCTGATTACACAGTGGTGAGACGGGTGGGAGGATACAGATTTATGTCTTGCTATGAGTAACCCTGTCTGGTATTCATGTTGCATTGTTTGATGTTTGTCCTAAGCCACAGGGCAGCAGTGTAATCCTGATAGCCGCATCTCTACCATAGAGAGGCACAATTCAACAACACACTGTTGCTCTGCCAAAGGAAAAAAAAAAACATTTTCTGAATTTTATATGT
>CAESWR010000209.1:184819-205171 GCA_903171835.1 Mullus surmuletus | reverse complement strand
ATATATATATATATACATACATATAAAAAACTGGACATGGACCTTCATCAAGGGCATAATAAGACTGAAAAAGAAAAAGAGGGCACTTTTTATTTATGTGAAATGGATCAGTCCCAAAACTGTAATGGATTCTTCCTTGGCTCCTGCCCCAGCTTTCCAGTGAGTTTCATGAAAACTGGCACAATGTATAAATACACCAACATAATGCAGGTGCAAAACATAAAGAGCTGCTACAAATGTTCTTATATCAGATGAGTCATAGATGTTTCACTAAATATTTATAAACAGTTACCAGTTATTAGAATATAATATTTCTTGACCTTGGTGAAAAATAACTATCATAATTGCAGAATTTTGCATCATTTTTTTTTTAATTCAGTGTTGTATATATTAAGACTGCAGAAGTAAACAAGCCCCATCATATTTTATCGTATTTGAATAAAGTTCTGCCTAACAAGGCATGATGTTTTGACATGTGTATCTTGAAGTAAGTGGAGCATAAAATAAACTGCAGCTGAAATGAAAACACTTGTAAGATCTGCAGGAATGCATTTATCATGGAAAGAAGGCTGAATACTTGAAAAAATAAACTTTTTTTAAAACTGTCGTCCATTATTACTCTAAACACCAAAACAAAACAAAAAAAAAACCTTCATTGAAGTGAGGCAGCCAGTCCAAACCAAAAAAAAAAACAACACACCAGGCCAGAACTCCGCTCACGGGACATCTTAAACCACCCTCTTTCTTTCTTTCCTCTTTCTTGTTTTTGCAACAATTGTAAAATGTGAAAAATCATGAATTAAAGACACTTATTGAATTAGGTACAAATTTGGGTCATGAGCTGTGAAAATAAATCTGTAGATTGAATTTGGACTTTCTTTCTTTCAAGTGACAGTAGTTAAGAACTTGTGACATTTATCTCATGACTAATTAGTCACTGGACATTAATAAACTAGCACAAAGTCTGAAATTGTTTTGCCTCAAACAACAAATTTAGAGGGTAAAGAGAGTTGGTGCTCACAAGGTTGTGCTCTTGAGTCAGCTGATTCCCATTCCCAAGTTCAGTGTGACAGCCTGCTGCACTCACTACTTGAAAACAGCTCAATCGAGAATCAGCACGGGGCTGAGGCTGTCGACAAGATGAAACAGATCTTGGCTGTCACACTCGCATTTTCAGTTGGTATTTATGATCTAACATTGAAGATCAGTATTTAAAATCAGATACTGTGCAGGTATGTCCAGCAGTCACAACTATTTCACAACAAAGGAATGCAAGCTGTTATTACATTAAAAAATATATATACGCTACAATAAACGCTACAGAGAAGCATGAAAATATCGACCCTTTCTAATTCATTTTATGAAATATAGAAATACTTTTGACAGACCATGATACAATCGGTAAGACATAGGACTGGTCAAAACCCAAAAAAGCATACATAAAATGAAAACACACAGCTGTAAACTGTCTCTTCTCGCTCATACAGGGATGGTAGAGTTTGTGAAGGTCAGACGTACAGAAACTGCTGAAAAATAGGGTTGCCAACATCATAAATACCAACGAGATCACACGCTTTGGAGCCACATTCTACAGTGATGAAGTGAGGCCTCATTCTCTGACATTTACATCCCGGCTTTAACGGTTTTCCCTTGAGAAATAGTTGTTTCAACAACTCACCATCAGAGATCTTGAGTGTGTTTCTCAAACGTCCCCAGTGGCTCTGCTGTCTGGTGCTCCAGATACTCTGACTACAAGTTCCTGTGGTGCACTCACATCGGTCTTTATCACTCCTTTTGCTGTCAGCCCTCATAGTTGTTAGCATAAAACACTAATAAAGTAACAGGCAGAGCTGAACTTCTAAAAACTAAGTGCTCATCCCACAGAGAAATCCTCCGTAGCGGGAGGCAGAGCACATTGCAATTCACTGTGCTGTGTGGAGCCATGCCTGGTGGAGCTCTGGCCTCCTTGATCATTTTCGCTCGAGTCTCGCGGTATGTGAGCTGAAACCCCTCAGGCTCAAAGCGGCGCATTTGGAACTGCTCTGCGCAGTGATTGCTACAAGTTAAGCGGCAGTCATGTCTTTGCCTATACACATTAATGAGATTATAGCATAAACAAGTGCGCTGTCTGTGTTCATTCACGTCAACTTTCCTGCCCAAACACTCTGCTAGCTACAAATGCTGTAGTGTAAATCCTGTAAAACGCAGCTTGTATTTCAACTGAAATGGATTTTCATCATGCACCTTATTGATATTGTTTCAAAGCAGATTAATATCCCCTGAATGTGCACCATTGCATGTATTGTTTCTTATTTGCCTGAGCTGTGGGATTCTGCAGATCTGCACTTTTCCTCATCAAGTCCACGGGGCGAAGTTAGTTTATGCTGTCAATAAAGGCAGATGGATCGAGTCAAAGGGTATGAGGAAGGAAAGAACAAAGAAACAGAAATTTGTTCTTCATTACTTATTTAAAAGTAGTGCAAAAGGTCAACATCGCATAAGCAAATGAGCACTTGCAGTCGCAAACTGTCAACCTGAGGTGTTTCAGGTCTTTTCACTGCAATTTACAGGAAAATCTTTTTCTTTTGTGATCTTACGTTTGAAGAAATGATTCATTGAATACATTGACCTATTTTTTTCCTGGCTGAATTCACCTTTGAACTGCAGAAATCCATAGGCTTTCGACAGTCATGCGCTCACACACACACACTGGAGCGCTCTTAATAAGGACATCACTTGCGTCGCCTGCCAAATCCACATCAATATTTCATATTTACCACACTATTTATCCACTTCGTTTATCATTTATGAATGTTATTTAGCGTGTCACAGTGCACACGCAGAGGATTTTTGTGTCTTTCTGTGTCTTTTGTAAATGTGCCATTTAGATAATGTCACAACGGGCCATAAGTTCCTCTAGCATCTCTGTATTACTGGTACACAGCCACTGACAAGGCCATTCTCTCTGAATAAACAAGTGTCCCCTCCTCTCAACACTCGACCCTTAATTATTCATACAGAGTTGAATGGGACATTGTTTATCAAGGCTGTGGCACTAGGGGACCTTGTGCTCTGGGCTTTACACCTATGAGTGTGTATGTGTGCGCAATGATAAAGCGCAAAAGGAGAATGAAAAAGATATTGGACAAGCTCATGCACAGGCAGCCAACTTTCTAATTGGTAATTAAAATACCTTTGACAAACCAACTTTAGCTGTCTGCTCACTATTGGTATGGTAATGAGGGTTGAAGAGGTAAACCAAGTTCCCACCAGAGGAAAAGGGAGGGTGAGGAGAGTGTGTGTGCTTCCGCCACAATGAACTCACTAATTCTATCAGGCCTTATTAAATGCTGACTTCTTTTTCTTCTTCCCCTTGCGGTCGTATATTTCTTCCTCACAGATTCACGGTTAAAACCTCTCACAAAATTGGCAAACAATAGTAAATACTTATCGAGACATCAACTCAAGATCAACTCAGGTGTCCTGATCATTTCTTGTGGCCAAAGTAAATTTCACACATCTCTAAGATATAACAAATGATAATGTCCATTTTATGTTTTATTTATCAATTAATTTACTGAACTTGTATTTGATCAGCACTAATTAAAGTCTCAGTGAAATACAGATAAAACTTTTTTTTTCTCAAGGGAAATCAGCTCAAGGCAGTCTTACTAAAATGAGAAAAGATCTGTCACCTTATGACAGATGGAGACAAAACAACATAAGTAGCCAACACCATTAACTCTTCAAAACAGAAATTATAATTACGGTACTCAAAAGATTGCAAAAAAAACAAAGACAACAGAAAAACAAACAAACAAATAAATAGAATAAAAATTGCAAATCACACAAAATCTGTGAAAATATTGAAATATGTTTCATTTTTCTCAATTCAGTGAATATGTTGAATTTCAAGTTATTCTGCAGTGCACACTCTTGTTAGTGACAAAGAACTTGTTAATCATTTTAATACGCATCCAGGAGATGTTTTCACAAGTGCAAGTCCCCACTGTTTCAAGTGACCGCACTACCTTTTGGTGTATCATGAAAGTAATGGAAACATCAATTGCAAAACTGCAAATGCAAAAATGACAGAGCAAAAAATGTGATATACAAATATGCAAAAAAGAGACAAGTTCCAATAGTTAATAGGTAATCATTTGCATTAGGGATGTAGGTATTGAATCAAGAACACACGCGGAGTGCATTTAAGTTGCACTGACTGTAGTGGATCATTGTGAATATGATGTGTGTGATGTGTGCACTTACAATAAATGCACAGATTTATTTTATCCTTCAAGATCACAACTGTTTTCCTTTTTCACTCTTAAGAAATGCTTCAAAGTCATTAAAGTTCATGGAATAATGGGAAAAGCATCTTCTGGTATGTTGGTATATAAGATGACTGTTTCGAGAATACATATACGCCGCAGATTGTTGCAATATTGATTTGTACAGAAATTGCTCTAAGTGTGAATAGATATAAATGCTGTAGTTCAAAAATGGTGGGTTGGTAATTTTTGATGATGCATCTTTTGGCTCAATACACAGCCTGTGGGGCTGAATGTTTGACAGCTGCTTCCCTACTGGTATCACCACAGATGGTTGTAGCTGCAGCTGTGGGGTAGGCTTGGTTTGAGGTTTGTCTCTCTTTTTGGTTTGGACTAGAGTTTGTCTGTCTTTTATTTTTTTGTAAACAAAAGACTGTTCCAGCTAAAATTCTGTGTTGCTAAATGCATGTATATGCTATATGTATATGCTAAATGCATATAACACTCAGTTAATCATTTCAGAGTTTCCAAGTACAATGTCAGCGCTCCATAACACCATCAGAAAAAAGGATATTAAGTTCCACAATGACATCCGTTTCATGTATTTTTTGAAAATGCCATATTCCAAAATACATGACATTCAAGATCTAATAGCATGTCAGAATGTTCGAAAGAGTAAAGACCATATTCATAATGGCAAAGGAAATGGCAAAGCTTTTATGCCACAGGTGTATATAAATTTAGCTTGAACTGTGCAGCTTCGGTCTTTATTCTGTCTGGTTTGACCTAATAATTATGGAGTCCTCTTGGGTTTTCAGAACAACTGACTTTGTGCTTTTTGTTTATTTTGCAGTTCATTTAATTAGATTTTTATTTCTTTTCATTTGAAAGTGGTAGGGACTGCAATAAAGAACCACAATTACCATTAAAAATGTCGTCTCTCCAGATTGTTGAGGGGGGAAAAAAGTAGTAGAAGTAGAAGTACCCAATTTGTTCCATCTCGCTGTCTGTTAAAAGATCCTATGGCATGATAACATATCTCCTGGGCACAGTGAATTTGTTGAATGACTTTGATTATCTCCAAGTGTGTGTTTGTCATCAGAATAGAGCTGTTCTGACATCCTTTACAACAAGTGATTTGCGGAGGTCTGGACATTGAACCAGGATGCCTCGCTTCCGTTTGTCCTTCAGCCTATATGCCCCTAAAAGTCAAACTCCTCGCCCTGCCATCTTCACTTCCTCCCCTTCCTCCTCCATGATAGATCTTAGTGATCTGCACGCTCCTCAGTGGCCCCCATCCTCTATCTCTGCCTTCCAACCCTCCCTTTTCGCCGCAATTACAAAGCACTGTCAGAGTGGCTGTCAGCGTTGCACTGAGGAGTGTGGGGCAGAGGCAGACGCATGGCTTTTTGATCATTCTCCGCACATCCGTACAGAAAGCCACCCTGCATAAGCACACACTTTAGAGATAACGTCCTTGTATCATTTAAATGTTAATAGGCTTTGTATGGGCTCAAACCTACATTTATTATTGTGCAAATGAGCCAATTTCCTCATATCTATGCTGTCGTTAGAGCTGGCATGTTTAGTTGTCTGAACATAATTAGAATTATTGTACTGTGAGGGGAGAAGAGGATGGGGTAGACGAGAAAAGGGGGAGCTCATTGTACGCAGATTGGGGCACACGCTTTGTTGAAAGTTTTCTGTGAGGAATGGAGACCCTCTTTCTTTCTTCTTAGTTCAGAGATTTATGGATCACACCAATTTTCCCTCTACTGTCTTTCCTCTCTTTATTTGTTCTTCTTTTCGCTGGCACATGATGTGTTGGGGGTGAGTTTCTAGGGGTTGCAGGAATGAAAATGAGACAATGGCAAATACAATATCATACGTGTATGTATGGTGCAGGGATATGAGATAAATCAATTTCAATATCAGAATCTGTTGGGGGTCCTCAAACCCTGATCCAAAGAGCCCCCTCATGACTCTGAAGTACACTCCTTTCAATATTTGCGTGTTCTGGTCTGAACTGGTGATGTGAGATTTTGAGGCTGTCTGTGTTGATGTGTGCAGTCGTCATCATTTGTTTCAGCATCAAACAGAAGCTGAATATCAATGAACATCTATTTTCATTCCACGTCTGGAAAATAACTTTTCATCAGCAGTGATTCAATTTACTCGATCACATTGAATAGCACTCTTGCAATGCAATGCAACTTACACATATTATTATTATTATTATTATTATTATTATTATTATTATTATTATTGCTCTTTCCCTTTCGTAGGTCCTTGAATTTAATTTGGGCTTCAGACTATGGCCATTGTTCCCTCATTGACTATATTTAATGTGCTGACTCGTTTAAACAGCGGTGGTATAATATTACAGTGATATAGTCCCTGAATTGAGTTTTAGGAAGGTAATTATGTTATTCACAGCCAAAGATTCATTTATTTATTTTGAATTGAGAAGGCTTAATGTTGCTCAGCTACTCAGCATGTCTCTAATGGTTGAAAAAACACTGAATGTATACCCAAGGCCAAGTTTAAAATACACAAAGCATGTTTACTGTCACTTCGAATGTACATTTTTCAACGCCCCACTTCATTCAAAAATAATCATATCCTTAACTTTTAAGAGAGATATCCTGTCAAGAAAGTGCATCCTCCAAGATTGGTTTAATCTAATATCAGACAAACAAACCCCTCTCACAGAAGCAGGATGAATCCTTTTTAATCTTCCACAGCTTTTGAAGAAGACGGGTCCTCATAATGTATTTTGATCTGTTTCAACTTGCATGTATGAGTCCCACGTAGTCATGGAAGCGGTGGTACATTAATTCAGACCAGGTGCATGCAGTCAGTATGAGATTCCTTTGCAAAATGCTTCGGCTCACCTTTAGGGCCAGATAATGGGCTTGGATTTCAGGAAAGAGCTTAGCGCAGAGCTGCTCCCCCTTTCCATTAACAGCCCACTTTTGACGATCGTTGGGCTTCAAAATAGGATACATCCTGGGTTATTCTTCGTGGAGTTCTTGGAACATGAGGAGTCCCTGGGGCCAGTGGCCTTGGAGGCTTTGTGTATCCTATCAGGACAGCGGTCGCCCAAGCAATAAGGTTTGGGGTGGGAAGATGCCTGGTAGCCAAAAAGATATACAAGCATTACTCTGACTTTTTCCCCCAGTGGTAGTGTCTATTACAATTTACCATAAGCACTACAGATCCCTCATGTACATATTAAGGCATGAGCTCGAGTGAGATGTTGCTAAGAGGACAGTATCATATTCTGCTGTCAAAGCTTACAATCCACAGAGATGTCAATCATCTCCCTCCCTTGTGAGAGATGACCTCTATCATGTTCCCTTTTCTTCACTACTTCTACACTTCCCTCTGTTATTTTTGACTGTCATCGTCTCCTCATTTGCTCATCTCTAACCATCCCCTCTTGTCCCCCCATCTACTGGTTTCTCTCCCCCCTCCCTGTCACTGCCCACAAAACCACCCACACTCTGCTGTCCTACATGTTTAAGTTTATATCACTTGTCATTGCATTTGGTCTCATTTTGGAAACTCTCGGGCAGGATCCATCCTGCTGAAGGCCATCTGTTAGCCGATCTGACAAGACAGAATGTGGTTGTAACACTGGCACTGGCCACTGGCACTGGCACAGTCCAGTGTCTTGCTATGGCAGCACAACCAGACAGCCAGCTTTCACACTGTGTGTATAAACAGTCTAAATGTTCATTTGCAGAGAGCTGGCAATGTCGCTCAAGATGAATTGCGCTTTATTACAAAGATGAGGTGAATCATTATGGCACAAGCAAATAGCTTGTGTAGACATTTCATCCCCTGCTCCCTTCATTCTCCTTCACCCTCGTTCTGCCTCTACTGCCTCAATTCTTGCTTTCATGGGTCTCAACAAATAAAGTATTACACACTGACACAGTGTCCATTTCGCCCTTCTTTGCAATCAGGTTAGTCAGGCAAAAAGGTGTGAAATTGCTTACTGCTTTGTGAAGCAAATCTTTGTTCTTGTGTTAATCCTGGTTTTGGAGCAAAGCTGCAAGAACTGCTCTCCTTCGTCACACACACACCAAAAAAACAAAAAACAAAACATGGAGCATGCAAATGTGCATGCGGCACTAAATGAAAGGCTTCCAAAGACAATGAAAAAAATCTATGCATTGTAGGTAGAGTATATTTAGTGAAACATGCATTCAGAAAGTCATGGGTGTTTAATTTGATGATGTTATGTGGGTTATTTTGAACTGATTTGAAGACTAAATAGAAATGTGCAGACAGACTGTTTGGGCAAATCTGGGTTTGAAGTTTGAAAAATATTAGAATTTGTCAGACAGGAAGCATGAAATGTCGCTCCTTTAAAATTCTACAGTGCTTCAAAGCTTCATCCGCACTTACAACTAAGAGCTTTGTGGACTTTTTCAATGCAAATATTCATCAACATCAATAATGATTTGCAGATTTGCTCTCACTGGACTGTACAATACAGTATTTAAAACCTTATCAACCAGTTGGAATCACCAAAATGATGCTGAGTCATAGATCAACCCTGCTTCTTTTTAAAAGGGCACTCTTTGAGTGAGCATTAACTGGGGATACACAGTTTGAGACACAGACATTTAGCAGGTCGGCCGGAACTAATGACAGGTTGCAGCTAGGTGCATTGAATGATTTTTTTTATACCTTTACCTTGTGTCAGGAGGTATTTGTCTTTGCTGCATGAGGTTTGAACATACCTTCTTTTTAACATTGGCCCGGTCATTTCTAAATGTGGGCAAATAAATATGGCAAAAGCAAACTTATTTTCCATGAAAGGACAGGGGTTGATTGTGCCATGACAATTAGACAGTTAGATTTTAGTCATAGAAGCCACACTTGGTGGTTGCTTCCGTTTCACAATGGCTGTTCATGCAATGAACTCCAGTAGCCAATTGCATTTTAGTCCAGTTTGTCCAGTGCTGGTTGAAGGCTGTCAGAGAGACATGGGATGCCATAAACAGTACAAATGGGGCATTTAGTGACAAAAATAACTGAGAGAGGAATGCTAATCAGTGCATGAAATGCCTAAGTTGAAATGTCCGCTGTTGGTGTGGGAGGAGGTGGAAGACATTTTTAGACTGTCATTGGCATCCAGTTGAAACATCCAGATACCTTCAGCTTCACGGCGAGCAAAACAAAAACGAATCCCTTTCAATATGCAGCAATATATCAGTTGTAATTGATGTAAACAAAAGCCACTGAACAGAAGTGCTCTATCCCAAATGAGCTGCATGTGCAAGAACCAGAAGTAATTATTATTCACTGACATTTATTTTTCATAGTACACCATACAACATGTTTTTACAGGTGTATTCATGGCTTAATTACACAGGGAATAGCCAGTTTGCTAACAAGTGATGCTGTAAAACCTCACACAATACCTCGGTGGTAGTGATAGTGCCCTCAACCTCCCAAAAAACAAACAGATAAATAAATAAATACTCAGATTGAACAGCTTGCTTCAAATAGAGTTCACAAGCCACCAGTGACTTGTTTGATATCAGTTGATTTGGCAATTAACATGGCCGAATAGTTGCTGTGCTGAGACACTGTGTCCTGATTTGCTTTTATACCAAGTTTGATTTCACATCTCAACTATATAATTATTGATTATATTCAGCGCTTCCATGCTTGTATTATTTGTTAAATCCGTTTTACATTCGCATTTTGGAACAGGTTTCGCCCTGGATCGCCTTTTGTTTGTTTTATTCTTTATTTTTAAGAGGTATTCTTTGTTTTGATGGAGAAATGGGAAGGAATAGGTCCCTTCAAGTTTTTCTATGATTACAATCCTAAACAAACTTTGTTTGTCTCTCTTCTCTGCATCTGGAAATGTTTTTTTTGTTTTTTTATGGGAAAAATCAGTTGTTGAATCGGCCACTATTGATGAATTTCCACAAAATTAATTTCCGTAAAAAAATCTTACCCAATATCAGAATCAACACATACAACCCGTTAAGAAATTACTGTCTGATTATATTGGTAATAATTAAATTATCTGTCATACTATTTTAATCATGCATCATTTTATTTTTCTTCTTTAACAACACATCAAAAGCTGTAATGTCATTCCTCATAGAGAAGATGATCACGCAACACGGTGCCTCAGTGACTTTACTGTTTTAATTCTTACTTGTATGAACATGTTGCTCTCATGGTGCTGTCACTCATCGCTCTTTGCAATGTTTGTCAGCTGCTGCAGCAATATGCTTCCACCCAAAAAATCTTTATGCACCACCATACTCTCTTTTAACGGCAGCAAACGCTGCAGCAAACAGTGAAAAAATGGTGAACAAGACTGCGCTTATCGTTCACTCTACATGTGAGTGAAGCATTTTCCATACATTTATAATCCTAGATTTCCATGTTCACACACTTTCCAAAATGCTTGAAACAAAACCTCCAGTTTCTGGCCAGTCACGTTAGCTGCTGAGGTTTTGAGAAAGATTTTTAAACAGATATTCCCAATAGGTGCTGACAGAGACCAAAGTGGAGGAGAGATTATAATCACTATTGTAAATGTAATGAGTCTATTCAATGGGTGTAATCATTTTATTGACATTGCCATTAACTTAATTCTTAAAATCTGATCAGGTTTATGGACAAAAACTACTTGGTTAAGCGGTTAGTTCTGATGTATCTGCTGTCCTCCAAAGCAAAACAAATAAAGATAAGATACTAATCTATTTATTTATTAGAATAAATGTATAAATAATGTAATAAATAATGTGGGATGTCTGGGTATGTGGCTTGTCTTCCATACAACTGTCGCCTATAGCATCGTTCTTGTTTTTGCCAAATTAACATGCATCTGTGTTTCTGTAGCAAATGTTGATTAAGGGAGTACAGATTCCCAACTTGTTATTTAGGAGGCTGATAGACAAGCTCCTTTCCAAAAATAATTGCCTAAGTATTGCATCTTAAGTCGTACATCTGACACAGAATCCAGTGTGGTGAAGAGACCGGGCTCACATATTCCATGTAATCCTAAATAAGAAAGCATTTCATACGATCCAGCACTTTGGTTGGTTATTCTTGGAAAGAGTGGGGATTAACTGTCACAGGTGTTCTCACAAGAAAAACTGAAAAAAATGCGTGTTTTGATCTCTTTATAAGAAAAGCGTGAGATATTCCATATGGACTGTGCCAGCTATTATCAGAGCTTCCATGTTTCAATCATCTGATTTATTCGGCAGTTAATGTGTCTAAAAGAAAGCACTAACAAATAAAATGTTGGACCTTTTTTATTTAAGATCAAAATGGGCTTTTATTGAATTTGTTTACTCCCCAGGTTGAATTATAATCAGTGAGGAAGATGAAAGAACCAAGCCTCGAAAATAGAACGTGATGGCTGTGGTGAAAGGAAAACAACATCCTCAGACACTTTGGGTTTGTGTTTTTGCCAGCAGATAATTTAACAGAATCAAAGGATCAATGATGGATTCTGGTAGTCAGGTCTATTTATGAAATTCAAAGTCATAAGTGTGTTTCAAAGGGCTTTACAGTATTTCAATACACCTCCGCCTTTGAAGCAGTGGTTCAGAGTTTTGAGAACTAGCCAAGATAGATTCAATCAAAGGTCGATATCAGTCTCTTGTCAGTGGTTTCCGCCGTGGAGCTGAAAGCAGCAAACTAGACTCCGCCGCCAAAGTCCACCCTCTAACTATGCAAAGCTCACTAAACACTTCACCTTCCATCTGTAAAATGAGATGTAAGTATAAAATGTGTCAGACTGTGTCTAGGCCAACAGCAATTCGTTTTTTTTTCTGGAGGCTCTTGAGAATAAAATGTGCAGCATGTTAATTACTGAGTTCTGGAGGTGCTGGAGGAAAATTGTGTTACCTTTGGACAGAACCTGGCCACCTGTTTCCCCCCTGCTTTCAGTTTTTGTGCCAAGCAAACTGGCTGCTGGCTGTAGTTAACATAGCCTGAGAGTGGTATTGATCTTTTCCCTTAATTCTTGGCATGCAGGCAATATAAGGGTATTTCCCAAACTGCCGAACTCTTGCTCAAATGGTATCACACAGTGCAGATTGCTTAGCACGACATCATTTGCTGCCCATACAATGGCCCATAGTGAGCAAGAAGAGATGTAGTATTCATGGTCTTTCAATCCTGGAAGAAAATCTTAAGAAAACATGACCATTCCTGTTTGTTCCTTGTGCTTTTCTTTTTTTTTCTTTTTTCTTTTGCTCTTTGTTTTCTACTTCTTGGGGAGTATAATTCAATCATATCTCAGGACTTGTAATGCTGGAGATTCTGGAGATTGGGATGTGATTTTATTCTCATCTGCCTCATGTTTCTGGGAAAGAAACATGTTTTCCCATTATTTACAGCATCAGGCTATCTGTCATCAGCCAATTCCATCATTATTATTCTTTATTTTCTGGCTTAAGTGGCCGGTCAAAAAAACAAAAAAAGCAACAACACCAAATCATGTAAAATTTCCCATATTGGTTTGGCCGAACTCTGTCATTGTTGCTTGCCCAGCGTTTCCAAGGTGCTTTGGATAAGTACTCAATTATCCACCTTCTTTGCTAGCTGTACCGTCGACTAGTGTCTTTTCCTACTCAAGTAACATGCAGCGACAGTGAGGCAAATTACTGTTTTTCTGGCATATGTTGACTTGTCAGCATGTATCTCATATCACAGTGACATATGCTTCAGTGGCCCGACAAGGCTGGCGTGTGGGATTACACAGAAAATGCCGGCACTGCTGTTTTCACGAGTGTCATACCTGACTGTTGTATGTTAACAATGTGCCCTTTACATCCCAAACTGTGAGGAGAGAAGAAAAAAATCACTGTTGTTTTTGTACATGAAAATGACGGTTGAAATTATGGTTTTATTTTTAGTATGGACACACGCAATGGCATCTGTTCCTAATTTAAAAGGTGACATCTGAGATAATTTTTGCAACTCCCCTTCCTTAGAACGCATTTCATTCTGTGCAGCTGTGAGACATTCACTGTCTCAATTGCGCGGGTGTAAAATTTGCTGTCCTTTACCCCCGATAATGTGCAGATCTGATATTAACAGCGACAACTTTTTTGGTCTGTTTAATTTCAGTGGTGAAACCGTGAATCCTGGACATCTTTGTCCATCTGGCGAATGTCAAACAGCTTGGAGGGAAAAGTCACCCTTCGCTGAGTAGCATGCTCCATGGCTTCATCCGTATTTTTTTCCAAATCTCACATGCTTGGCTTGTGATATCCGGCTCTTGAGTGGCAAGTGTAAGGCTTTGATTTAAAGATGTTTCTCCCCTCTGGGTGGGGGGGCTGCTCTACAAAGTCATAACACAGCACAATGGGCTCCTTGTTGTCAGATGATTAGGCTGATGGGGTTGTGTGTCTGTCTGTGTGTGTGAAAGAGAGAGGGAGTGTGTGTGTGTTCACTGTCTAGTTTGTCTGACAGCAGTTTCAAATAACAATACATGTCATAGCGGGTGAATAAGCAGTCTGACTGGCAGAGCCTTTTGTCATCTAGACCTTTTCAATATTGTGAGAGTATGTCAATGTGGTGATTGGGGATTTGCCAGAAGGGGCGCATATTGTAAGAAAAGTGAGCTTTAGTCATTTAAAAAAAGCTTTTCACATTGTTTTTGGTCTCATCGAATATGACTTTGCCTTTTCTTGTACTTAGTGTGTGCATGTGTGTGTGTGTTCTCACAGTGAGTGATGTGTTATTGTTAATGACAGAGTATGTGGCCATCAGACAAACAAGTGGACGGGTATCTGTCTCTCTCTCTCTATCACACACACACTGACACACTTCCTTGCTTCCATCAGAATCCTGCCAAACTCGCCGTTCGCACATCTTTGCTGTGACTGATCCCTCTTTCTTTTTATTCTCACATCTCGTTCTTGTCATCTTGAAGATGGAACAACACCACACAAAGACACAGAATAAACTCTTAAAAGGAATATTGTGCTCGACTAACTAATAATTGTCTAAATACTCATTTGCATGTTACTGTCTCTCTAACACACAGCGAAGCAACTCCTCTGGCATTATTACAGCTTAGGCAGCAGCAAATTGGGTCAGCAAAGGGCAGGGAAGGCGTTTTGTGAAGAAAGGCCCTTTTTTTCCAATACAAAAGAAGAGCAAGGAAAGAGAGGCAAAAAAAGGTGAATGCGACTAATTAGATTAGACATAGCTTGGCTTGAGGCGGCGACAGGAAAGAAGTGAGGGGAGACACCAGGGATGCAGGGAAGGAAATGGGTGCGGCTATGATGGTGGGATATTTGAATGCTTATTAGGTCGTAGAAATCAAAGCCCTGGGGCACAGTTGATTGTCCCACCCGATGAGGTGCAGCGTGGAGACAAGCTTTGACCTTTGAACTACAACCTCTGTGTTTGGAGAGGTCAGAGAGTCACATCCACCTCCCTTTTTAGAGCGCCTAGCCCCGAGGGGAGTATTTTTTTAAGCTGGCATGGTATCAGGAGGCATGAAGATAATGCTTGATATTGTGTTGCTTTTTTCCTCTTTAGGGTGTTTTTATTTTTTATAAGCTCTGAAGGTTGGCTATTTTGCATTTGATGAGGTGGAAGGTTCATGCCTGGATTCTATAATGAGCCGTTCTAGTAAATGCGATTTCCACTCTTTTCTTTTCAGTTAAGGGCTAATGCATTGCTTTGTTCCTATACAATTGGCAGTTACTGGGACTATACCAGGTCACTGTAGCGGAAATAAATGATGAAGGCCCACTTAACTGGCATCGCCTTCCCCTTACTGGTTTCTTGTGGAGATAAAATCTGACATTAATGGTCCAAAATGGGAAACCAGTAAAAGGGGAAATCCAGGAGGATACAAGGTTAATCACTAAAATAGAAAATAGAGAAAAAGTTAATTTTGTTGAAATTAGTTTGATATATTTGCTTTAATATCCCGCAGTGACCCCTACCCTCCCTTTCATTTCCATTCCTTTTCTGATCTGTCTGCCTTTATATTTAGCACCGTTCTACATCGCACAATCAGGAATCACCATTGTGTGTCCAAAACAATAAGAGTCTTCTCAATTTTCAGTGGAAAAAGAGTGCAATTAGGAGTGCTGGATTTGGCTTCTTGGCAGCCCTGCGTCTGCTACAGCCTTAAGGGCTTTCTTGATATGGTTGAAATTATGGCATTGGCGTGCCACTCATGCACACATGACCAATAATACGTGCAAACACACAGAGCATTCATTTATCCTTGGCAAACAAAATCATCATCGCCAGTTATGATGTTTCCTTGGTTTGGCATAATCAGTCATCTTGGGTGGGCTGAAGTGGGCCACAAGAGACAGTGGATGTGTGAAGCACATACAGCAGTCTGAAGGCCCATGGCCATGGTTCACCATCCCGCTCACTGGATTCAATGAGACATGGAAATAATAGAGGCAGAAGAGTAAGGATGTGAGTGAATGGAGAAAGGAAATTAAACAAAAGTGGAGCTCATTTGCCCTAGAATAATACTGACAAGGTGGCAGATTTCCTCAGTGTACACTTTTGAGTCAACAATAATTTGATCATTTTCCAAATCTGAAGTTGCGAAAAAATCCAAACTGCTAAGAACATCAAAGAATGCCAATTTCACAGTGGAGCAGGTCTTAACTATATATTTACAGCTTTACATAATTGAGAGATTCATAAACGTTTCTGTCATATTGAGCTCAGTTTTCCCCTCAGTGGCTCAGCCTGCAAATCACCAGTTAGTGCTTGTGTGAATGTGAATGATTGCAACGCGGAGAAAAGTTTATTTCGGCCGCTTCTACCAACAAAATCAACAAACCTAAATTTGAGGATAGATGCACACATTTACATTTGCACCCATACACGCGCCAATAAACCCATCGTTTCATGTGCTTCAAATCCCCTGCATTTTAAGCGTAGCAATAATTTTGAAAGTGAGTGACGATAATGTTTGCCTGTGCAGCAATCTTCAGTAATGATCGGGATAATGAGTAGTCAGGGATGGAATGCCAGAGCAAGAAAGATAAGGAAGTAACAAGGGGGGGTCATACTGTAGCTGATTCAAATTGTAATTCTCAGGTCTTCTCTCTGTCTCTCTATTTCTCTCTCATGTGTCAGTCTCTTTTAAGGCGCCCTCGCCACACGTCCGCCTCATCCCTCATCGCTTTCATCTGCTTGTTTCACCCGCTCATCGTCACCTCTGCTTCATTTACAATTGCTCCCATCCTCAGGGGAGCGTTAACCTCGGTCGTCCGTTCGCCGGGCCCTAAGGCTATGATTAGAGAGAGGGTGGAGAGAAAGAGAAAGAGACAGTTAGTTTAAAAAAAAGTGAGCATTGCTGAAAAGGTGGGTTGAGGGTTTGGCTTGTCTGCATTGCGCATAAACCAGACACTGCCAGTGACCCTCTGATCAACGATAAAACTGTTAGCGTGGCACATTTCCCCACGTACACTCCTTCTATTGTTCTGTGGAAATCAATTCAAGACACCTTTCAAGGGCCCTCTGGAGTTGCACATCATTAAAAAGCCATGAAATCATTTAAAAAAAATCTTCAGCAAAAATTGTCAATATGATGTTCAAGCTCATAGGTTTTGCTTTTTGCCGATTGTCAAGCAGGATTGGGTTTACGATGTCAAAAGTACTTTATGTTCTGTGCAGACTGGAGTGTGCAGTGATGCAATGTGCTTGTTATGGACCAGGTGTTAACACCCTTTAATTGATATAACATTATTTTAGGTATGATGGGTCAACAAAACATCAGAGTATTACTTCACCATCTAATCAAATTTAACATGTCATTTTCCACTCGTCGCAGGTACTCAAAGATCCCCTAAACTTGATGGAGTCTAAAACAGGAGTATCCATATTTCACTTAAAGCTAGGACCAGAAGGCTCGACTTGTATTGCCTCTCAAGGCCACTACCAGGTCACTTGTAGCAATCATCCATCTACCAGTGCCCTCTTTTGGGGAACCCTCTGGGGAGCACTGGCATCCCATACAGGTGAAGTGATCACCAGTGTGCTGTTTACAAACTAGTTTCAAGACCAACAAAAGTCTGCTGGATGCTAAACTGAGTAAGTGTGGAGCTCTGGCTGCAGGCAACATCAAAATGAAAATGTACATTTGCATTTACTGCAATGATACAAAATAAGTTGACTGCGTCCTGGAATGAATGCACAAGCAACATTTTGCTGTAAAGATTTGAGGACTTCTGTAAGCAAAAACTTCCAAAGGTCAAGCGAGGTTATGTGAAGCACAATAATTAATTGCGATGTCAATAAGGAATTAAGCTATCAAATTGACCTTTAACAATCTGTGAACGCATTTTTAATTGACATGAACCTTATTTTGTACTTGTTTGAAGGCCAATAGAGTCCACTGCAGATTAATTGTATAATTGCTTTCCATTTGACATTTTTTTTTAAACTTCAAAAAAAAGGTGGTTGGACCTTTGAGGGATACAAATTGATGCGATGACCGTAAGTATGTTTACATGCACAAAGCAAACCAAATTTCCACTTTGGTCTGGTTTAGTCAAACTAACATCCAGATAGCTCAATAATAGGTACAACAGGCAGCAGGCAGTTAGCATGACTGGGCCAGACAGAGAAGCTCACAGCTCAATGAAAATTCATTCACAGGAGGGATGGGTGACATTGCAGAGAGAGTCAGTGAGTGACTTTTATTGTTTGTGTGTAAATAATCCCTTTAGGATGCTATAAAGGTTGTATGTGTGCTAATCAAAAACTTCTGTTGCATACCCCAAATTGCGCAGTGTGTTTCTCAATGGTTCAGAACCTCTTCTGGATTAATTAGACCCCAGAGAAAACTTCCACTTTATCATGACTGAACTCTCAAAATCTTATGTATTGACAATTCCTCAACGAAATTTGGAAACACTGCAGTAGAAACTATGAAATGTTATTGAGTTCATTTAACATTGAACATTTTTGACCTGAAAGTCTCTCATGATTACATTTTAAACAGTACACTACGGATTTATTAAAATGTATTAAATGAAAATAAAGCACCTCCCTCACTTCACCTCCACTAACCCTGTTTTCAGCGCTATCCTGACCTCTATAGTTTCGATAGTTTCAGTTAACCTCCGCACATGTCTGTCCTTCTCTTTCACCCCTCAGTCTTGACCTTTGCCCTTGGCTCAATCTCCGTGTTCCACAGTCCTTTCATTATCTCCCCAGCCAGCATCCGCCTTTCTTAACCTCTGGTCTATCTTTATTTACTTTTGTATAGATTCCTCCATCACCGTCCTCCTCCTCCTTCTCTTCCTGGCTTCCCTGCAATTACTCCGCCATTACTCCTTTTCCCCGTCCTCCTGCTTTTAAGCGCCACTTTCTTCACTCCTTCCTGTCTGCCTGGAAACCTTTCACACCGGTCTCTGATCTTTTCGGTCTCTTTTTCCCCCCAAAATATCAGTGCTCATTTGAAACCTCCTTACATCTTCCCTCTTGCCGTCAGGCTGCTCCGATCATTCCTTCCAGCTTCCAATCTGCCCCCCCCCCCCACCTCCTTGGTTCCTGACCTCCATCCTCTCTGTGGTCATCCCACCAGAGTTGAGGCCATCTGTTCCTGCAGGAGAACCAAATGCATCCAACCCCTAACGCCAGCCAGGGTGAATATATTTATGGATACGTGCGCCAATTTATATGTGCGCGTGTGTGCACGTGTGTGTTAAAGTGTGACCACCTATTCCTATGTGAGTGTCTGTTAAAAATGTTGCATATTCATGATACCATGGGTGTAGTACCATTTCTACATTTTATGGAGTGATCTTTTCAGGCAGAGTGATAGATTGCTGTATAAACAGAATCACTTTGATGTCTAATGCATGATGGATGCATATGGATTATATGTAGATGATTATAGCTAATTAAACTGATGCCTATGTACAGTCTAACTCCAGGTACCATTGTGTATGTGTGTGTGTGTGTGTGTGTGTGTGTGTGTGTGCGGCAATATTTTGCGCACTTGAATGTGTGTCTGCATGAATGGTAACAGTGAGGGTTCAGGGCCTTGGTGGTCTCCCTGCTCGATTAGGAAATAAACAATGTTTATTCAGGAGCAGCTGTCTAAGGGAAATGGCTGTGTGTGCTTGTAATAAGCACAAACACACATACACACACACACACACACACGTGGATTCGGAGCGATGCATGCTTGAAAAACCGACTGATTAGTGGCCCAGGATAGTCAAAAAAAAAGAGAAGCCTCAGTGGAGAAAACACAATGCATCCCAAAAAAGAAAGAAAGAAAGCCCCACAAAGAAATAAATGAAGTCAATAAGGTCACATGCAACTACCCACGGCAAAGACAAACTAGCACTTCAAATGACCATTTTAGTTGTGTGGTATTGAGAATCATGGGTGTCATTGAGAGGAGGCGTGAATAGTTGCACCATCTCTTCACTCCTTAACTGAAACAGAATGCGCAACTCAAAGTGAACTCCAACCAATAAAGAAAGACCTCTCTGTGAGTTTTATTCCTCGTGGAACCGTGTGATGCTATTGCCCCTTCCCCTTTTTCTCTTAAAAGGTTTTTTTTTTTTTTAATGTTCAAGGCGATACACCAGCAAGTATTTTCCTTCTGCTGTGAAAATAATAAAATACCGAGGCTATTTGTTATATCTAACAGAAATCACATGGCAGAGGTGCAAAACGAAACCTTGCTGTTTCCTTTCCTGAGTTGAAGCATAAATTTACTTTGAAAGAAGAAAAAAAAAAGGGAAAACTTCTGAATTCTGCCTTCACACCTGAAACTGCCATGATTTGCCGTCCGATACTCCCACCTCTATTTCTCAGCTTTCCTGATCCTTTACGCTCTTCTCAGCAGCAGCTGTGCACATTTTTCCTCAGGGTGAATCCTCCACTAGCAAGAATGCCTGCTTTAAAAGAATGACCCAATTTATCAGACGTAGCTGATAGATCTAAATTAAAATGTGTACAAATCTTAAAAGGCCAGCAGTAATCATATTTATGGTATGCACTTTCAGTCATTCTTTTGCTGAGGTACACATTATGTGACAGTGAGGTGTATGTAAGTTTGGGTCTTTTT